>OX439130.1:46173317-46636867 GCA_949318235.1 Ecdyonurus torrentis
ATGTACCGCCGCCAATCACAGTCACCGCTCTGGTTACGTGATAAATTTAAGCCCCTCCCTCAAATTCTTTACCCCTATCACGGCCCCATTGGTACATTGTGACGTCAGATACGTGATATAACCGCAAAAAGGAAAATAAACGAAAATAAATACAAAATCAACGTGATGGTGTCTAATTCATGGATAATAAGGTATGGTAATTATCAGTATAGTCTAGTATTCTAAATGATAAAAACGTAAGTTGACAATAAGGGCTTTAAGTGCGGGTAAGAAATATATACATAATTGCACACCATTAAATGTAAAATTGAATAATCATATAAAATATTTACGATAAATATATAATATATTATTTCTCTCTCATTTAGTTGCCATATGAAAGTTAAGTAATGTACAGTACAATATCCAGCAAATAACCACTTTTTTCTCTTCTTTATCTAATTTATTTCAAAAATAAAATAGCTTATTCTTTGTAATTAATTCATTTGTCCTGATAAGTTCTATATCATTTGGGACAAGGAAAGAAAGACATTCTATTATACAGTATATTTATATGCATCTTAATTTTTGATCTCAATGATCGAGACAAATGAGGTATTTCCTATATGTTTATGTTTAATTTTAAGAAAGATAGCTTATCTGAAATGCAAGTGACGTGTCTGTACCGATTTTATGATAGAAATTTTTAAATAACTATATAAATAATTAATAAATAAACAAGCAAGCAGAAGCAGAGTTGTATTAAAAACAAATTATATGCGCAAGGCTTTTTATAAATATTTTATAAATAATATATTATCTATTTTATATAAATATATAACCTTTTATAATTCACTTTAAACTTTAAGTAACTATTTTTTGCATTTTGTTAATATGCGTACATGGTTAATAAATAGAATAACTAAATTATTTGGTAAGAAAGAAAGAAAAAATGGCTAAGTATAACTAATACGATAAGTAATGAGTATGAGTTGAGTAATGATATATAATTGAACACATTGACCTCTATCTACATGATTAACATTTTCGATTTGTTTTTATTATTCTTATGTAATATTCAAAGCCACAATAATATGTTATTACATAATTGAATAATATTTGAGGAGATGACTTTCCTTTAATTGGAAATTTTATTACATGAACTTGCGGTTTTCCTTTCAAAATATTGAGCAAATGCACTTGGTACTTTTTTTCGTTTCCGAGGAAGTTCAAAGAAGAAGAAGAAGAAAAAAAAAAAAGTTCGTAGCTTCGCCAAATGAAAACATTGACTCTTGTTCGTGATCTTGTTGATTTTTTTCCTCCGTGTGACGTAGATTACGTCATTACACAGCAAAGCATATGGACCTTGTAATTGTATAAACTTTAACCGCTTTATTCTCTCTATTTTACGCCGGGGAACAACCGCGACCGCAAAGATTGTACTTATAATCAGTTGCGGAGCTCTCACATCATTCATTCTTTCACTCTCGTTGGTTGAGACAAGATTTCTAAATTTTACTTACGTAATACTTTTTTTCATCATCTGCATTACGTGTAAAACAACACAACTTTAGTAAATTACGAAGTGTGATATAGTAAACAATTAAGAGTGAATTTACAGAGCAGGATTTTATTTATCATATTTTTAATTATTATCTAAAATTCTGACTAACTTTTTTAAAGCGCTATTTTAATATAAAGATACATTATAGATACATAGTACATATTGTGTCTTATAAAACATCTGTGCACCGACGAAAAGATTTAAGTTTGTATATACCAGTTTTGACTCGCACATCTTTATATAAATCAGAATAATGGAAGAAATTATTGCAGAAACATTAAAAGTAATTACAGGAAATAATTCCACGTCAAATATTTCACTAAACCGTGGTAAATTATCTGTAATAGGAAATAACTGCAATATTACAGTTCTCTGTAATTTAGGTAGCATTGAATACACAGGTAACAATGGTACCATTAATATTGGTCCATCTGACCAATTTATAGTGACTAGTTCTCAAGAGGGTCGTATTTCTTTGACTGGAAACTATAATAAACTGAAAATTGAATCCCAGTGTGGAGTACAGAAATTGAAACACGTTGGAATGAACGGCAAATTGGAGTTGGCACAATCGACGCAAGTTTTGGAAGGCTTCATGAGACTCAAAATTCAAGATGGAAATGTGAAATTACGAGGAAATAAAAAAACAAAGAATTGTGTTAATATTACCAGCTCTCAAGAACATGAACAACGTTTCGGGTTGTTTATTAATGGTTGTTCAAACATCAGTGTCAACAAACTAACTCCAATCAATGCAAATATGTTCACAGTTCGTGTATAACTGATTAATTATATAATATGATTAATATTATGATAAAAAATAAAATTATTATTATTATTTTGAAACTGTTTCTATTATTTTCTGTATTATAATTATTTTTATAATATTTTATATGTGCAATAATAAGATTTATTTGTTTGAAAGAATCATATAAATGCTAATAAAAATGTATATAATATTTTATAATGATAAGTATTAATTTGTATACTTTTTTGTATATTAAGATCTCAGTTTTAATTTTGTTTATTGTAATTTAAAGCTGTTGAAAATATATATTTATTTCAGTAATACATCACATCTGCGTCAAGTTTAAATGATAATTTAATATATACATTGTATAAAAATACTGTGATATTTATTAAACAAAAAAACAAATCTACCTCAATTTTGATAAGTAAAAGTATACTTTTTATGCAATATTTTTATAATTGAGTGAAACAACAAAAATAAACTGTTTGTTAATTTATGCAATAATTATTTTCCTTTCATTACAACACATTATCTGAAAAATTCCTTAAATTCCAGAATTTTTTAAGTAAAAATTTTAGTGTCAATCTAGCACACAACAAATTTTAATAATTTGTATTCATCTCTTCATTGCTCGAAATAGCCCGTAAAAGATACAGGGCTTTCATGCTAATGGCATTTTCAGATTTTTTTTCTCTCTTTCGACAAAAAAAACAAACACGTATGAATGATAGATTAGAATAAGTAGTTGGATGATTAAATTTTGAGTAAACTATACAGTATACCATACTAAATACAAAACAATCTAAGTCTACGTATGTCAGATTCCAAATAGATAAATAAAGTTATTTTAGTCTGAATTTTACGTAAAAGTTAAGTTCATAAATTTTCACGAAAACTTGTTGATAGGTCAATTTCTATATCTCCAAGGATTTTGCCTAAATAAAATGTAAAAATATAAATAATATAATATTTTATATTATATACTTTTAATATAATTATACTCAATAACTCAATATATAATATATATATATATATATATATATATATATATATATATATATATATATATATATATATATATATATATATATATATATATATATTATATATATATATATAATATATATATATATATATATTAATTATATATATATATATATATATATATATATATATATATATATATATATATATATATATATATATATATATATATATAAATATATATAGTATAAATGTAAAAATATAAATAATATAATAGTTTATATTATATACTTTTAATATAAGCAATAATTTATGTACACTAGTTTCAGAGACCATGGCAGTAGATCTGCAAATAATAAATATATTGTAAACTGTATGTTGATTTTGCATGAGTGAATAATGAATATTATATATTAAATTTCATGTATTATAAAATGCGCGTATAATCAAATAATGTGTTAAAAAAATCCACGTCGCTGACGCTGACCAAATGACACGAGTGTGGGATCGAGCTGCACTGCACACTGCACGAGAAAGTTTTAAACTTTTATTATCCCGCTTAATCGTGACGTCATGCGCAACTTTAACTATAATGGCCGCCGCCGCCAAATTAGTGAGAAAAATAAGGTAAACAAACAATTGTTTTTGGAAAAAGCACTCTTACTTCTCATCTAATGTACTCTGCTGTATGATTTATAACTTGTGCATATAAAGTATATTATTTCTCTTTTAAAATTATTTTGATTCATTTTAGTTTGCCATTTATTTGCACATTCGTCAGATGTACCGGTATGTACATATTTTCCTTGAAAATTCTTTTAAGAACCTTTGATCACTTTTTTCTCTCGTATGTTTGTATTACATAGGTATTACCAGGTATTACATATCATACGACTACGAGTCGTACTCGTATGATATGTAATTACAGTACGAGAGTGCTGCGAGAGTGGCTGTATGTACCGCAAGAAAATCATAAACTTGCACAACTATAGACTGAAATGTAGCACTAAAATTGCAAGTTATTCATTTCATTTCCATGCATACCAATTTTCCACTGATATATGCCTTTGCACCCTCTGCACGTTTATTGATATTATCATTATATAATGTCATAATATAATATGTACATGATACCACAGAGAAGATGATACTCATATGTGTATGTACCATAGGCGCGAAATCGTAAATTCTTATCAATTATCTATGCGCTTAAATTTTAGTTATGTACGTATACTCACTGTCAGTATACTGAATAGATTAAACCAGGGTAAAACTTCAACGATATGTTAAGTTGAAGTGTAATGCTACTAGGCACTTTTTGCTGTCACATAAAAAAATTAAACATCGGTGATTTATACATACATAACATAATAATTACAGTCAACCGGGGTGACTTTGAACACCCATTTATCAAAAACAAATTTGAACAATAGTAAGATTCTTCAATTTTCTAAAATGAGGCCCCTTAAGACACAGGTAATTGGGTGTTTAAAGTCACCCCAGTTAACTGTATATATCATATTACAGTAATTATTATGTGGACACCAATTATTTATGTACATATTTGCAATTTTGCATATTGCACAATATTGTAAGTAACCGTAGATAGCTGTGATGTGCTCAAATAATTTTCTTTGTTTATTGATAATGTCATTACAATATCGAAAGCTCTTGCTTATATAAAAACATTATATTCTGTACAGTAACTTATTAATTACTGTGCCATGTGAGACTTTGACCTCTCCATAGAAATTCTACTGTTGTAAGGGCCTATCCTTAACTTTAATATTCATCCTTACCGATATGGTTTTTCCTTAAATTGAATTTCTATTGTATGTTTCAGTCAATGCATAAGTAAGAAAACAATCAGCGCTAATTAGCTTGGACTTATTATAACTTGTTTATTAAATAGTGTTAGACAACATTTATCAAACTTGTAATAAATTCCATACTAATTGATATTATTTGTATATATACAGCTACATGCCAGCCAGTGAAGCACCTAAAAAACATCAATCAACTGAGCCTGAATCTGCACTACCTACTTCTAGTAAATACACTGACAAGGGAGGTATTGAGGGATCTGAGTTGGTGGAAATGAGTACAAATAGTCCTGAACTCTTTACGGATGAACTCTTTAGTGATGAAGAATTGGAGGTAAACAACTTAATTGTCTATTTATTTTATTTTTATTTTACATGAGTGTGGATCTTTATTCCGCATTTAATTTCTGAAGTTCTCGAGAAAATTATATACTTTTACGGCATGTTTATATTGTGCTACAGTACTACAGCTACATATATACAACTACATAATATATACTAAAACTGAAATACTATAGCAGCTTTTACCAAAATGTATAGAATTTATACATATCTGCTAGGAGAATATTTTGCACTGAATTAATAAATTGTGAATGTAATTTTAAAGGAAAGACTTTAATAATCTAGCAAAGAGTCTTATCAATAGTAAAGAGATACCCAGTATGAGGTAGTAAATTTGGCTAGTACAGTTAGGCTGACCATAATTAAAAGTGTGCAACCCGGGACACTGCAGAGCAATGCACAGAAGAGACCAAGAGGCCCGCGCGAAGCGCGGCCGGTGGTCCCCGCCGGAGGCGAAAATTTTTCAGAAAAGGGGGCGTGGCCTCCGAAATTTCATCAGTTTTGTGTCTTTTTGCAAGAGTTTATTTAAAAGTACATGGATTTTTTTCAATGCTTTCTGTCGTCTATTTTTAACCTTTTCCCTGCAAAAAAATAATAATAAATAAAAAATAATAATAATAATAAAAAACAAATTATGAAACAATTTTTTAATAATTAATAATAGTTATATCACAAATAACATACGTAACCGACGTAACGTATGGTATGTGATGTGCACGTCCTATTTGAGCCGAAACACCCACTCTCAAAAAAAAAAAAAAATTAATAAAAATTTGGCGTAACTATGGTGTATAATTTTAATATGCTACGAAAAATATTACGAAAATGCATCGACTATCTTTTGACGTTTTTTTTTTTTTTTTTTTTTTTTTTTCTCCGCGAGCTTTTAATTATATACTTTTTATTAAAATTCTTGCAAAATATAAAACCGGGACATTGACGATTTTTGCAAAATCTTGCCGGGACTTTAGTGTTGAAACCGGGACTGTCCCGGCTAATCCGGGACGGATGGTCAGCCTAAGTACAGTACACAAGTAATTGATTAATAGGAGAGTTTTTGGCATAGACAAACAGACTATTATTATTGATATTCATATATTCTAGTCTGAGATGTTGGTTGGTGAGCAATGTTGAAATGTCCAGTCCAGATTTCAAGATATCGGTCATCAGTCATCACGGATAGTAAACGGGCGCGAGGATTTTTAACTTTACAATTAAAATTTGAAAAGTTAAAACTTGACACATTTATTGTCCGATATGTGCACATTACAAGGGTGTTGGTCTTTTTTTTTTTTTTTTTTTTTTTTTTTTTTTTTTTTTTTCAAATTTGTACTGTGGTGATATGACAATGTAAATTTGAACAATACAAAAATGCTGGCGGCTGTTTACTATCCTTGATAGTCGATATATGTAATATTGTGTGTGTGCTCAGGCTGCCTAACAGTATATATGTACATTATGTTTGTTTGTGTTCCCACAGATATTCTCCGAGTCTGAGCCTGAGAGTGAAAAATTGATTGTCAAGGACATGGTAGGTGAGGTTGCACTGTCAAGACTTAAGGATTTGTGTCGTGTGTGTGCGCAGCCTGCGTCACAATATGTCTCTGTCTTCAGTGAACAAGGACAAAAACTTCAGCTTGTAAACAAGATTGACTTGTGTCTGCCCATCGCTGTGAGTACAAATAATATTTAATAAGTCTCTCATGAGATGTCCCTGCCAGCTTCAAGCTCGCCATCTCCCTGATCCCAATTTGTCAGAATTTAACTGTAAGTTTTGATATTACATAACTAAAAGTCTTATTTGTGATACTTGGGTACATAAAATATTTGAAAGCTAAAACACATAGGTAGATACATCAGTGAAAATTAAGGTAGCTAATAAGTATTAACCCATACATAAAAATAATAATACAGTACAAGGGAAAAAAAATCATTTCTGACCCAAACAAAATTGTTGCAAGTTCAGTTCAATAGGTCTTCTAGTTTTATTATTTATTACAAAGTTTATATTTCCTTTATTAAGAAAATAATTGATAATTATAAGATTTAATATAAAACACATAGATAGGGAAATTTTGGGATAGGGAGAATGTACTAATAAGCTTGTTAAGCTGACAGGGACGTTGCATTGAAGAAAATAAATTCTAACTCATGCCAAACAACATTAACGAATAGAGCATTGAATTAACTAAGCATACATACTAGCCACTGGTACTGCTCATGTAGACAGCAAGCTTTTTTTATATATGGAATTTTGGCTTGCATTTGGTTTAGATGGCATGAGCACTGCCCATAGCACACCAGAGTTGCTTTCACCACCTCATATCTAGTCATATGAAATTTACTATGGTAAGATCCTGCTGGTTTCTTGAATACTTTTCTTTCATATTAATCATACATAACCGCAGTGGTTTATTTTCCTTATTACCTCTTATGGGAATTGGGGAGATAGAACATATCATGCACTTATTGGCTTTGGCATTTCTTATCCACTTACTTTATTTATTTTGAAGGCGGGAAATCAGCTACTGTGAGATTTGACTGAAAAGTTGTAAACAAGAAAATTCTGAAATTTTGTACAGTGACACATTAGGATAAGGTATTTTCAAGAAATAAAAAATAAATAGATAAATAAATAAATGGGGGGGGGGGGGGGGGTCACAGTTCAAGATTTTAAGCTACGATTTTTTTTTTTTAAGTTTTAGTTTAATGATTACGTATTTTCTCTCTTATCTGATGGTTGTAACTTCTGAAAATGTTATCATATGTAACTGTTACTATTAACTTTCAAATGGCATCACAAAATTTGGAAATTTTCTTTTAGATTTTTAGATACAAGCCATCGAAATACAACCGTTGATGTGTGTTTTTATTCCAGTAAAATAAGAATATTAACACATTATTGTTGGAGTCAATATAATGTGAAAATAATAGTAAAATGTATTGTATTGATCACCATTTGCTCTTTGTGTTTGTAGATTGATGAAAAAGATAAGCTACCCTTGAAGGTTTGCAAGTACTGCATTGCTCGACTGCAAGCAAGTTATAAACTGGCAACTTTGTGTCAGAAATCAGATTGCATTTTGAATGAGATTTTGCAGGAGGAGGAAGAGTTTAAGGTCAGTACAGCTTATAATAATCAAGTGTAGTAGCTGTCACTCATTTAAAGCCATAGGCCTTATAAAACAACATTTGCTTTTTAATGAATAAAGAATAAACATGAAATGGGATCTTCAAAACTGATGACAATTTTTACCAGAATGTTAATGTATCCCCATGAGAGATCGTGAAAAAACTGTAGAGTATGTAATTTGCTTGAAAAGTCATGTTTATGACGTCGGAGAAATGCAAAAAAGTTAGTATGAAAATGTTGTGCGGGTTGCATAAATCAAATTCTCTAATCACTGCTACGGGGCTACTGTTGGGTTTTAAGTTTGAGACAAACTAATGATTTTTATGTAAATCCCATTAAGTGTTTTGTGATATAAACGCTTATCGCTGTTGTTCCGCTCTATTGGCTGATGTCCACTTGACCTTGAAAAAATAAAAATCTTCAGATCGACCCCAGATTTTGGGTTTTTGCATTTCAGGTCATTTGCAGCAAAAATGTTTTTCAAGGTCAAGTGGACATCGGCCAATATAGCGGAACAACAGTGTTATGTTTTTCTCTGGTCTATTCCTTTAAATAATTTTACAAAAATTAATCTGTACAGAACTACAGCTGTGATGGCATGGACTATGAGGAATCTCACATTGATAATGATGAACAAGACGTCGTCCAGCCAAATACATCATCTCACTCAACTGCTCGGTACAGTGTGCCATCATTTGTGACCACAAGTACTACAAGTAAGACTCAAAGCACCTCCCCAGCTCAAATTAGAAAAATTCTCCACACATCTGCAAGTATTTCCAAAGTTATTGTTGTCCCCTCATCACTAAAATGTGTGAGTACACCAAAACTTGTACAAACCAAATCTTTTTCTCCAATAAAAAACATTCATCAAGAAACACACCCTGCGCCTGAACCCTCATCACAAAAACCTAAACTCAGTTTATTAATATGTCCATTATGTTACAAAGCATTTTATACTGTGAATGAGAGAGTAAAACACATGAATGAAGGACATATTTTCATGTGTTTGAACTGCAATTTTAAAATCAAAGGAATGGATAAATCAGTGTTAGATGGTCACAGAAAAATTTGTCATAAATCTCAAACAAAACGTATGCCTACAGTTCTAAACCAAAAATCAGTAGAATCTCCAAAATCAAAACTTAAAACTAAAGTACAGTCAAAAGGCTCAAGTAACGATAAACCTTCCGTTGCATTTAAAGTACGTTGTAATAAATGTTATATTTATTTTCAAAGTTATGTAGAACTAAATGTTCACAATTGTATTCCTGGTGTTGAGTGTAAAATTTGTAATACTTATTGTGAGACAATACATGTTTATAAATCACATGTCAAAGTTGTACATTCATTATTTCCATGTAAAAGTAAAGAAATTTGTCTTAAATATTTTGATACACTAGAAGCTGCTAATAAACATCATAGAAAATTTCATCAAAAATTACCTAAAACATGTCATATTTGTGGTAAACTGTTTAGTAAACAAATATTATTAACAGAACATATTGATTATATTCATGAGAATCGTGAAAATAAGTACAAATGTAACTTATGTGAAAAGACATATAGGTATCGACCAAAATTAAAAGAACATATGGTAAAACATCATGTAGGCATAGAAATGTATAAATGTCCTAACTGTCCTGAGAGATTTGGTAGTGTACGAAATATGAGAGCTCATATATCTGAAAGTCATTGTAAAAAATCACACAAATGCCAAGATTGTCAAGCGGCATTTATTAATGAAGAAGAGTTAAAAACTCACATAGAATCTTCTCATACTCAAGAATGTATATATAAATGTTGTTTTTGTGATTTCACTTCTAAATCACTTGATACAATTCAGTTACACGTTGAAACTCACAACAAAACAAGTGAAGATCCTAAATTTTATAAAACTACTAACTTCCAATGTAAAATATGTTTGTCATATTATGAAAACAATTTAAAGTTAATTGAACATTTAAGTCATAAATGTATTTAGGAAAAGGAAAAGTACCATCGCGGTATGGACACAAATGTGAAGCTAAAATAGGATAGAGAGGAACCAAATGAGAGTTGACGCCAGGCAGCAGCGTCAACTGAAAATCTCAAATGGGGATAGGTTTATAAAATTATATATTTTGAGGAAATATATACTATGCCATTATGTCTCATGCCGTTATGCACGGCCCTAAACACGCGTTAGCGTTGTAAGGCGAGAACTTTATGCATATATTAATTAGGAGATATAGGAATTTGAGTAGGAGGCGGGGGGTTGCAAGCACAGCAATACATTGTACATAAAAAACAAATATAACTCAATAGTTACAAACGTTTCGCCCTCCCACAGGCTCATCAGTGTAACGGGAAGAGTAACACAGTCAAGCTAGAGATGATGCTCACACCATGACATCTGCTAGCTGACTGTGCAGTGGTCTGCGAATTTTCTGGGCTTTTATACCCAGTGGCGCACCTGCCACACGCGCCGATTGGTTAATAAATCGGCGCGAGAAAATTCGAACGTATTTTAAACCACATACTTGCTAGTTACATACATATTACTGTGCTTTTAAGGCGAAATAAAGTAAAAAGAAGACAGGAAAGAAAAATAGAGGATGTGTTACTAGAAAAAACGGACTGTTTTGCAGTCAAAGTTATTCTTCTAGCGGGACAACACAGGACGGACAGGAAAAACACATAAACAAAATCGTCTGAGCGATAAATGTATTTAGGAAAAGGAAAAGTACCATCGCGGTATGGACACAAATGTGAAGCTAAAATAGGATAGAGAGGAACCAAATGAGAGTTGACGCCAGGCAGCAGCGTCAACTGAAAATCTCAAATGGGGATAGGTTTATAAAATTATATATTTTGAGGAAATATATACTATGCCATTATGTCTCATGCCGTTATGCACGGCCCTAAACACGCGTTAGCGTTGTAAGGCGAGAACTTTATGCATATATTAATTAGGAGATATAGGAATTTGAGTAGGAGGCGGGGGGTTGCAAGCACAGCAATACATTGTACATAAAAAACAAATATAACTCAATAGTTACAAACGTTTCGCCCTCCCACAGGCTCATCAGTGTAACGGGAAGAGTAACACAGTCAAGCTAGAGATGATGCTCACACCATGACATCTGCTAGCTGACTGTGCAGTGGTCTGCGATCATGGTGTGAGCATCATCTCTAGCTTGACTGTGTTACTCTTCCCGTTACACTGATGAGCCTGTGGGAGGGCGAAACGTTTGTAACTATTGAGTTATATTTGTTTTTTATGTACAATGTATTGCTGTGCTTGCAACCCCCCGCCTCCTACTCAAATTCCTATATCTCCTAATTAATATATGCATAAAGTTCTCGCCTTACAACGCTAACGCGTGTTTAGGGCCGTGCATAACGGCATGAGACATAATGGCATAGTATATATTTCCTCAAAATATATAATTTTATAAACCTATCCCCATTTGAGATTTTCAGTTGACGCTGCTGCCTGGCGTCAACTCTCATTTGGTTCCTCTCTATCCTATTTTAGCTTCACATTTGTGTCCATACCGCGATGGTACTTTTCCTTTTCCTAAATACATTTATCGCTCAGACGATTTTGTTTATGTGTTTTTCCTGTCCGTCCTGTGTTGTCCCGCTAGAAGAATAACTTTGACTGCAAAACAGTCCGTTTTTTCTAGTAACACATCCTCTATTTTTCTTTCCTGTCTTCTTTTTACTTTATTTCGCCTTAAAAGCACAGTAATATGTATGTAACTAGCAAGTATGTGGTTTAAAATACGTTCGAATTTTCTCGCGCCGATTTATTAACCAATCGGCGCGTGTGGCAGGTGCGCCACTGGGTATAAAAGCCCAGAAAATTCGCAGACCACTGCACAGTCAGCTAGCAGATGTCATGGTGTGAGCATCATCTCTAGCTTGACTGTGTTACTCTTCCCGTTACACTGATGAGCCTGTGGGAGGGCGAAACGTTTGTAACTATTGAGTTATATTTGTTTTTTATGTACAATGTATTGCTGTGCTTGCAACCCCCCGCCTCCTACTCAAATTCCTATATCTCCTAATTAATATATGCATAAAGTTCTCGCCTTACAACGCTAACGCGTGTTTAGGGCCGTGCATAACGGCATGAGACATAATGGCATAGTATATATTTCCTCAAAATATATAATTTTATAAACCTATCCCCATTTGAGATTTTCAGTTGACGCTGCTGCCTGGCGTCAACTCTCATTTGGTTCCTCTCTATCCTATTTTAGCTTCACATTTGTGAACATTTAAGTCAGGTACATAAATTAACTGAATTAACGCAACATCAATATAATGAGTTCAGTGATAAAGAAATTAAGTCATTAGGTCAGGTGTTGCAAAAACAGCCTGGATTGCAAAAAGACTTTGTGTGTTCAACGTGCTCTAAAATTTGTAAGGATCATTTAGCTCTTTTAAGTCATATGGCTATTCATTCAACAGAAAAGAAATTTCAGTGCTATATTTGTGATAAAGAATTCCCAACTATGTCTGAAGGAAAAGCTCATGAGAGGACGCACACTGATAATGCCAAGTAAAAATCATATTTTTGTTCTGGCTGTAGGGGAGTGTTTGAGCAAATTTGATGGATTGAAATGAAATGTGTTACCAGAAGGTAAATTTTCAGAATATCACTCGACAGATAGGACCTAGGTTTGAGACCAGGTCTTAAATGTGAAAAAATATTAAATTTTACATTATGTGTTGTAACAATATAACAATATAACATTCAGCCATTATTGAATCATATGCTGAGTGATGGATATCTTTACTCACATTGTTGGGACAACATTCAGGTAGCATTGCTGTACTATTTATAAAGATGCAAATAAATTAATTTTTTGGATTGCTCAATGTAGTGCTAGTGGTATTTGTGATTTTCTCTATTCATATGATTGTTTCTCTTCTGTAATTTATTTTAATTTTAAAGTATTTAAAAAAAAAAAGACAATTTCTGCTGTTGAGTGACATTTTATAAATCTTTCAAACAATACTGTTCAATTTTAATTTATAGTTCTTAATTCAAGTCACAAATTTGCACAATATAGGAGGAAATGAAGAATGTTTTTGTAAATTTGTATATTATTATGTTTGGGTATTGTTATGTAAAAAGTGATTACATATATTGCAACCTTTTGATCAATAAATTTTTTATTCAATATTCAACAACATTTTGATGTGTAAAAACAGTTTGAAAATAAAACCCCCACTTATCTCACATAGCTTATAATATTTTATCAATAGAATTCAAATGATAGTAATATATTCTGTTTAAATGTCAAAGGTATTTTAAATGTATCAAATGCTTATTTTTGGATACAATGTCCCCTATAATCCCTGTATAAATTTGTAGACAAGCATGATTCAAGCTTTTACACTCTAGCGCCGCGCTTGGCATCCAAAACTACTATTACTAATACTGCTTCACAAAGTTTTGGGGTTTTGTTGTCACCTGAACGCAAGAATTTCGAGTGGTTATCTCTCTGTTTACGTCTTACATTATATCGTTTCTGACCTTTTGTCAGCCGTATCATAATAGTTCAATTCAAATAGCCAAGAAGTTGCATGGTCTTGAAATAGCCCCTAAACGTATCGCAGTGTTCCCTAGAGAGGGAAATTTGAAAGAGCGTGTCTAAAAAATCAGCCAAGAATCGCAAGATATGTAAGGGACATTGTTTTTTTATAGCTATTAAAGTAATTTTAATGGCTGCACAGCAAGTTTTATAATTGTTTTTCTTTTCTTGTTTTTTATATATATATATATATATATATATATATATATATATATATATATTTATAACAAGTTATTGTTCATTTATTTTTCTTTTCTGCATCATATTTGTTCCGCATTTGAAATTTGAAGTGATTTCCGAATAAAATATCGTCAATAGAATGGGTAGTTGGCAATCTTGTTGGCAATTCACTAGCAAATTATTTGAAATTTTTTACCGCGTATCTAAGGACCAATTAAAATCCACTAGAATAGTCACGTGGTAAGATCAGCTGTGAAAATAAACATTGGAATTCTGATTTGACCGGCAGTGCATGTTCTGTTGGATTTCTTATGGTAATAATTAAGATTTATACTTACGAAACGAACTATTAAAGATTAGAAATGAGTGCTAACCCTATAGTACAATACGTGGTTGTACGCGGTGACTTGATAACAAAGCTCAAGTGGCCACTGGGTGCGGTAATAGCCCAGGCATGCCACGCTTGTACCGCTGTCACGCATCTCTTTCATGATGACCCTCACATGCAGAGCTACCTTGCTGATCTAGACAACATGCACAAGGTCGTGCTCGAGGTATGAATATATTATTTATGATATTTTGTTATAAAATTATTATCATTTGTAGAAAACGGCATCAGTTTACTCCTTTATTTGATTTGATACGTAAAGTATGTATGTACCGAGTACCGAAACGAAATGAATAACTTTCAATTTTAGTAATGCATTTCAGTGTATAGTAAATAGTTGTGAAATTTTATGATATGCTACTTTTCGGCTACTTAAATGTCTGGGCCACTTTTCGGACACTTGTGATTTTAAATTTATTCTAGGAGACATAAGCACTTAAAATTCTGCCACACTGTTGACACAAATTTGTGTAACTATAATATATGATAGGAAATTTTTTTTTTTTGGCTTCTGAGTATACCCGAGTAGTAAAAATATCCCTTATTTTTCTTTAATTTTTCCTTAAATTTTATATCCTTAATTTTTCCTTTACTTTTGTTTGAATTGGGACACAAAAAAAGGTAAAAGGAAGGGATTTGCACGATTTATTTCCCCGTTTTTTTTCTATTGCTTTTCCCTTATTTTTACTTAATTTTTGTTTTACTTTTGCCTAATTTTTCCCTTATTTTTTTGGAGAAAAATATTCCCGCCACCACGCTTGCTCCCCTCTTTTGCCGGTAAAGGAATTCCGATGTTGCCATTTCAAACTTGTACATATAAACCTTATTAATTATAAAAACAAATACAGTAGGACCTTTATTTTTATCATAAACAACATAATAAAATATGCAACGCTCATCGTAGACTGCACGACTGCAATTATAATTTTAAAAAATGGAAAATACGTGTATTATTGGGTTGATGGCGGTTATACACATAGGCACGGCATACAAAAAAGCTGCAATCAAAAGATTATACATTTAGTGTTTTTTTATCATGAAAAACTTCATAAATAAATATATATATTACTATAATATATTCTGCTGTATATTAATAAGCAAATAAATACCTCGTATTGTCTTAATTTGGTCAACATGCACGGCGTTATATCAAGGCATCTTCATACAGGCAAAACACAGATGTTTGTTGCTTGGAGACGTAGTCATGGAGCTTGTTTATAGTCCATAAGAATACATGGAGTTAGACATGGTCATGTTAGTTTTTTGCTTTTTTCTCGAAAAAGTCAAATACGGACCCTACTAAATGCGTACATTTTCGAAATCGTCACAAAATTTGAGATAAAAACCAATAATTTTCACTTTTTAAAAACGGCGGTAACTTCTACTTGAAGCGAGATAAAAACCATGAGCGCATGCGCTTTGAGCAGCTGCTTGAAAGAATGGCGGCAAACGAGGCATGTTTGTTATTGTGTGTCTTCAAGCTGGAAGAAAGTGATTAATTCACAAATGTGTAATAAATTATTGTAAATTTATACTTTGGATATACACTCAATATTTGAGCTACCAGAAAATATGACAAATATTCGAGGTGAGTGAATAAAACGTGGCTCTAGAGCCCGTGAAACATGCAGTTTTTTTTTTTTTTTTTTTGCATTTTGTAGGTAAAATAAAGTTTTTGATCTTACGGTTTCTATGTGATTGTAAAATTTTAATTCAAATACAACGCATAGCTTGTAATTTAGAGAAGTTTTATTGTATATTCATGTTCGATTTTGTGCCCTAAATTGACGTCTGGCTCAAAAATTGATGCATGTTTCGAACGCGATCGAAAACCATGTTTTTCGATCGCAAAATTTTGCATGAATAAATATAACAAAGTGATTCATCCCTTTTTCAGATTTAGTTGACCTTCGGCAGCAAGTGTTCTTGCCGAGTCTCCACAAATAAAACAGGATCTCTGTCACTAATTTCTGGCCAGAGTACCATGTTACCGACTGTACCATGAATGCACCATCACTCATCATGTGCCATCATCATCAATCACTGCTACTGCTACTGTAGCACATGTGCTACAATAAAAGGTATAATATATAACAGGAACATTTTTTTTTTTTTGGTAGATTACATTAAAATGCAGATACGTATGGCAATTTGCATTAAAATTAGAAATTATATTAAAAATTGTACATTATTTTTTATAATACCACACAGCTATTTAATTGGTCTAAATACAGCTTGTCATACTTCACAACAGCCTGTAGAGAAACTGGAAACTCAAGGCAGGCTGAACGGCATACAGCTGTACTTTATTTATGTATGTACGATGCCTTCAGAATGCTATGCAATGCATTATAATGGAAACCATTTAAATGTGCATTGAGCAATGTTTTGTGCTCTGACACTTCACGTACATACTTAACAGTTGCTTTAACCTGTACTCTGTCAAGAACACGGGGCTTTATGAGATGGCCTGCCTTGTCACGTCATGTATTTTGTGTGATTCATGTGCTTGGTTTCCAAACAATAGAGCACAACACTACAATACAAGACTACACACAAACTCTATGATATGCTCAAGTAATTTTACTCTTTGATTGATAATGTTACATGACTTAATTGTGCTGACCAAGTACAGGTTGAATTAAACCGGGGTGTGTATGTGAAGTGTCAGAGCACAAAACATTGCTCAATGTTTGAATGTTTACCATGATAATACATTCATATTGCCTTCGGGAGGTACATAAATAATGTTTGGTTGTACCGTTCAGCCTTCCTTGAATTTTTTAGTTTCTCTAGGCTGTATGTTGTGTATTTAGACCGTAACTGGCCTGGAGGTGCATTTTCTATTGAGTACACAATAAGACAATGTCTTGATGGGACTAGATTGAAAGATGTAGTAAGGTGTAGTACACAGTATATTATACAGTAGGTTGTCTCCTATACTGAGAATGTCAGATCAGTGCACGCTGCAATTGCGAATAGGTGAAGACTGCAGAAATAGACGCGTAGCGTTACTTCAAATGACGGCTTTTAGTTCTGCAGTCTTCACCCAGTCGCAATTATGGCGCACATTTGATCTGACATTCTCACCAGTATAGGAGATAATCTACTGTTTAGCTACTGTGGGTGCAGTATGAGAACGCACAATGACAGACATAACAATATTTATAAAAAAAAT
Organism: Ecdyonurus torrentis; assembly: GCA_949318235.1. Taxonomy (NCBI): domain Eukaryota; kingdom Metazoa; phylum Arthropoda; class Insecta; order Ephemeroptera; family Heptageniidae; genus Ecdyonurus; species Ecdyonurus torrentis. The sequence continues at coordinate 46,191,231 of OX439130.1, forward strand.
GAAAGTAGGAAAGTTACTTCCCAGTATTGAACATTGGTACACTAACTCTCAAAAAACTGCAGCATCTCGACTCCAATTGGATTTCTTAGAACATAATAGATTATATGGGGAAAATTTAATGGAAGCAGTCAGATTTTTTTTTTTTTTTCTTGTAGCCTGTGTACATAACATGTATTCTTACAGCACCTCCATCTAGCTGATGTATACTTGCCTGCTTTTAACAAAATTAATCAATAAGATTAACAAATCAATAAAAGCTTGATAGAATAACATAGATTAATGTTTGTTATATTAATTGATTTGATAGTAAAACACATAGATACATCAAATAGAAAACTAAACTATTAGATACAAACTAAAGTTATTTATGTAGGTCCCATCAAGTTTTTTTTTTTTTTTTTTTTTTTTTTTTGATATAAATGTTTATGCTTTCATTTAATGACATTGTTTGTTTAATTTAGTTTCAGGTGCTGCTTCTTGGGTGTGGAGTGGTCATATAATGCAGGAGAACCCTTCACAGGACTCATCCCAAGAGGAGAATTATTATGGACGATGAAGTAGAAGCATCACAAGCAGGTAAAGATTCCAAAATTTTAATATATATATACACTAGAAATCACGTAAGGATGTGGGCGATTTATTGATTCCCCCTGGGCAGCCAATAGACGCTCTAGCTTTCAAGGACACTAGGAGGTGGGGTAAAGTTAACTAAATGGAGAGCTTTTAGGCGTACTCTTATTGGTCGCATCCTTACGTGGCGCGGACTGTAGGCCTATTATATATATATTATATATATATATATATATATATATATATATATATATATATATATATATATATATCCCAGTACTATTGTCTTTGCATCTTTACATTCCATATCTTCTATCAGGTGATGCAGTGTGACCCTCCAAAACTTGTGATGTTATGAATGGCTACCCAGGACCTACACCAGGGTCCTTTCTCTGCTGACAATGATAAATTAACTTTATTGTATGTGTTCCTATAAATTAATAATTATTGTACCTCTGTACGCATATTTGTGATAATATATTTTACTCTTCAAAAACTTGCACTAGATTTGCAATGTTATTGCAATGAAGAAAACATGCGCTACATGTAAATGGTAAAATATAATATTGCTATCATGTCCATTTAAGGAAAAAACCATCGCGGTTAGGATCAATATTAAAGAAAAGGATAGAATAACCAGCAAGGGCCTTACCACAGTAGAAGTTCTATGGAGAGGTCGAGGTCTCGCGTGGCACAGTATTTTGTTATAAAAAGTTTATTTTATAACTGAGAGCTTTCGTCATATATTAATGACATTATCAATCAAAGAAGAAAATTACTTGAGCACTACTACTACTTGCCATGCGAGACTTCGACCTCTCCATAGAACTTCTACTGTGGTAAGGCCCTTGCTGGTTATTCTATCCTTTTCTTTAATATGATTGCTATCATGTGTTTTATATTTAAGTTATACTCGCATTAAAAGGAATTATTTAAAAATAAATGTAAGCACTATCTATTCTTAATTTTAGTACTCTGTGATTGTAGATATTTTCTATTAAGGTGGGATTTGACTAAAAAAAATGGTACAGAAAGAAAAGTCTGAAATTTTGCACAGTAATACATAAGAATATAGTTAATTCGAAATTTAAAAAAAAAAAAAAAAAAAAAAAAAAAAAAAAAAAAGAGGGGTCACCATGCTAGATTTTAAATTATAATTTTTTGAAGTGTTAGTCCCATAAGAGCCTATGTTAATTTCAATAATTAATTTCTCTTATCTGATGGTCACGGGCTCTAAAATTTTTATCATAGGTAGCTTTTAATACTGCCGTAATGTTTTTTTTTCTTATATATTATAGTAGCTGTTAATACTGTTACCTTTCAAATGAGATCGTAAGTTTGCAAGTTTTCTTTTTAAATTTTTAGATACAAGCCATCTATATACAACCCTCAATTTTACACTTTTGATGTTACTATTAGGCCTGTAAGAATTTTTGGTCCTGTATGCATATCACTTTATATTTAATGTACTTGAACCCCATACTGGGAATAACATTGCTCAGCATAGGACAAACTTTGTTTTTGGCTATATTTTCTTTCGAAAATTGGTTAATTTTGGGGTATTATTATTTTTCTCATGCACATACTTAAAGGCGTGGAACACCTTGAACAAAAAAGTTGCATAATATCCTAACAAACCTGAAAATCAACGTTGATTTGGCCGGAGTCATTGATTTCTAATTTATTTTCCATTCACAAAATGCCGCTGCCGGTTGCTGACGTCACAGCTCGCCCGGTTTACTTGCGCGTGGACCAGGCGAGCTGTGACGTCAGCAACCGGCAGCGGCATTTTGTGAATGGAAAATAAATTAGAAATCAATGACTCCGGCCAAATCAACGTTGATTTTCAGGTTTGTTAGGATATTATGCAACTTTTTTGTTCAAGGTGTTCTACGCCTTTAAGATACTAATCCAACCTATTAACAACATCAATTCTGTTTAAAATATTGCTTCCTATTTTTAAACTGGCAAAATTACAGTTACTTTCCTATGCGGTCCCATGTTATTGAGTGATTTTAAAGCCCTTGTCAACTTACTTTTTTATCATTAAGAATACTAAACTGATAATTACCATACCTTACTATTCATAAATTAGACACCATCACATTGATTTTGTATTTATTTTAATTTATTTTCCTTTTTGTGGTTGTGATTGGCGGCGGTACATTGTGACGTCATATAACCCCCCCCCCCCCCCCAAAATCAACATGATAGTGTCTAATTCATGAATACTAAGGTATGGCAATTATCAGTCTAGTATTCTAAATGATAAAAAAGTAAGTTGACAAGGGCTTTAACACGAATGCATATAGACCCTATAGTACAGTCATTATGTACTTAAAAATCAATTTTGCTGCATTTATATGGTAAAACCATACAAACATACAAGTGGGTGGTTTGTTTCCAGCCCAACTTAAAAATAGTCGAGAGTCGAGGAGGAATCTCTTTATCACCAATCAAACCACATGCTTCTATTATTCAGGCAAACAAAAAGAAAGAGAGCCACTTATTCATTGGTGTCTTAAATCACATCTCGTTGGTGACAAAGATTTCATCTCACTTCTTAACTCTTTAAGTTTGTTGTGGAACACTAACCACCCAACACCCACTCTCTTATGTTTGTATGGTTTTCCCATATAAACGCTGTAAAACTTGCTTGTAATTATACATTGATACAGCATAGTTGAAGGTTACATAGAAGGAGAAAGCCAGTAATAAACTACAAAGCTACTTAACAAGCATTTTATTTTTCATTTTAATTGGGGAAATAAATCTTTATATAACTTGATTTTCTAATGATCAAGGAAAAAAAGATGAGCTGTTTTTCACTGTGAAACAATGGACTACCTGCAATGAAATGTTATTAATTGCTGCAATGTGTAAGTGATAACAATTTTTCAATAAGAAATGCATTAAAGGCGTAGAACACCTTGAACAAAGAACATAATATAATATCCTAACATACCTAAATATCAATGTTAATTGATTTAGCTGGAGTCATTGATTTCTAATTTATATTCCAATTACAAAATGGCAGCTGCGGGTTTATGACGTCACATCTCGCCTGTTTCCACGCGAGTGGACTAGTGAGATGTGGTCATAAACCCACAGCTGCCATTTTGTAAATGGAAAAAAAAAATCAATGACTCTGGCCAAATCAACATTGATATTTAGATATTTTAGAATATTAGACATATTTTTTCTACGCCTTGAAGAATATTTCAATTTAATTTAAAAAGTCTGTTAATTACAAGTGTGGTCCATGGGTTCTTCTGAAATCATGAACCAGTATCAAGAATGTAAATTAATAAAAATAAAAATGTAAAAACTATATGGTTATTCAATATGCATTTATTGGTACAAGAAAACAGGATATATACAAACAACACAAATGCATTCCATAAATATATCTAATTACGATTATTATATTTAGGAAAAGGAAAGATACCATCGCGGTATGAACAAACATGTGACGTTAAAATTTGATAGGGAGAAACCAAATGAGAGTTGGCGCCAGGCAGTAGCGTCAACTGAAAATCTCAAATGGCGATAGTGGTTATGCACAGCCCTATGCACGCTAGGCGTGCAAGGTTATGAGCACTTTAATGCATGTATAATTAATTAGGAGTTAAAGGAATTTTAATTGCAATTAGTATTATTTTACAAGTAGTAATAGCCTATAAAAAAAAAAAAAAAAAAAAAAAAACTACAATTTTTACAATTAGAAGAAAAACAAACAAGAGACAAGGTGTGTAAATACTTTCACTTCAAGCTCTGAGTCCAAAGGATGATGTTGAAGAGCATCGCTACTGATGCATCAAGAGCGGCTGTCCCCTGCAAAAACAAGGAGACATAATATATTTAGGTAAGAAGAATTAAGGTATAAATTTGTAAACAGTTATACTGCCTCCAAGACTGGCATAAAAAAAGCACGTTATATGTAAGTGCCTAATTGATAAATCATCACTGCTTATAAAGGAATAGACCAGAAGAAAGCATAAACATTTATATCAAAAAAAAAAAAAAAAAAAACTTGATGGGACTTACATAAATAACTTTAGTTTGTATCTATGTGTTTTACTATCAAATCAATTAATATAACAAACATTAATCTATGTTATTCTATCAAACTTTTATTGATTTGTTAATCTTATTGATTAATTTTGTTAAAAGCAGGCAAGTATACATCAGCTAGATGGAGGTGCTGTAAGAATACATGTTATGTACACAGGCTACAAGAAAAAAAAAAAAAAAATCTGACTGCTTCCATTAAATTTTCCCCATATAATCTATTATGTTCTAAGAAATCCAATTGGAGTCGAGATGCTGCAGTTTTTTGAGAGTTAGTGTACCAATGTTCAGTACTGGGAAGTAACTTTCCTACTTTCATTTTTTTTTTATAAATATTGTTATGTCTGTCATTGTGCGTTCTCATACTGCACCCACAGTAGCTAAACAGTAGATTATCTCCTATACTGGTGAGAATGTCAGATCAAATGTGTGCCATAATTGCGACTGGGTGAAGACTGCAGAACTAAAAGCCGTCATTTGAAGTAACGCTACGCGTCTATTTCTGCAGTCTTCACCTATTCGCAATTGCAGCGTGCACTGATCTGACATTCTCAGTATAGGAGACAACCTACTGTATAATATACTGTGTACTACACCTTACTACATCTTTCAATCTAGTCCCATCAAGACATTGTCTTATTGTGTACTCAATAGAAAATGCACCTCCAGGCCAGTTACGGTCTAAATACACAACATACAGCCTAGAGAAACTAAAAAATTCAAGGAAGGCTGAACGGTACAACCAAACATTATTTATGTACCTCCCGAAGGCAATATGAATGTATTATCATGGTAAACATTCAAACATTGAGCAATGTTTTGTGCTCTGACACTTCACATACACACCCCGGTTTAATTCAACCTGTACTTGGTCAGCACAATTAAGTCATGTAACATTATCAATCAAAGAGTAAAATTACTTGAGCATATCATAGAGTTTGTGTGTAGTCTTGTATTGTAGTGTTGTGCTCTATTGTTTGGAAACCAAGCACATGAATCACACAAAATACATGACGTGACAAGGCAGGCCAACTCATAAAGCCCCGTGTTCTTGACAGAGTACAGGTTAAAGCAACTGTTAAGTATGTACGTGAAGTGTCAGAGCACAAAACATTGCTCAATGCACATTTAAATGGTTTCCATTATAATGCATTGCATAGCATTCTGAAGGCATCGTACATACATAAATAAAGTACAGCTGTATGCCGTTCAGCCTGCCTTGAGTTTCCAGTTTCTCTACAGGCTGTTGTGAAGTATGACAAGCTGTATTTAGACCAATTAAATAGCTGTGTGGTATTATAAAAAATAATGTACAATTTTTAATATAATTTCTAATTTTAATGCAAATTGCCATACGTATCTGCATTTTAATGTAATCTACCAAAAAAAAAAAAATGTTCCTGTTATATATTATACCTTTTATTGTAGCACATGTGCTACAGTAGCAGTAGCAGTGATTGATGATGATGGCACATGATGAGTGATGGTGCATTCATGGTACAGTCGGTAACATGGTACTCTGGCCAGAAATTAGTGACAGATCCTGTTTTATTTGTGGAGACTCGGCAAGAACACTTGCTGCCGAAGGTCAACTAAATCTGAAAAAGGGATGAATCACTTTGTTATATTTATTCATGCAAAATTTTGCGATCGAAAAACATGGTTTTCGATCGCGTTCGAAACATGCATCAATTTTTGAGCCAGACGTCAATTTAGGGCACAAAATCGAACATGAATATACAATAAAACTTCTCTAAATTACAAGCTATGCGTTGTATTTGAATTAAAATTTTACAATCACATAGAAACCGTAAGATCAAAAACTTTATTTTACCTACAAAATGCAAAAAAAAAAAAAAAAAAACTGCATGTTTCACGGGCTCTAGAGCCACGTTTTATTCACTCACCTCGAATATTTGTCATATTTTCTGGTAGCTCAAATATTGAGTGTATATCCAAAGTATAAATTTACAATAATTTATTACACATTTGTGAATTAATCACTTTCTTCCAGCTTGAAGACACACAATAACAAACATGCCTCGTTTGCCGCCATTCTTTCAAGCAGCTGCTCAAAGCGCATGCGCTCATGGTTTTTATCTCGCTTCAAGTAGAAGTTACCACCGTTTTTAAAAAGTGAAAATTATTGGTTTTTATCTCAAATTTTGTGACGATTTCGAAAATGTACGCATTTAGTAGGGTCCGTATTTGACTTTTTCGAGAAAAAAGCAAAAAACTAACATGACCATGTCTAACTCCATGTATTCTTATGGACTATAAACAAGCTCCATGACTACGTCTCAGTTTGTTTACCAAATTTTTTCGCTCGCGGAAGTGCCTGTATAAAGATGCCTTGGTTATATGCATACATCTTTTCCTCGTGGCTGCTGCAATGCTACTAAAACTCATCTCTCCCTCCAAGCTCAGAAAAAATATTAACGGTCATTTTTTTCAAATATCCCCTCTTTTTTAAAAAGTAAGGGAAAAATAAGGTATTTAAAGCAAGGGAAAAGTAAGGGAAAAATAAGGTATATTCAAGCAAAGGAAAAGTAAAGGAAAAATTAAATAAAAATTAAGTATATAAAAACAGCAGTTTAAAGTAAGGTAAAAGTAAGACAAAAGCAAAGGAAAAATTAAGGCTTTAAAAAAAAGAAGAAAAAACTGAAATAAAAAGGAAAGGAAAAAAAGGAAAAATAAGGTAAAAATTAAGGAAATAAAGCGATATAAGGCAAAAATAAAACAAAAGTAAAGGAAATATGTTTTGATCGGGTATATATATATATATATATATATATATATATATATATATAATAATATATATATATATATATATATATATATCAAAGTTTAAGAGGTCGAAAAGTGGAGGGTGGCCGAAAAGTGGCATGCCTACCATATAGACCGGTTGCACTCATATTTAAGAGACGCCATTTTGTTGGTTAGGAATACATAGGCCAGCATAGGAAAAACACAATGTTTATTTTTTTAATAGCAAAAGAAGCTTCAAACCTCAATCAAAGCCTCATTTCTAGCTTCATATAAGTTCGAAGAATATGAGAAAAATTCATTCAGTTCAAAATACACTCTTTTTGTGTGAAAAATTAGGAGAAAATGTGTTTCCCCTATGCTGGACAATGCATTAGGCACCACAAACATGGCAGCAATGCGCAAGGATGTGCAAGGGGTCTATAGAAATTTCATGATTCTAAACCCTTTGTAAAGCTGAGCAAAAACAATGTATATATCTTTCAATGGTGATAACACAATCACGTCATCTTTCTTTTCTTTTTCCATATAAATTGTAATATACTGTAGCTTCAACACGAGCAAATAGCTCTCTGAAGCGTAATAACAGAATGTACCTCTTAAATTTATGTAATGTGTACTTATATGAGTTAAATAATCATAAATAAAGTACATGGTCTATATATCTCAGATTTATAAAAATCATAAAGATCTTACAAGAGTACAAAATAGGGGTGAATTCACCCCATAATAAGGCCTAAGTCATCCCCATACAGAATAGAAAAATTTAGAATTCAGATGGGAAAGCAAACAATTAAGCTATAAATTGCTATAATTATCAGGAAAATGATGCAATATTATATTTACTGAAAATTTCCTTGGTAGACTCATACACGTGAATGCAATTATTTTGATTCCAGGCGACAGATGATACCTCTCTGCGACAGCTAGCTGCAAGTTTGACGGAGGCTGACGTCAGTCACAAGCTGTGGATTGAACAACCAGAAGACATCCCCACGTGCCTGGTAGCAAAACCATACCCTAAGCAAGAAGTGCAGAAATATTTCAAGAAATTCAAATTGTTTAAAGGAATCAGTTAGTATTGCTGAATAATAATTTTTTCATGTTGACGTTGTGATGTGATGAACTTTTTATTTACAGTCAACCGGGGTGACTTTGAACGCCCGGGGTGACTTTGAACACCCAATTATCTCTGTCTTGGGGCCTCAGTTTATAAATTTGAAGAATCTTACTGTTGTTCAATTTTGTTTTTGATCCTAATGGCATGTTTCAAAAATTTGAAATGAGTGCCCAAAGTAGAGATAAATGGGTGTTCAAAGTCACCCCGGGCGTTCAAAGTCACCCCGGTTGACTGTATTGTGAAAGTTGTTACCGGTACCTTTTTTCACCCTTAATTGCTTATAAATATTCTCTTATTAATTTTTTTTCTATGATATGATACCGTTTATTATTTTAATTCAATAATTTATGCATAATTTCTTCTTTTATTATTAGAGGGGGGGGGGGAGTTATGTTGTTGTATAAATTAAATAATAGACATTTTTTATAATTATATTTTTGTTTTAAAAATGAGCAGATTTTACTTATATTTGTACATCTGAAAAGTAATAATAAAAATGATTAAATTGTTTTAAAATGCAAGAGAAAAAAGTAAAAAAGTATGAATGTTGTCTTTTGTTGAAAAATCTAATTATTGGTTACAAAACAAATAAAGAATACAGTATAAATCATAATAAAATTTTGTGTTTTATATTAAATTTTCACAATTTATACCTTTATGCATAATATACACGCAATATTTTTAGTACTCGAAAATACGCCATGTGGTGTTATATTATATTTCATATGAAAAATAAAACTGCGTGATCACTATGCTCATTACAGAATATTTTAATTATTTATGTACCTCTACTTAATTATCAATAATAATATTATTATATTATTGTTAATTTATATTTTATTTTAACGGATGCTTGAAATATTCAAAATTAAGACTAGAGCAATAATTTAGCTGAAGTGAAAGAGGAAAAATATACTCTTTCAATTAGTTCATTAAGGTTGTTATTGTTTATGAATTCGTGACAAATTTAGAATTTTGTGACGTTTTATGTAGTCCCTCGCGTAAGTTTTTTTTTTTTTTTTTTTTTTTTTTTTTTTTTGCGTATAATTAATACACACTAAAATTGTAATTTCAAACGTTTGAGCGTGGATATGAAAAAATGACGATACACGCATACATGTCTGTTGTGGCAGCAACTTTTTATGATTTATAAAATTAATACGTGTGCGTATATTATACTTTTTTAAGTTTTAAACGTATATTGAATTCTATTATTAAGATATAAAATAATAATAAATGTATTTATTGCATTGTATCTCTTAAATACCTCATTAATCTCATTATAAATTATAGGTATTAACACAAAAAGTAAATACAATGACAGCAATGACCCACAAAAAATTATAATTTTGTAAATTTTTAAACATAAAATAAAAGTGTTGCAACAATTGTCGCGGCGCGCGCCGTAAAAACAATTACAAAAAGATGCTGCCGTCGTTATATACATATAGCGCTCTTGCGGTGAAAGGCTGGAGTGGGAGGTAATTGTTTTGTACTTATTTAATAATTAATTGCGACATGATCAACATCGTGTGACGGCCAAACAGTACAATCTACTTCAAATTACGCACTACAAATTTTTAAAATGAATTTTTAATAAGGAAGTCAAACTTTTTTTACAAACATATTTTTTTGCATTATATAACAGAGAGATTATAGGACAAGGAAAATTAAGATAGTCTTATTTATATTGCATAAATAATGTTTGTAGATGATTTTTATCTCGCTTATGCAAAAACTTTCCTTTTTCGTATTGCTTTTACATAAATTTTAATGTCTACTGACATTTTACAAAATTAAAGAGAGCAGTTTTTTTAGAATGTTATAAGATAAAAATTATGAAAGGAAGGAAAATGGTTTTAAATAATTATATTCATTGAGTATTCATGAAGAATAAAAAATGACAATTAAAAAATATAAAATACGTTAAAATGTTATAGGCTCATTAAAAATAAAGACCTTATAATATAATATGACATTTGACATTTGAATATGACATGCCTCTTAATTGTTATGCTTTTTTTTGTCTGAATTCTAATAATAATAATATAAATAAATAATGTATCTATTCACAGTATATTTATGATGCTTATACCTATAGTTTTTTTTTTTTTTTTTTTTTTTTTTTTAGAATTGTTTCATATTTTTATATAATCCAACAAAGAAACTATAAATGTTTGACTTCAAATATTATCAGTTTTATGTTTTTTGTATACCATATAAAATTAAATTATTCTTTTCTTTCATCCATAACATACAAATAAAATGCATTAGCTTAGGTTATTGCCTCAAATTGAGGTTTTATAAATTGTACGCTGCACATAACAGTCTATAATGTAAGTTTAACTTTACATATAGTAACGTCCTGTTTACATAGAGAAATAAAAATAGTGGCACGACACACACTATTTTTTATTGCTGTATTAAATTAACAGGAACACGGTACAATAAAAAAAAACTTTTGAAATTGCAGTCTTGATAAATATTGTAGTGCAGTATATATTTAGTTTTAATTGTGTAAAAAGATCACAATTACAGTGTGTGCATAATTCTCCAATAAAAAACAAACAAAAAAAATTCAACGAGTAATATACTTTATAAATATATAAAACAAATAATATAAAAGTATTATATATTATACAGCTACCTGAGCTACATAATTATTATTCAATTTTTAATTCTTATTTTTTGATGAAAAATGCTTATTTATTTCTATATACACGTTTTTAACTTTTTATAGTTGACTAAATGTGAAGAATTTAATTAATAATCAACTGTGCTGATACGTAATATATAATTATATTAGCATTTCACACCTTCATGGTCATGAAAGGAGTACTGTACAGTACATAATGATACTTACACTTACCAAAAACTATGGTAAGATAAAAAATGTGGTAAATTACGTACAAAAGCTTTGATTATTATCAATATTTGTATAGAAAACACATTTGGCATAATTTATGATGTTATAATTGAATAAATTTTTATATGATTAAATGTGGCTTGCACATACTGCGATCGAATAATTTTTACGTAACTATTTTTATCCGAGTGTAAAAGCCAATAAAAAATGACAATATATATATTTTTTAATCACCGGTAACACCCATTGTTGTTTGCATAATTGACCGGTATTATAATTACTATTGGACTCCTTTAGTTACAGTAATTAATAATTACTGTAACTAAAGGAGTCCAATATTTTCAAGGTAATAATAATAAGTATGAAATACTTTTTTTATTTTTATTATTATTATTATTTTTTTTTTTTATTTTTTTTTTTTTATTTTTTTTTAGAAAAAGTGGAAACAAAAACGTTATATCATATAGGCTGGTTTCATTCATGTTAAAGTCGACGCCATAAGTGAGCGCTAAATAACATGGGCCAGTATAGGAAACTGATCGACTCATTTTGCCAGTTTAAAAATACTTTACAATATTTTTGAGAGCATTGATGCTGTTAATAGGTAGAATTTATTTTATAGTACCTCAAGTATGCAAAAAAAAAAATAATAATAATAATGACCAAAAAATAGCTAATTTTCCAAAGAAAATATCAAAAAACTACTTTTGTCCTATGCTGAGCATATGTTTGTTATTCATTGCTCAAGAAAGAGCATTGAAAAGCACCCAGAATGACGTCATGCGTACACAGTACACACCCTATAAAAACTTAAATTAATATTGTGAAAAGTTAAATGGAATTAAGTTTGTAATTATATTACACAATACAAGGAAAAAACTTTTGAATTCTCATTAAGTTTTTTTTTTTTTCCAGTAAATATGACTACTACACTACCGTAACTAAATTTGCAGAGGGAGAGAGAGAAAAAAAACATTACTGAAAGAAAAGTAAACAGTTTTTTTGCTCTAAAAAAGTTACATTCATTGAAAGTAACTGCAATAAACAAACTTCATAATAAGAAATGAATATTGAATCAAATCGATGATTTTTTTTTTTATTATTGATGAAAAATGTTAGAATGTAAATTATAATAATGATTTATAATTTATTTTCCTTGGTTGTTCGTATTTAATTGGTCAAGCTTAACTTGATTTTGTCGTGCGATTATTTTGTTGTATTGTTAAATTGCGCTTGTTATAGCAGTCACGCTTCTTTCAATGTTATGAAATTTTTAATCACCAAAATATATTAACAAATCAAGCACAGTAAATTAATGAATTTTTAATGTTTTTTTCGTTTCCATGATATATTTCTTATCGTAATTAATGCGATATATATTTCAAACTACCATATTAGTTAAAAAATATTTCAAAACTTAAATAATAAAATTTCAAGTACTTTGTAAGCAAAAGCGCAAACTTAAAATTTAGTAATTAGCTAATTATAGCATATATATACTGTATATATATAGAAGTATAAGCCGAACTTTGTATATATTATATAGAATATAAAATTTTATGACAGATCGCTCTGTATTTTTTTTTCTTGAAGAAAATAATAATAAATTAATAATAAACCTAGCTGAATTAGGAGTAGGATTGAGGTCGAATATGGCAGAACTTATCGCGACAAAAGAATTTTAATTATGTTATTGGGCTTTTATGAAATTTTTTCCTCTTTTTCCCAAGTCTAAATTGTATATTAATTATTATATGAAAGAATTGCATATTATATCACTGCACAAATATATGAATTAGAATATATGATAAACTACCACACAGAAAAAAATTACTATGGCAGGTACAGCTTCTGTATTTTGCAATATTCAAATTGAAATTCAAGATTTCTTTATTTCCAATCTCCTTACAATCAATTGCATCTGTTGAAGGTTATACATGGAATTGTCAATTCATTTACTATATAATTATATCTAAAACACTATCAATACTTATATTTTTACAATTTTTTGTACAGTGCATGAATTTAACAATAAAATATTTTTTATTTTTATTTAATCGAGTTAAAATCAAAAAAATCTTTCATGCGTTGTAGAAACAGTTATTAAGAAGATAAATTCTCAACTTTCTTGAAAATGTATTTATACATTCAATTGATTTCAATTCTGGTGATAAGTTATTGTATATTCTTACACAAGACATAAATGGTCCATTCCTGTACATTTCTAATCTGCAGTATTTTGGAGCAATGTTTAACTCACGGTTCCATGTTACATGAGCATGTTTGTTTAGGGAATATACCACTTAATTTAAGCGAGACACACCTTTATTGTGGTATATTGCACCTGCATTAGGTATTATTATAGTATAATAATAAACATTATACGTTCTAGGTTATATCTATTGCATTTACTTATTGCCTTACGTATTTTTTTATTTTCCGTGCATCGCAGTACTTTTAAAATCTAAATAATAATACTATACAGTATATTTAGATATCTGTTAATTTATTTAATTTGTAAAGAATATTATACTTTGACAGAATATTTTGTCCTAACTCTGAAATTGACGTATTCTTATTCTGCATATCATCGTATATACACACACGACTCAAATTTAGAACATGATAAATATATTACTAATTAAATACATTTATTGCCTGTGCTTGTTCATTATAAATAAGACGTTGTTGAAAATTATTGTTAATTATTTATTTCGTATATTTATATGTGTAAAAAATTATTAGACCAACGTTTATTGCAACTATTATTATTATTACTATATAATGAACTGCCTGGGTCAATAAAGGTTCCTATTTCATAATGTTCCGCCATAAAAGTAACAGCCAGTTCCGTTCTACTCCTCTTGCTGATACATTTTATTTATTTAATTATTCACAATGAATGGACAAAAGAATGGTCAAATCATTAATTGATATTAAAAATACATATATTTACAAGGTTTTTATAATACTGTACATTAAGCTCAGTTCACATGGTGCAATATTTTAAAATTTAATTCAAAATGTAAGTAAAGTAAGTATCATGATGCCATAATCCCTTTCGGGGTAGGCCAGGACAACTCCTTTCTAGTAAGAGGACTTACAAAATGTAATTCTATTTAAATTTATAATTATGGTGACTTTGAGTTATCTCAATTTTAGTTCAACTTATTTATATAGCAGTATATAATGTTATTTTAATGATAATTTGTATTAGTTGTAACTATATACTGCAGTATTTTGCGCAACAAATAATTATTTATTGCTTAAATAGAGTGATTTTTCAAGTGAAGTAAAAATTGTGGCATTTCTTTTTTCATGCCATGATGATGTACCACTTATGTTGTTGGGCATCAATATTTTTGGTAGGTTTTAAAACCAATGATTTTACACGATTTGTTACAATTCATTTCACTGTTTTTTTTTTTTTTTTTTTTTTTTTTTTATTTAAAACAAAAAGAGAATAATTTTTTGTAGAGGTTTTCTTCATTTGTTATAGTATGTAGGTCTCCAGGAAAAGTTGCATTAATTTAATGCAGCATAAATTTTAGTTTTATTTCATCTTGTAAATCCCATCAGAACTGAAATTTTATGCAAATTTTAATTTTGCAACGAAATAAAGTAACGGAGAGAAATATCTTATTGTATCTTTATAAAACAAAGCTGTGCATTAATGAAAAAATTATATATTTCTAATCTATTGTTTTTATAAGAGAAAACGTAAAATTAATAATTATTTGGATGTACACGTCTGAAAAATTTTTAATTACTCTAAATAATAAGTGAGAAAACTTACCATTCACTCTAAATAAACTATATAATAATTTTAATCTATGATAAATTTGAAAGTATAATTTTTATAATTTTATAGAATAAAAAGATTTTTGTTGTTTTAACAATACTCGCCCGCTGTCATGGCTTTATTGTTGACAGCCGAACTATACAAAATTGTAGTTTTGTATTTGAGGTGTCTGAAGCGTGGCTAAAAAGTCGCGCAAATTGCAGCGATGAGTTAGATTTTATTTGCGTTCACTTCCTAGGGTGTGGAGGGGGACTTGCACAGTCTGCATTTTACTATATAAACCTAAGTAGGAGGTTCAATAATCATCATTCGATCTTCTAACTTCAAACTACAGCAGAGCAACAATGAAGGTAAGCACAGCACAGCTCCCAAATAATTTAAGAAAAAAATAAAAATAAATCTCAATTCATAAGTTTGGTAATATTTTTAAAATAAAATAAAATGCATATTTTTTTATATTAATTACAAATTTGTAACCAAAAAATTGAGAATTAAAAATTTAGACTTGTTCAAATTTCAAAGTAAAATACAATGCAGTTACATGAAAAGTCCCTAAAAGTTTTATTTTATTTTCATTTTGACTCACTGCAAATATACACTTGCTTTTATTATTATTATTATTATTATTATAATTTATATGTGTATATATATATATATATATATATATATATATATATATATATATATATATATATATATATATATATATATAAATACGCATTTCTTTTATATTTACAACGAGTTAAAAAGTATAAAGCATATACGCGGGTCAATGTGAATTTAAAGATTTAAATGTTCTGTACCCATAAATTCTTATCAATCGCACATTCAAGAGGATCATCTTGTATTATTTGAAATACTGTATTTCGTGATGAGTAATCACATCACATGTTAGTGTTTCGTACTTTTTCCACTATTGAATTGTTGATTCCTTGTTCTTGAAAAATAAAATAACAACATTTTTCTAGCTACGATTTTATTTTATTCATTATTATTGTTTATAATCAAATAATAAATGAGCTGTATTGTTTCCATGATATTTTCCAGTTGTTTGCAGTGTTTGGTTGTGTGCTGGCGCTGACAGTCGCCCAAGTCCTAGGAGGTACGTCAATTAATTATTATTATTATATATATTTTTTTAATTACATTTACAGTAAACACATATTTAAAAACATATACAATATGTCTATTATTTTTTTATATAAAATAATAATATTTACAAAATTCTTTATAGATGTAATAATTAAATTTGATGAAATTCAAAACGTAAACCTCATTTAAAAAACTAATAAGTTAATATATCGACCTGTTTTTTATTTTAACAATTTATTCTTTTGATTTCAGGATTCCTAGGAGGGGGCGGAGGAGGAGGCGGGGGTGGAGGGGGATGGCCCTCCGGAGGTGGATCAGGAGGAGGTAAAGGGTGGGCCTCAGGTGGGGGTGGATCGGGAGGAGGAGGAGGAGGTGGTAAAGGCTGGGCCGCAGGCGGCGGCTCGGGCGGAGGCGGCGGATGGGCAGTAGGTAAGATAAAATACTAATCCTTCATACTAATCTTTTATATAAATTATTTTACAATTTTATCACTATATTTTATTTGATGCAGAACAATGCTAACTATTATACATATTATCTTTATTTTTGAGTGAAATTTATAAAAAAAAAATTGTTTATATCTTCAACATCTAAAATGAAATATAATTGCAGGAGGTGGAGGAGGCGGTGGATCTAAAGGCTGGGCATCAGGTGAGTCAATAGGCTTCAATAATTTTTTTTGCAAATCTCCTATACTTTGATGATATTATTATTATTATTAGTTTAAAAAAAATAATAATACTTTGATATTATAATATAATATGTCTCCATGTAAAATTGCACAAAACCAAATCAAGGAAATTGTGAATCCTCCGTGCAATATTTTACAAGGGTAAATATAGATAAGAGTATAGACAAAATAATATATACGAACTAAACAATTAAGACTTCCCCAACTCATCCTAAATAAATTTAAGGCCATGTTTCATAAAAAAATAACTTTTCAAAAAAGTGAATTTTAATAGTAGTTGTACCCAAAATTTCGACGTTATTTGTAGATGAACACAATATTTAAAAATATAATAATAAAAAGATTTCCAAGGATTATTTCGATTTTAATTTGATTCCGATTTTAATAGTGAATGTGTGCAAATACAAATTCTTGAAATGGTTTTAGTTATGGTTTGGTTTTCAAAGGAAATTTCAATTATATTAAACCTTAAATTTGAGTATTAGTGATTTTTGTAAGTGGCTAAAATTGGTAAATAGTTAATTTATTTTTTATTTCACAATTATTATTATTTCAGGAGGAGGAGGAGGAGGAGGAGGCGGCGGCGGTTGGCCTGCAGGTCAGTTTTATTTTTTATTATCATTTAAATAACATCGAGGACTTATAGTTCCTTATTCCTACTACAATATTGATGATTATTTATTACTTATCTTGCACTTCAACAAAAACTGTCATATTATTATGTTCATTATTTTTCTAAATTTTCTCATTTAAAACTAACTATTTGTTTTGACTTGATTGTTTGCTTTTTATATAGGTTTAAACTTAACAGTCTCTTGATTAGCTTAAATTTCACGAACGCGAGCATATTTCTGTTATTTTTCTATTAATATCACTATAATGTCACTTAAACCCATACAATTAATTGTAGAAATGAATAGAAATAGTGCAACTCACTCTCTAACTTGGAAAACAAATGCTTACAAATATATTTGCTATTTTTCAGGAGGTGGAGGAGGCGGAGGTTGGCCTGCAGGTCAGTTACATTTTTCAATTTGTTTGGTCATCGGAATTATCAATATGCTCAATTCAGAGTACATTTTATGTAATAATGGGATTTTTTTAATATTATTATTTTTTCCATTATTTTTTGATTTATTTTTTTCTTTCTTCGTCGTCGTCGTCATCGTTTTATTATTATTATTTACTATAAGTAAAACACAAAAAAATCTTTTTTTTTTTTTTTGTTCTTGTAAAGTGGTGGAATAATAAGGCCTAAATTTTTGTATCATTCTTGCATTATAGTCTTTCTTTAATGCTAATTATTTTACTTCGCAATATTCATGCATTCAATGGCACTTACCAGTTCAATAAACTTATAGAATAAATAAATATAATAATAATATAATTTACCATGCAAAGTTATGCATTTTTCCATGATATAAGAAAGTAAGCTTTTTATTATCTACTCTATGATTGTAATTTTTATTATATACAAACTTTGATACAAGTATTCAGTTAATTACGTGAATGCGTCACTAATGCGTTGAAAAATTTTGAAGATTGATAAACCTTTTGTTTTTGAGAAGATCAAAATTAATAATTGCAATGCTATAGACATCATATATTGTCAATAATTTAAACGATAATAAACTAGTTCTAAAATTGCAGTATATGTAAAATATTAATCTGGAATCATTTAAATTGCCAAAAGTCTGGAATATATATAATTCAGGTAAAACATAACTACAATAAAGGTGATGAGTCTCACCTAGACTAGGTGAGACTTCCCCTAGACATTATATCATATTATATCATATTATACCTATTCCAGGCTAATATTTACATATTGCAATGTAATTGCTTTATGTATCAGTATCTGCTTTTACTAAAAAAATTGTAATTACTATTAACTGTTGCATTATAGGAGGTGGTGGTGGAGGCGGCGGCTGGCCCGCAGGTTTGTCATTTTTCTTTTGCATTTAAAAACAACCTAGCTTTACATTGCATTGAGAAACTTAGATTTTTTTCTACTTAATATGTTGATTATTATTGCTCTTTGCATTAATATATTTTTTTTTTCTTAATTATACACATCAACGCTTCAGTTCATTTTTCATTATATTTTCTTTTAATTTAGCATTTTACTTGCAATTTATGTACAGTATCTACAAAAAACTAACTATATAAATAAACTAAAAGAAACTAGTAATTGACTATAGTAACTATAAGTAAAACAAACTATAATAATTTTTAACGCATTTTAGGAGGTGGTGGAGGAGGAGGCGGATGGCCTGCTGCAGGTTTGTCATTTCGCTTTTAATTTAACAAATAATCATAATTCAAATTGCATTGAAAAACTTAGATTTTTTTATACTTATGTTGATTATTATTGCTCTTTGCATTAATATATTTTCTTTTCTTAATTGTACACATCAACGATTCAGTTCATTTTTCATTGTATTTTCTTTTATAATTTGGCATTTTAATTGCAATTTAAATTATTTATGTACAGTATCTGCAAAAAACTAACTAAATAAACTAGTAACTGACTGTAGTAATTATAAAGTAAAATATAAACTATAATAATTTTTAACTTGCATTTTAGGAGGTGGTGGAGGAGGAGGCGGATGGCCTGCTGCAGGTTTGTCATTTCGCTTTTAATTTTAACAATAATCATAATTCAAATTGCACTGAGAAACTTTGAATTTTTATTTTTCTTTTTTTCTTTTCTTTTGTACTTAACGCATTATTATTATTTTATATTTCTTATATATAATTCTACGCATCAATGCTTTATTTCAATTTCGTTATTTTCTTTTAATTTCATATTTTAAAAAATTACATTATGAAGATGATTTCTTTTAAATTCAATTTCTACCTTATTG
The DNA here is from genome assembly GCA_949318235.1 of Ecdyonurus torrentis. NCBI lineage: Eukaryota > Metazoa > Arthropoda > Insecta > Ephemeroptera > Heptageniidae > Ecdyonurus > Ecdyonurus torrentis. The sequence goes on from OX439130.1 coordinate 46,211,076, forward strand.
GTACTATTTTATTTTTTCTTATTTTCCCTAAATTTATTGTGAACGATTTCCGATTTCACTTACATGTTTCTCGGTAGTTTTTGATGCTAAGAGTTGATGAAATTTTAAACCCATTGAGGGGGTCGTTGGAGTATGCGTATATTAATCCTGTAAATTTCAATAGGTAAATATTAACTTGGAATAGGTATTCAGTTAAACTTGTTATAATGTCACTTAATAATCTAATCTCGTGGTCTTTATTGGAAGCATAATAATATGTTTTACGTAATTCAGGTATTATTGTATAGTATATCAATACCTGTTCCAGGCTAATATTCACATATTGCAATTTAAATGCTTTAAGTAAAGTACTTGCTATTAGTAAAAAAAAAATGTAATTACTTTTAACTGTTGCATTTTAGGAGGTGGTGGTGGAGGCGGCGGTTGGCCCGCAGGTTTGTCATTTTTCTTTTTAATATATACATAATATAATCAAGTTTTAAATTGCTTTGAGAATATTTTTTCTACTTATATTATTGTTTTTTATACATCAATTATTATTATATATATTATTCCTTCATTGCGTATAAGTTAACACTTTATTTCATTAGATTGTTATTTTCTTTTAATTTGGCATTTTAATTTCAATTTAACTGATTTATGAACAGTACTCCATGCTATACTGTAAGTCATAAAAAAAGCTATAATTATACTATTAAATTTAACATTTTAGGAGGTGGTGGAGGCGGCGGCGGCTGGCCTGCTGCAGGTTTGTTATTTGGCTTTTTAATTTTACTAATCATACTTCACATTAACTTTGCTTGTTTTTTTTTTTTTTACTTAAACAATATGTTAATCATTATAGCTTTTTACATTATTATTCTGCCTTACAATTGTGCTTCATTTTAATATCGTTATTTTCTTTTATTTTAGCATTTAAAAAAATAATCATATTATGAAGAATGCTTTTTTAAATGCAATTTTTTACGTTAATATTATATCATCATTATTTTTTTCCCTGAATTTATTGTAAATGTTTACACATGTTTCATATTTTTTATACCGATTAGTCAATGAAATTTTAAACTCTGAAAATGCGGAGTGAGGTACAGTTACATATATTAAATCTTGCAAATTGCAATGTGTATAAATATTATCCTGGAATATAGGTATTGGTATACTTGATACAATATCTCACTCACATTTTTATTGTAGTATACTATGTTTTACCTGAAGCAGGTATTATTGTATAATAATTATATAGTATATCAATACCTATTCCAAGCTAATTATTTGCATATTACAATTTAAATTATTTATGTACAGTACCTGCTACTAGCAAAACAAAAAGAAGTAAAAAACGTAATTATACTTCTAATTTCTAATTGTTACATTTTAGGAGGCGGTGGTGGAAGCGGCGGCTGGCCCGCAGGTTTGTCATTTTTCTTTTTAATATAAAAATAATTAAACCTCACCTTGCATTCAGAAAATTTTGTTATTTTTCTATGTTAATTATTATTGCTCTTTGCATTATTGTTTTATTATAATTGTAAAGTACGCATATCAAAAGCTTCATTTTAATTTCGTTATTTTATTTTCATTTTGCATGCAAAACAATTAATTATGCATTGAAAGGCGTATTTTATAACGTAATTTTTCTACCTTCTTGTTATTATTTATTTTTTCTATATATTTTGAGAATAATGTCACATGTTTCATAGTTTTTGAAGTAATGATAGTAGATGAAATTTAAACTCAGAAACAAAAATTTAATTATGAATTTACATGTATACATCTAATTTCTAATTGTTATATTTTAGGAGGTGGTGGTGGAAGCGGCGGCTGGCCTTCAGGTTTGTCTTTTTTGTCTTCTTTTAATTTCAAAATAATCACACCTCACATTGCATTGAGAAAATTAAGTTACTTTTAATTTAATGAACATATCATCGTTGCTTTTATTTTTAGTTTTAGACTTTGACTCTAAGACATGCTATATAGTCACATGTGCCTCCTGTTCTAATCTTCATGTTTGTTTTTTTTATTATCAGGAGGCTCAGGAGGTTCAGGAGGCAAGGGAGGTTGGACTGTCGGAGGAGGAGGTGGAGGATCTAGTGGATGGGCTGCAGGTCAGTAAAAAAAAAATTGGAATAGATATCAATTATTGTAAAACTTAATTGAAAGTTTCATATTATTGCACTACAACAAATCACAAGTAAATCATAAAACAATGAACGTTTTATTGCGTTGAAATTAAATTTCAATTATCATTGTACACTATAATAATAATTGTATAATTGATTATTTAATTATCTGTTCCAGGAGGAGGTGGAAGCGGAGGCGGCGGAGGAGGTGGAAAGGGAGGATGGACTCTTGGAGGTGGCGGAGGAGGTGGCTCCAGTGGCTGGGCTCTAGGTAAGTGTTTGTTGAATTGCGTTATTTCGTAATAATGGGGGGGGGGGGGGGGGGGAAATAGCAAGATCTTGACAACATAAAAAAAAAAGCTTAAAATTTTGAGCAACTGCAGCAATTTTTTTTAAAAAAAACTCTCTCTTTATTGTTTTATTTTTATTTACATAAAGCATTTGAAATTTATTTATGAACAAACGTTAAAAAATTGTCAGTAAAGATAGTTGAAATTGAAACTAAATTGCATCTTTTTCAAGTTTGTTTTTTAATATGTTGATAATTTCACATTGAAAAAATAAATAACAGAAAGTAATTTTTAACTGAAGATTATTATAAGAGTTGTTGAAGCTTTTTGAATAATAATAAAAACCGAACAAGTCATTATTGCTAACACATTATATTTGAATATTATAATTTAATTGACATAGTGTAAGTTGTAATAACGTAACAAGTTTTATTATTATTATTGCTTCAAATTGTGCGCATAAAAAATTATATATATATTTTTATTTTAGTGCACTATATATTATACTTTCAGAGAAAAAGAGAGAGTTGCTTTGTATTTGTTGTGTTTTTATTTTAACTAACATTATTAATTTTTATTTACTTAATTATTTGTAGTACAATAGACCATTTGCAAAAAATTTATTATTTTTTTTTTCCAACAAAAAATAAATTATTACAAAAATACAAGATTTGGATGTATATACATGCATACATGCAACATTACAATCGTTCAAAATTATATGATTAACAAACGTACACCAATAAAAATTCTTTTCCCGTACGACTTTTATAAGGGTTGGAATTTTTCCTTTTCTTATTAACTGTATACAGGAAAGAATTTGTTAATTTTGAATACTTGTTTTTGCAAACGGTCTATTAGATATTTAATTAATTAACACAGGCGGTGGAGGTGGTAGCGGGGGAGGCAAGGGAGGTTGGACTGCTGGCGGAGGATCAGGCGGAGGCGGAGGTTGGCCAGCAGGTTAGTTAATTAATTATGCTAATTACTAACACAATGAAGAAACACACATGAGTATATAATATACAATGGTCGTATTGATGACCACAAAAAGAAAAAATTAATTCAGCTTTGATGATACTGCAGACTTTCCGAGGCCAATTAGTAAAAAAAAAAAAAAAAACTACATAAAATGCAAGTTTTAAAAGTAATCATGTTTTTTTTTTTTTTTTTTTTTTTAATTTCCTTACAAAATTACTGTGACATTTTTCCTATTAGCTTTTATTGTCTAATTTGTATTACATCAAGCTTTGGGCTTTACATTAAATCGTCAAAATGGTCATTTTACAAAACAGAATACATATCATAAAATCTTGAAGTTTAAAATATTAAATTCGAGGGTCACAGAATCAAAATTCAAACAAAATTGAAAGAAAAAAGGAGGAAGATATTTTAACATTTAACTCAGTTTTTGCAATGGTTCATTCTCTCTGGGTAACTTCTTATAGGTTGCTATGAGCCCTTTATGATCCAAACTAACCAAGCGTTGGGCTAACAGTTAAAACACTGACCATCTAAATTTAAAGTTGTAATATAAGAAAGAATTAGAGTAGTGATTTTTAAAAAAAACATTAAAAATAATTGCTTTTACTAATATACTTCTTTCTCTATTCTTTTTATTAACTTTATTATATTTAATTTGTCATCCGAAGTATAACTAATTATTTATTAATTAGTGCTGTCATGATTAGTAGTTTAATAGTTTGTTATTTAAATTGTTTAAGTTAATTGTTTGACTTATTGACAGAATTTTTAATAATTAAAAATATAATATTAATTGACGTTAAAATTAAAAGCATTGAATTGGAGACTTTAACGGTGGATTGTGAAAACATAATGGATATCTTTATTAAACATAAAGTGCGTAAAACTGAACTATTTTGATGCATGTTATTGTAGAAAAAAATAACAAATAATGTAGCCTTTTTGTAGTAAAATTAGTTTTTTTTTTATCGCTTTTACAACTATTAAAATTTAAAAATTTCCCAAGTGTAACAGAAATGTCTGTCAGTATAATTTTTATTCAGCACTAAAGATTTCAATTAATAATATAATAATAATAAAACGGTCAAATTTATATATTCAGCGGAATATTTTATATAAGATGGAGCATGTTTATATAATTATGCTTGGACCTAATGCATAGTAATTTAGAGTATTAATAATTAAAACAGGCGGCGGCGGCGGCGGTGGCAAAGGAGGTTGGGCTGCTGGTGGTGGTGGAGGAGGAGGAGGAGGAGGCTGGCCATCAGGTTAGTGTGCCAAATCAATCAGCACAAATTAGAGTTATCAACGTTTAGCATTATAATCATTCAACTTGAAAATTTGATTATTACTATTTTTTTTAGGTAGTGTATTTATCTAAAACAATTAACAACAACAAATTAAGTATTAAAAATACTCAATGTTTGTGTTTTTACTATTGAGATGATGTTTTCATTATTATATACTTTTTGCTTCACTATCACGTTAACATATATTTGAAAAAAAAAAAAAAAAAAAGTAACACTTTCAGTTCAGCAGTTTTTATATTTTTATCGAGCTATTTAATTGGTTATGTAATTTTAATTGATATTTGATAAAAATTTCAAAGTAAAAGATATTAACGAAAATACTGTTTAACTTTCTAAATTTCAAGTATGGTTTAATTGTGTTCCAATGGTTGCATGGGGAAGCAAATGACATGTATAATGTTCAACAGCAAATATTGACCACTTTATTTATTTTCTAAGTTTTATAGTATACTCAAATCCCTTTGAGCTTTACAAAATTATTTTAATATAATACTTGTGCATCTCAATGCTTTGAAGCCCAACGTTTTACTCTTTTTTAAAAATATGATATTCAGAACTATAACAAAATATTTTTCTCGATATAATTTTACACCGTAATTCAGTATATACAATTTTGAAATGTATACGTACTATGTACTATACATCAAATTAGTATCATTTCTATTATATACGTAGAAAAAAACATGCTTAATGTGAGCAGCAATACAAATTTCAAAGCTCAACTACTTAATTACTAAACTATATTTGTAATTTGTTTCATTATACAGTAACTCAAAATTCAAAGGTTATATAATATCTCAACATTAAATATCGACATTATTCGTAACTCTTATACCTCTTTTAAAAGGCCGACGCAGCCGTCAGTCGGTCTTTTTGCGACAAGGACCGTTAGAGTGCGCTAGAGTTAGGATTGGTCTAACTTTTTGCGCAAAGCCAATCGGGAGCCAGCGATTATAGTTGTCGCACGGTTATCGCTCAGGCAGCGATTGACGGCTGCTTCGGCCTTTAGTATCTAGTTATACAACGTTTATTCCACTGACTTGGAGTTAAATATTTTTGTTCTGAAATTCGTCCTGATTGTAGTTGTATGTTACTTACAGGTGGAGGAGGAGGAGGAGGTTCAAAGGGAGGCTGGTCTCTTGGCGGCGGCGGAGGAAGCGGCGGCGGAGGCGGCGGTGGCTCCAAGGGCTGGGCAGCTGGAGGTTAGTGTATTTGTGTATAACATAATCATAATTTAGAGGAAGTTAATATTATTTACTAAAAATTATATTTATCCCATTTAAATCACACCCTCTATTATCTATATACTGTATTTGACGAAACCTGACATACTGATACTTTAAATCACATATATTAGCTTATAAGTTTATTTCGTTTTGACACCATGTCCGCGAGCATAACAAATAAATTGACACAGTGTAGGAAGAACACTATTTTTTGAGGACTGAAAATGTTACAAAATTAGTGTAAACTTATTGTTGATCCAGGTTGAAATAATAAAATTTGGGGAAACACACAGTATACTGTAATTCCTTATAAAAATTTAAAATAATAAAAAAACAAACGACGTGTGTATGATACATTATGGGCAATGTAGTTTAGTTTATTCAAACGTTGAATACACTTACCTTCCACATATATGATATTGTGACTGACATTATAGTCAAGGAAATGAACGTAATTTGAAACAATACGAGTTTGAATAAGAAGCATACCACATTTTAATTTCATTCAAATCAAATCTATATATAATAAACTTATAAAATGAACTGTACATATAGGACTATAATTGATCAAATGTTGTGTCCATTTTTTAGGTGGAGGAGGATCTTCCGGCTGGTCTCTCGGCGGTGGAGGTGGTGGAGGAGGCGGAGGAGGAGGTGGCAAGGGGTGGGCATCTTCAGGCTGGAAGGGCTAAATAAATAAGTCACTGAGAAGAATTCGTAAACCATCCATTGTTATAATTTTTGTTGAACTATTGCTTTGCGCTTTTTTATACCTTTTTTATAAACAAGACTTTTTTTGTACTTTTTTAAAATAAAATCTTTTTATATGATGTTTTTGTAATTCTTGTATTTTTATTGTTATATTATATCTATAGGATTGAATTATTATCTTTTATTTCTATTATTTTCTGGCAATATTATTATGTAGCATTAAAATACAGTTTTGTACTAAAAATAAAACGCGTACGTATTATAATATAATATAATAATTATCCTTCATCTCAATTCAATTAAAATTTGATTACATTATTTTCTGTTTAAACATTCTGGCATCTATATCAGTTATAAATAAAACAATAATGTAAAACGAAAACACTTGGTGAACATTCTGAATATTTTGATATCCATAGCCCCAATGAAATAAATTTTTAAAAGATTGAACATTAAAAGGAAAAAAACAAACAAAAAAATCAAACTAGAATATGAATTTTTAAAATAAAAAATATATAGGTGTTTTCATATGTAACTCATTGTTTATTGCATATGACAAAATTTGACTAATGTATTTATGGGCAGAGTTTTATAGTTTCAATTATAAAAATTGCTATATGAAAAAAAAAAAAAAAAAAAAAAAACTATTGCTTTTGTTTGATGAGTCATTTATAAAGGCTTATTTAGGGATTGCAATGATAGTGAATGATACGTATTCATTTTTATTACATTGTATATTACTATATTACATAAATAAAGAACAATATAAAGTCAAAATAATATTTAGAATATTTAAATGTTAATAAAATATGTAATACTAAAAATACATATAAGAGCTAGTATAGCTACTCTTTCAGTGAGAAATAAACTTCTTTTTATTCTCTTTTAAATTCTTCCTTTAAAAAAGGAAAGACAAAGAAAAATGTATGTCCTGTTCATAATATGGAACAATATTTATTGCGTTATGCAATAAATTTGATTGCTTTGCACTTTTAATAGCTTTAATTTAAATGAAGATTGTGTGCATTAAAATTTGATGCACGTTGAAAGTATTGCACTGTGTGCAACAGGCCTATATATATATTTATATATTACAAAAAAATGTTTTGAAATTATAGTGAACTTCCTTATCAACTCGAGTATAATGTAATATTATATTTGCTTTAATTATGTTTGTGATTAATGTTTAGTTAATTTATATTATAATAGAATATTTATAGCGGAAAAATGCGGAAATAAGATCCAAATATTTACATGGAAAATTAATATCATAGGTTTGGCTGCGTGTCAAACCTGGGGTACTGGCTTTCTCCTGGGCTCGGGGTGGGTGACGTTGGGGTGGGTGGAGGTGAAGCAGGTGCAAAGAGGTGCGAGGCTGCGGCGTAGTAAGGTGCTAGGAGGGCAGGGTAATGCGGGGGTGGTGAGGATGCGGCTGCTGCTGCGGCTGCAGCAAAGTAATGCGCAGGAAATAGACCTTGTCTCTGAGCCATCTTGAGACGTGACGTCAGTTGTTTCTTCCACTTGGTTCGTCTGTTCTGGAACCACGTCTTGATTTGCACCTCTGTCAGGTGTAGAGCTTTAGAGAGCTCCAATCTCTTGCTCACGCTCAGGTACTTATCTACCTGCAAGAAGATATAAGAACGATCACGTCAGCATGTTAAGCAAGTAGATGACAATACAAAAGCACCGGCCACGTCAGCATCTGCAGCACATAGCTTGTAACAATAAAGTAAATATACCTTCTTATACATTGGTAGCAGAAAAAACTATGATAATAAACTTTACCACTGGGTATGACTTTCGGATTACCAAACCATTAAGGCTTGAAAACTGATAGGTATATAATATATTTATGCACCAAGGACTGAAATTGTAATATTGATTCTACCGTATTTTGTACCTTAGTTTATTGTAAGTGCCCCTCGTAAATTTCATATGAATAAAATCTCAATATTAATTGGGTAGTTTTGATTTTATAATTTTATTATTATTATTTCATCTTAACGTTTGAAATATTTAAATCAAAAGGGCATGTGTTAAATATATAGATTATTTGAATATATGATTCTTAAGTTGACTTTTAAGTCGCATTATTGAATGAAAAATTTAACACTTTTTTAGTAAATAAAAATTCAAATTAAAAGTTAATAATGACAAGAGAATATAATACCTTGAACTCTGCTTCCAGTCGCTCGAGCTGCTTAGCGCTGTAAGCTTGACGAGGTTTTCTGTCGATACCCGGCTTACGAGACCTCCGACCCACCGGCTTTGGAGCTGCGGATCATACATTATATTTTAATGTAGGACATACAAATTGCTGTAAACAATTGGAGATAGATAAATAAATAAATAAATAAAGTATAACAAATGAATAAATGTAATGCAATGTGTGTAATGAGATCGCTCATACATTTACAGCGCAGACAAGAAAATTATATTGTTGTCACTTTTTTATTGTATAATAATATAGTTACATTATTATACACAAGTAAGTATATAAGCGTGATATTTGAGAGAGCAATGGCGGCAAGTGTTGAGGTGTTAAGCTGCTAATTGCCGCGTGTTTTACCTCGCAATTGTCACCTCGTTAGTTTTACAAGTGACACCTCTCGCTCGAATCTCTCGCTTATTTATTACTCGCTATAAGCATACGGCTAAGCACCGCGCATATAATATATATTACTAGATGTATGCTAGCCCAAAGCTCTCGCGTGGTAGTGCTAATTAAGTGTGTCCACTAATCTATTGTTTTCTCAGAGGTATATATGAAAATTTAAACAGTTAATTGTTGTTCAAGGATTTAAACTAAATGTGTGTGTTGTGCAAGGAGAGAGAGAGAGAGAGAGAGAGAGAGAGAGAGAGAGAGAGAGAGAGAGAGAGAGAGAGAGAGAGAGAGAGAGAGAGAGAGAGAGAGAGAGAGATGGGAGATGGACATATAATTGACAACTATCTTTAATGCTAATGAGTGAGCAAATTTGACACAAACTCGTTAACACACGGACACCCAAAGTACTTTATTACATTTCTCCAAATTATTTAATAACAATTTGGAGGAGGAGAGGATATTAATTTATAGTTTTTCCATTCTTTATTCTCAGTGGTAATTTAGGCCCTATATATAGCGTCACTTTTTATTGCATTTACTGCAATTATTGTTAAATCATTCAAAAAAAGAATAATAATAAGAATAAAGAATTGGACGTATTTTAATTAAATTTTGTATATAGTTATACACTGTGAGTGCCGATAATAATTGCATATATATGTCGATATGTATTTTGTAACTGTTCTATCCTAAATCACTATCTATTAGTAAAATTTATATCAATGTACAAAAAAAAATACAAATATATATTTTATATACATATATATATATATATATATATATATATATATATATATATATATATATATATATATATATATATATATATATATATATATATATATATTTGGGCCTATAGAGTTCTTAAAATTCTCTATTGGGGTATAATTTTGGTATAGCAAACCTAGCTGACAAATAAATAAATTAGGTAAAATATTGCACTTGATGTAAGATCATAATCGCCCCTATAGCCAATATGAAAGAGTATTATAGGTCTAAAAATATAATATATGGCATAATGCATACACAGAGGTACAAAAATTTCAAAAATTGTGTCAATGTTTGTAATATTAAATTAAAACTTCAAACAAAATTTTTATAGTTTGAAAAGAAAAGAAGAAGAAGAAAAAAAAAAAAAAAAAAAAAGGTCTCAGAAATATCTAACAAACATTTACAAAATGCTATTATTATATTTATTTTAAAGCTAAAACTATAAAATAAACAGAACAAAATTTAAAGAAATAGTTGTTTTTTTGTCTGTTATATTTGCTTATGAAATGCTGCACTATTTGCCGAAGCAGACAATAAAATTTAACTGACTTAACAGGAATTTTTGTACTTTATGAGAAAGGGTAAAGGGGACCATTTAGCACCTTTTTTAATACAATATATTGAGTATGATGAGTTTTTCCCCGGAAGAAGCTGGAGTTCTCTCTCTCTCTCTCTCTCTCTCTCTCTCTCTCTCTCTCTCTCTCTCTCTCTCTCTCTCTCTCTCTCTCTCTCTCTCTCTCTCTCTCTCTCTCTCTCTCTCTCTCTCTCTCTCTCTCTGGTATTTATAAAACTCTAAAAGTTCTAAATGCTCATGTAATATGGTCGATAAAAGCAGGAAAGCGAAATTTAACAAATTAGCACCATGACTGGGAAGATATTCGGTATTTTTATACTAAACTATTATATTGGTCGATTTAGTTAGTCAAATATTTGTCATTGAATGATATAGAGGCGTATATTAGATTTTTTTTCTTCTTAATATACGCGTACAGTACACTATAAAATGTTTGTTATAGAATTATTGTATATATTTTAAACAATGTCAAATATCAAAATAAATTTTACTTTAATGCTAAAAAGTCGATTCATTATTTCTTTCATATTCCTGAATGGATTCAATTATATAAATAATTTGTTATTATTAGCTGTACATGTCTTAAGGTTTATTATTAAAAAAAAATTGATGAGTTGAATGTATAGGAGGTTGTATAAAATTACGCACTAACGCCATGCTTGAGCACATAAATATACTGTAATGCCAACTATAGGACAGACATCTTTCTAGGTAATTTTAATAGAGAAATTAACGTTTCTTTAATTTTACTATTTTTCTCGGGTGCAAATAAATGATTTCAATGTTAAAATAAACAGAAAAATTAAATTATGGCTTTTTTTAATTGGCAAAAAATTACAAATTTTCGTATGCATGTCTAAGATTTTTTTGCTCACATATGGCACCTGCAAAGCGCAAATTTGAATAGTGAGTGAAACCACACTGAAGTGGTATTTAAACAAAAAGCTTTAAGCAATTAAAATTAAATCATATAATTTTTCTTTCATATAGAGTTAAAGAAAAATCTCAGATTTTATATATAAATCAGATTTGACACCTTAAGGGATTAGGGTACTGACGTCGGCCATTATAGACTCAAACTTTTCTCGTCAAAAAAATCTGAAATTTTGCACAATGATACTTCAGCGTGAGACAATTTTAAATATATAAAAATTTTGGTGAGTCACCGTGCAAATTAATTTTATATGATTGGTTAAAATTTTAAGCCCATAAGGCCTAATGTTAATTTCAATAATTTTTTTCTTTTTTCGGGATGGTCAAACATCATGAAATTTTTATCACGGCTAGGTGTGACCCTTAGCTACACAATGACACCTAGTTTAGACCCAAAACACTTCTAGTTTTGGAGATATAAGGTCGGTACCCTACTCCCTTAATTATTTTTCACACTTGACAAGGCACTGACTGGTAGGGGATTTTTATTGCGGTCATATATATATATAGAAAAAAATAACTTTTAAGAAAGCAGAATTTTTTTAAAGCTGTGTAACATTTAAAAACAATAAGAGTTGAGTTGAGGCAGTGCAAAAGTACAATGAATTTTCTTGTGTATAAGAGTGCTGTGCGAGCAAGCGAGTGAGAAATATTATTTTAATTATATCATCGACTATATTTTGTTAAAATCGATACGAATTGTTTATTACTTTCATGGTATATTATATTTATACTTATACTTATTAGTAGAGAGCCATACCTTGCAATCCAAACAGATGACTGGGGTGCTTACTTGCCAGCCACCCGCTGTACAGAAGTGCAGGGTAGGGAGCATACGCCACCCCTGAGTGAGACCCTGACATGACCTGTAACTCAGAAGAGGTCAAATCTTGAGGCAGAAAACTGGGAGTAGGTCTCAAAACTCGAGTAGGTGGAGGAGGAGGGTTGTCTTCATTTAACCCTAAAATCCTTTCAATGGAGAACCTACTTGAAGTTGATGGCTGAGCTTGGATACTAGGGGTGCAGGGTTCACTAGGATTGCTTGGGGTGCTCACCCTGCTACTGTCTTCACCCTCAATATCACTCATTGCGTCACCAAGAGATAATTTAAATAATTAAAGTTATGCAAAACACATTAATACTTTTTCTTCAAAAATCTTCACCAAATACGTATTCAATAAGACCACATAAAAGCTTCAAATATTGTCAACATAAAAAATCTATTATTTATATCCTTAACTTATGAATAACTTTAAACTCATAATAATGATAATCGTACCAATTGTTTTATATACACTGCAATGGGAGCTTAAACCCCTCTGAAGTACTGCAATCGTATAGAGGGTGGTTTGCGCACACAGCGAGGTGAAAACGCAATGTGTGATCCCTCATACCTTACGACTCAAAGCGCAGGCTTACCTTAGCCACGCCTACTTTACAACAAGCTTTTTAACAGGTAAGTGTCAGCCTATTGCCGTCGGGGTGCTTGTTTTACACTAATTAGAGCTTTACGTGATGAGCATTATATTGTTTCTTATGGATCTTAGTCATTGCAATAATGAATTAAACCTCAAGAGCACATCATTTCATTGTATTTACTTTTATCATTAGCAAGACTGAAATGTACAATGAAAACTTTGTAGCAACAATTAATAATATTAAAAATGGCATGTAACCATACATATATAACAGAGAAAAATTGTTTTATGGGTATAAGATAAGTAATAATAAATAACAAGAAGATTTTGACCGTGTTGACATATATTTAACATTTTCACGTAAAATGATCTGTAATTGAAATTTATATAAATATATTAATAATTTTTATATTTTCAATCTCAAACCTCCTCTCCTCTCCTGTAATATTTTATTTTATTTTGAAAGTTGCTTATTTATTTTGACTCACACTCTTACACAACAATATCATACGTGTTGCGAAAAGATTGATTAGTTATTTTGAAATCTCCTCACCTGCAAAATATGACAACAAGTATAAAAATAACGCAAAATGTAAAATTATAATAATAAATACATTCTTTATTCGTATAATTTATCAGAAATAAATTATTTTATGAAAAAAAAAAAAAAAAAAAAAGCAGTGAAGAAAAATTTATATCTATATAATATTCATAAAGTACTAGAACTTAAAGAAATATTTTACATGTATTCTAATTCAAAACTCAAACATAGTATAATTAAATTTAACGACAGTTTTCTAAGCAGCAAAGACGACAAATAGAAAGAAAGCAAGAAAAAAAAAAGTCCTTATGACATCTTTCAAAATATTGGTCTACAAATTAGAAACAATCACCAGAGGCGTTAAAAAATGTAACTTAATTTGTCACAGACGGCCACTTTATAGTTTAGCTCACTGCAGGTATATCAAGCGTGTAGCATATCGTATAATACTAGAGTATGTACGTAAATTAAATATCCTTATATAGTTATATTTGTAAATATATAAATATATTTTATGTTCTGATTATAGTGATTATATATATATGTCTATTGGCATTGGTGTATCAATTGAATGTTTAAATGTTTGTTTGTACACACATGCATTGTGTTTAATAAATAAGAATGATAATAAATCAATATTTTAAAACTTTAGGCTTATCGATAGCATAATTTTTATTTCATTTTCAATTGAATTCATTTAACTTTTTCAGACTTAAGGCCCGCGCAGCCGTCTTATTTTATTTAGTACTAAATTAATTTAAAAAAATAAGGCACTGTGATTGGCTGAGAGTCGACTCTCAGCCAATCACAGCGGCTTATTTTCTTAAATTAATTTAGTACTAAATAAAATAAGACGGCTGCGCGGGCCTTAAAAGATAAAGTATACTATTTTTAAAGTTATCTAAAAAAAAAAAAAAAAAAAAAAAAAAAAAAAAAAAAAACATATTATTTAACACAGACGGGATTTTTCTTTCTCATCATCTCTCCCCGTAATTAAAAAAAAAAAAAAAAATGCTTTAAAAAAATCTATCTAAAATAATTTAATAAATTAATTTAAAAGGATGGAAACTATAATACAATACAATCGTGTGTAACATTTTCAGTAGTGAATATTATAGTAGTTTTTTCAACTAAAAAATCAAACACACTTTTAAAGGTTACAACAAAACACAACTCCAACGATGTTACTAAAGGCACAACTTTTTAAAGAAGTCTGAAAATGTAAACTAAAAAACCTCTCACCTTTTTCCCCTTTCTATATAGCTCTTTTCTTTTAATTTTTTTAAGTCAAAAAATTGCTGTATACGTACATAATATAAAAATCTAAAAAGAAATAAGAAAAGGAAGTATAATTAATAATTGATCATTTTGATTGAAAGTATTCTTTCAAAATCATGGCATGACTATGACTAAATTAGAAGGATTTAGATTAGATATCAATAAAATTTAGGTAAAAAGTTGCCTAATTCCTCTTAATTCATACGTACATATTCAACACGTCAATGGTCGGATACATTTTTTTCTAATGCATCTCAAAGTTATTTTGCAGTTCTTTAGATGATTGAGTAAATAATTATTGTAATCATTTTATTATTATTTGTGGCTTATATATCTTAAAAATACAAGATGCCAAAAATTCCCTATTTGTACCGTATCTTAATTTAAAAATTTCTCTCTCTTTCTTTATTTTATATCCTTCAAAAAATATTACAATCTCACTATATATATAATAATAATAATAATAATAAACAGTGAATGAAACCTTTAAACTGGGTCTCATGGTTAATGTAAAAATTTCTTTCAGTGTAGTATACACTACAGGCATGGTCATATACACTGTATATAATCCAAAATATAAACTTACATGGCTTAATTTTGTCAACTTTGAAAATAAAAACTACTATTTATATTATTTATCCGATGTTAGCTCTTATATTTATGTTTAATCTTTCAAATTAAATAGTCTCTCCTTCTCTCTCAACACTATATACATCACGCAAAGTTTCCAATTACATGATGTTAGGAAAATGCATTTATATTTATTTGTTTATAAAATGTATTGTTTGATCACGTGCTGTTATAATGTAATTTGTTATGGATGTATAATAATATAATGGTGAGTGATTTATTTGAGATGAGATGAAAGAGAGAGAGAGAGAGAGAGAGAGAGAGAAACCAGGTGTAATGGACACCCCATAGTTCCCATGCCAAAAGAAAGAGAAACCTGAGCATCCCTCCCTCTCTCTCTCTAGCTAGCTAATGAGTTAACACGCGCAAAGTATATGAGCAGTTATTAATTTTGTTATTCCACTTTATGGAAGTATATTATATTTTAAGAGAGAACAAACCTTTTAATATTTTTAACGTGTCTGGGAAATTTTACCACTTGTTCCATACAGTATACCAGCCCCTTTTTTTATTGTATAAAATAAAATATAAATCGTCTCTATACCACTTAGAAACGTTTCATCAAAAGTTATCACGATCAGCACGGCATGTATTACGTTCCATAATATAATAATAGCATATCTGCATATAGGACTTACAGTAGCAGATGCAAATAAGATGAATACTTGCCGCGTGCGTGATAATTTCTGATAAAAAAGTTTCTACCCATAATATATTATTTACTTTATTTAGAGACGAAATAGTATACTTTAATGTTTTTGTATACTTTTTACTTACTGTGTACTGTAAATTTTTATACTGTTGTATATTTCTAGAAAAAATAATAAAATTTTGGCATTAATAAAGTAATTTTACTTTTTTTTTTAACGAAATATTTTTTTACTAAACACATAATATATGCATTATTATAATGAAATGAATATCCTATAATGTTTTGAATTAATTGAACATATTATATTACATTAAATTTGTCTTGTCAATTTAGTTTGGAGTTTATATAAAATAATTTAAGCATTAAAAATTGGCAAGACAAATTTATATATAATAACATGTAACATGATTGAATATTTTAGAATGTTGTACAGTATAATTATATGTTACTTTAAAATATACTTTTGTTTATAATAACATATGTAAACAAATATCATATAACATATATTATAACATATCCAACATAATGACATATGACAACTTCATATAATCAGCAGTTGTCACTAGCAAGGGTCATCAGGATGATCACTAGTAAGGGTCATCATTAGTTTTATGTTAATTTTGGCCTGGTATAGGGCTTACCATGTTAAATTGAGGGTTTTAATTTTTTAATTTCTTGCTTCAGAATTATTAAAACACGTTAAATCACACATTTTCATAAAGTAAAAAGCACAACTCAAAAAGTATTTAGGACTTTAACGAGCCCCAATAAAAGGAAAGAGGTGAAAAATGTGCTCAAAGTCGACTCCGAATGAGGGTCTGGGTTCCACCAGAAATTTCAGTTTCTCTTTGTCGACCTTTCAAATATGGTAATAAATTGTCATTTTGATCCATATTTTAAAAACTCAGCTTTGAGAAACTGACATTTCTGGTGGAACCCAGACCCTCATTTGAAAGAAGCTCGAAGATTCTTTCTCTCTCTCGCTCTTCCTTAAGATAAAATTTGACAGAATAACTTCTAAAAAGTAAAGAGCTATTTAGGAATACTTTACTACATGATATATTACTATATATTGCAAAGAGTGTTTAGTGTGATATATGAATATGATATTGATCATAGCAGACGATAAGAATTACAACTTTAAACAATAATCCTCATGCGATTAGCAGTAATACAATGAACTTTCCCGCCAGACCTCAACGCTGTCCAAAGCATGATAGACTTGTATATATGTCTATGGTCCAAAGGAACCCTTCTTCTTTTAAAACTCACTCCAAAAATATAAAAATAAAACTTAATTACCATTAAGTGTTGCACCTGGATTTTTAACTTTACACAATAATAGAACTTTATAACTGGAATATTCTTTTTAGCTTAGTTTTTCTAGACAAAAATAATAATAATAGAAAAGTTCCCATGGTCGTGGTGTTTCATTACTGCCAAAAGAGCCATAATTTACGTATAGCAAAATGTAATTTATTTATTTATTTGTTTCATCCAAAAACAGGCTTGCGCCCAATACATTGGAGGTACACACAGTACAATAGTTACAATAATCATAATTATTTAAAACTACAACATAAGTATTTAATAGCTATCATGCAAACTAAATTATTTAATTCTATTTTAAGACATATGTTATTTTATTTTTAAAGTGTCATGCATAGATTTTTTTATTTTTTATTTGAATCATTAAAGTTATTAATATTTAAGGTGTTACATAATGTGGTTGGTCTTGTAATAAAAGAATTTTTAGATACATCATTTGAGCATGTAGGGATACAAAAGATGCCATGATTTCTTAATACTTTTTTGGGCACATTCAAGGTTTATATAGAGAAATATATTAAATGTTAGATAATTAGAATATTAAATGTATTTAAAATAATATATACCATCAATTATTAAGTATAATATACCTTTCACAAAAGACGTTAGATTCTACATGCGTAAATCGATATATTAATACATTGCTGCAATAATTATGAAAAAAAAAAATCGATTTCCGTAGAATGGGAAATATAAATTTACATTACATAATATATTATATAAGTGTATGATTTGACCATAATTATGATTATATTTAATTGATATGTATTTGCAGAATGCTTAAAAGATTTCATAATCTCTGAAATATTGACTAATAAAGGAACAACTGTTTTGAGGCTGACTATAAGCAATTTCGGTCACATCCGCTTCCGTTTCGACTTACTGCGCATGCGTATAGGAAGGAGAAACGGAAGCGGATGTGACTGAAATTGCTTATAGTCAGCCTCAAAACAGTTGTTCCTTTATTAGTCAATAATTTTTTCTGACTATATAGTGTTGCTGATAAATTTCAAATAGCATTTTAAATAATATTTTAATATATACTGAATATAGCTAGTATATACAATATGTATACAATTATGTCATAATTGTATACATATTGTATACTAGAATTATGTAGTCAATTATGATAAAATGTGCATTAAAAATTGAGTTTTTTTTTGTTGTGTTGTACGCAAGAGGTGCGCAGTGCTGCACTATTGGTTATGAGTACTGCGCATGCACTCGGATCACCCAGCTCATTGGCGGTGTTCACATAGTGTTTAACAAAGTGTTTAACATATATAGTAATTAGCGGCGGTGCAAATTATCCTTTCTCTCGTGGAAATACAAATATATGTATCACGTCACCTAACTTAGGTTTCACTTTACGAAGTTATGTATGTTTGTCTTTTATTAATTTTAATTTGCACTTTACTTATTTTAATTTTACTTCACAAAATTAAATCACCTCATACTATAGTTTCAAGTTTGTTTAAAATTTATAATTTATAGGTATATATAATTATACACCTATAATTTTAATTATATTTATTTTTTTATAAATTTAAGTAAGATTTAAAATGTTGAAAGTTAATTATCACAGTGAAAAAATTATTGTCAACGTTAATGAAAATATTTTTAAATTTACCCCCAATCTACCAACACTTTTCCAAAGTTTATCGTATTGTATGGTACATGTAAGCATAGTAAGCTCATGATTTTCATTCAAATTAATATTGTACTATTTAAAAAAAAAAGTCTAAAATAGCAAAATAAATTTTAACTTAATGAATCGTATAACCTTTTGCTGCCATTTAGAAAATCGTAAATAATAAAAAGTTTATATATATATATATATATATATATATATATATATATATATATATATATATATATATATATATATATATATAATATATATATATAATATATAATATATATATATATATATATATATATATATATATATATATATATATATATATATATATATATATATATATATATATAATATATAATATATATATATATATATATATATATAATATATATATATATATATATATAATATATATAATATATAAATGCAATTCAGTGAGGAATAGGGCGGCAGTTCCTATTTAAAAGTCAAGCATGCTTCAATCCGTATGTTTGGATTCTTCAACTTTTATATTCGTTATGTTACACTCCACTCCATCCACTTTGTACTATACGAGACTTACTATACGACTATACGCGTCATATTGGTGATTTCTATGCGTATACTATATAATTATATTGCCTGTTTTACATTATTTGTTCTTTCCGCGAATGTTTATGTGGGTACAATTCCAGTGAGTATGAACATAGATTAGATTAATAATAATGATTAATGTAACTTTATAATAGCAGCCCTGTAAATATATAGCCCATTTTAAAAATCCTTATAACCACAAAAATATAACAAGAAAATGACTTCAGCAAAATATTTAGATAACAATAAAACATATGTGGCAGAAATTGCAGAACACATTAGCAGAAAATGATAGCAAAATTATATTATAATTATATGCATGAACCTTTCATGCACAAGAAAAAAAAAAACTATAGTTATTAAATTAAAATTATTCAAACAACAATTATTATTGCATGTTTTGAGCAAATAATATTTATTTTATTATTATTATTTCATTTTTTAAACTGTTTTAGTACAGTTTTATCATTTATAAAATACTGTATATAGTTTTCAATGAATAAAAACAACCTTTTTCCCTTTCATAAATGTGAGAGAGTAAGAAAATATGAAAGATTTACTGTAAATAGCAAGAGCAAAGGAGTGATAAAAGCATCATCTGTAGAAAACGTTATATAACAGTAGCTAACATGCACGATTGATGAAAGCACATTTCTTAGTAAAGTGTTAGTAATGTTCATATTTCATTTATATATATTTTCAAAGCACCCTCAAAGATCTTTACAATAAAAGAAGGTTTTTATTCCATTAACCTCTCTATGCGGTGTTTTATTTAAAGGTATATTTACATGAGTATTTGAATATTTCAATTAATTTTTAAGGTTTTGATAATATCAAAATGAATATTTTTTCTTTAAATATTATCTATTTAAATTGAATTTTAAATAATTTCAATCAAATTATTAAGGGTACAGAGTAGGGGGACTCACAGTGACATTTAATATATTTTTTAAGTGTGATGATGTTATTTTGGTCTTTTACTGTGCAGTATTGCTTGAAAAAAGGAACCCACAATTTTATTTAAAATAATAGAAAATTACGGGGCAGGTCAATTTTTTTTCTACGCTGCCTGAGGTTGAATTTTTTCCTTACCACTAATAATTTTTTCCCTAATCTAAAATTAATTTATATTAAAAAATTATTCATTTTTTATTGTTATTTTTTATAAAATTAAAATAATTCTATTCTAATATTGATGATTCAGAACTATAGCTATTTTTTTAAGGCAAATAATATTTGCTTGTTATAACATCACGAAAAAAAATGTATATATCACAACATTTTATATTATTGTAGAAATGTGTGTAAAAACACCTTAAAGCAGAGATATAAAAAAAAAGAGCAAAAGAGTAGATTTGCTCGCGTGTTGAAAACGAACTTTTACCAACTATAAATCGCTTCTCTGTGTATGAAATGAAAAGGTGTGAATTTTGCGGTAATGTGTTCTCTCTTTATATAATATAAAATGATGTATAAAAATACTTGATACTTTTTTATGAAGAATTTTTAAGCATAAAATATAAAAAATATTACTACAATTCAATTTTAAGCTACAGCAGTTATTTATTTGTTAGGATAAAGTATAATAAGATGGTTACAGGTGCTTCTAGTCTCACGGTTTTCATATGATGTGTTAGTATATTAGTATTTGTAACACCCAACCAACCAACTTTTTTTTTCCATCATATAAACTGCCAGTGAAATAAAGGTTTAGTTTAGAGGGGTGTTAATGGCGTTTTCCCGTGATTTTCAACACACAATACCTGCTTCACCCCCATGCTGTGAGTTTTCATCATATAACGTAACCCCGCAGCATCGCCACCAAAATGTTCCTTTTATTTTCCTATTTTCTCTTTTAAGTGGTTGTCATATTATAAGTTTAATTTATTTTATCTTTTCTTTACACTCATCTATAATCATTTTTAATGTATTTAAGGGTGTGCCAAAACGATATAAAGCCTATACCAATAACATTGCACCTTTATTCCATCATAACTTGGTAACTAATTACTCGATATTATTGAAATTTACACCAAAAGTGTAACAAAAAAATAAGCGATGCGACGAAAAAAAAATAAAATTTATTTTCTAAATATTTGAGCAAATTATTTTTAATAGAAGAACGCCTGTAAAGTAGGCAGCCAGAAATACAAGGCCAAGCAAAATATTTTTCTCCCTTCTCTCGCCACTTCCTTTCGCTCGAGCAGTGAGAGCCGTCGTCGACTCAGTATTATATTTTCTTGCAGAATATTGTATGTTTGGTTTTGTCACATTTTGTTTTATCACAAAATTAAAATTTCATTCTTTCTCGCGTCGTGTGCTGCTTTGTTGAATATGTAATTCTGAATTCAGTTATTACTGCTACTTTTTTTTTTTACAAAATAAATAAATCTTATACTTGTAAATTTATTCTTGTAGAATAAAACACGGAAAATGTTTACCTATTGCATGCTGCATTTGTGTATCATAAATCATAATATATAATAATATATTATGTATGTATAGCATTTCATTCATAATAAAATAAATTCAGTAATTAGGACTAATTACTGATATTCTTTAATTTTTGACAAGTTTTTTTTTTTTTTTTACTTTTCTTTACAAGTGCTTTTTTTTTATTTTTTTTTGTATAACACATGGAAAGTATATAAAATAAACTACGTTTGCTCGCATTACGTCATATTGTGCTGCATTTATGTCCGGATATACAGCAATAATAGAATATTCAACATTTAGATTTATATAAGTTTTATTTTGACAATTTGATTCATAAAATTTAAGTTTTTTCTCTCTCTCTCTCTCTCTCCCTCTCTCATGCGATTGCTTTACTAAATATATTATTATTCTAAATTCAGTGATGACACTGAAACAGTTTATTTGGCTATAGTTGCTACAGGCAATAATGTGACTCAATTTTTTTAGATTGATTGTTTGATTGTGTGTGAGAGAGAGAGAGAGAGAGAGAGTATTCTCCATTTATTATTTTATTTTGATGCATTATTTTTCTGTTAGTTTTCGCTTTCTTATATTGTTGCGATCATAAAAACACGGAAAGTAAAAATTTTAATTTATACTTTCCGTATAAATATATTACGTAATATAATACGTAATATGCGTTATTTTTTGTGCTGCATTTATGTCATATAGCAATAATAATAACATTCAAAATCTTTATTATTTTTATATTCAATTTTAGTTATACATTTTCTTTCATAAAATTATGATTTCTCTCTCTCTCTCTCTCTCTTTGAGTATAAAGATTGAAGAAGTCGACAAGAAGACGATACAGCGTGTAACATGTTCGCTGCGATAGTCGAGCGGAGGGTAGTAATATTTTATTATACGCTCGCTGTTCATTTCCTGGATAGAGGGACAGTCACAATAAAAGAGCCTTTGATTTGCAAAAATATTTTTATGTTTCTTATTTATTAGAATAACAGGAAAAAAAAAAAACAAAAAACAAACAAACAGATGCTCTTCAAAGCTCGCCTGCTTATTAAATATATGTTCCCCCTTTTTATATATATATAGAATAAAAAATCGAGTCTTTTTATTTTCTTGTCAAAAAAGTGTATTAGTTACTACAAATTGCAATTAGAATTACATATTTATATAGTAAATCAAGTGCACGCATACTAAACGCGAGATAGAGAGAGAGAGAGAAATCGTAGTTTTATATGAAACAAAATTTACAAAATAAAACTTGAATACAAATTATCTACATTTTGGATGTTATTATTTATTTCTTATGACATAAATAAATATCAGGTGATTTACACATTCCGTGTTTCATTCAACAAGGAAAAAATAGTAAACAGAAATGCAAATTATTAAAAATACATAATAATAAAAATAAATTAAAAATACCATGTATCTCTCTCTCTCTCTCTCTCTCGCAATGCATAAAAAAATGAGAAATCAAATTTCTTGTCAAGTAACGTGTCCATATCAGTTATTATCACTGAATTAGAATTATATTTATTTATAATATAGCAGGTGCGTGCGATGTGAGAGCTGAGAGAGACCGAGAGAGAGAAAGAGAGTGTGGAATAAAATTTTAACTTTATAAATCATGGAACAAAACTTGACAACATCAAACATACAAAATTCTGCAAGAAAATAATACTGAGTGAGACGGCCGGTTCTCACTGCACGTGCGACAGGAAGTGGCGACGGTTGGGGAAGAAATGGTTTTCCCGACTCTCTAGCTGTCACTTTGATTAGGAAAACAATCACTCGGACAACCAACATGACTAAATAATAATTATAATAATTTCGATTTTTTTTCGGTGGGTAGATACGATTACGCTGATAACAATGATGTAAAAATAAATTCAAAAAAGTTGGTACATGGACGACACTGTTGGGAAAACGAAACGCCATAAGGTATATAAGGAAGACAAGTAACGCCATCCATTGATTTAGTTTGGTGGATTTCATTTATGTACATCGTTAAGTAAATAAATTTCATTTTAAGTGTATTTTAAAACAATTAATTCTATATAATTAATTTATTAATTTATAATTATTTATTGTAATTTTTAAATATATACACAAACTCACATACAATTAATTAAGTATATACAATTTAAGAATGTGAATAATAAAAGCTAGGAGATAAAATACAATGCAAATAAAAAACTTAACCAAAAAAAAAAAAAAAATCTATGAAACAATTTTTTAATAACTAATAATAGTTATATCACAAATAACATACGGAACGTGTACGTCCTATTTGAGCTGAAACACCCCCCCCCCCCCCCCAATAAAAATTTTACGTAACTAGTGTATAATTTAATATATATGCTACGAAAAATATTACGAAAATGCATGTTTTTTTTTTGTTTTTTCGCGAGCTTTAAATTGTAAATTTTTTATTGATTTTCCAGCAAAATATAAAACCGGGACATTGACGATTATTGCAAAATCTTGCCGGGAATTTAGTGTTGAAACCGGGACTGTCGCGGCTAATCCGGGACGGATGGTCAGCCTAATAGCACACCAGAAGTCTTTTTCAGCACCTATATATCAGCTCTAATTGTAATTAATATGAGCGTGTCTTATAAATAATATAACAATGTTACACGCTGTAACAAATATGTATATAATATGTATTGCGTAAGAAATAATTTTCTTTATAGTGCCTGCAAAATTCCAAGTATGCAACCTTAACGACAGATGTGCTTAACAAATTGCCTATCCTATAGGATGAAAGAAAAAAATGGCGGCCAATAGAATCATTATCATAATATTCATAATGTGTATTATAACATATTGAATTGTAAACTCTCTCACACAATAGTTTTCTGATAGATTATATATTATAAAACTTGCACATGTCGTGCCACAAGGGTGTGTGCGCATGACGTCATAATAAATGCGCTTCGATGCCATAAGCAAAAATAAACATTGCTTAGCATAGGACTAACCAGTGGGTTTGCGCTATTTTCTTTGGAAAATAAATAATATTTTTGACATTATTACTTCCTCGCAAACTTTAAAAATTAATTCAACTTGGTAATAGCATCAATGCTCTCAAAAAAATTGGCAAGTATTTTTAACTGGCAAAATGTGCTATTTTCCATTACCGGCCCATGTTATTTAGTACTCACTTATGGCGTTGACTTTAACATGAATTTAACCACCCTATATAGGTTAACATACTTTTAGAAACTTGTTGAAGGAAAATTTAATTAAGAATTTTTAGCATCTTCCAGTTTATAATAGGAAAGGAAGAAAAAAAAATCCAACATTATATTAAGGGTTGTTTTCAGATGGCTTGCTTCTTGCTTCTCAAAATCCAAAAAGAAACCTTCCAAATTTTATGATGCCATTTGAAAGTTAATTGTAACAGCTACCTATGATAAAAAAATTTAGAACTCATGCCCATCAGATAAGAGAGAAAATAATTAATGAAATTCACATGGGCTCTTATGGAACTAAAAATATAAAAAAAGTCAATTTAAAATCTAGCATGGTGACCCCCCAAAATTTTTTACATTTTTGAAGATACCTTATCCTAATGTATCACTCTGCAAAATTTCAGATTTTTCTTTCTTTGTAACTTTGAAGTCAAATTTCGTAGTACTTGATTTCCCGCCTTGAGCCAAGCCCAAAGCAAGCATTTTCGGAAATAATTGCAACAGCTAGACGTATAAATGGTCCTCCAGGACTATCACTGGCACACTACTTAAAATAATTAATTTATCTTCTGAACTAATAGAACTACAAATTAACTTGAAAAATTGGATACATTGGTTCTATGTTTGATGGACACTTCAAAATTGCTCAGGTCAATAATTTTCAAAAGTGCCATTATTATGAATAGACATTTTCCATTTATAACCTGCTTAAGGGATATTGACTAATATAAAAGCAACTGGACCAATTATATAAGCGTTTTTGCTCACATCTGCTTGCTTCCGCTGCCTGGAATGTGGAAGTACCAGGTGTCTCCATCCACATGGTTGTTTTCCCAAGACAATAAAGCAAAGCTTTTTATCCCAGTATCTGCAAGGTTTCCACTATATATGGAAAACACAACTACTACAGCAGCAAAATACAAAAGTAAATAATAATAAAAATACTCCCATCATAAGCTAAGTTAATATTATAACGTTGCATAAATTACAATAAAATTGTTTCTTATGATAACTTTTAAACTTAAGGAATTTTTAAATAAATAAGAACATATTAACCACACTCCTAACACAATTTATTGGAAGGTTTATATAAAAATAATAAAATGTGCAAGGAATAGTAACTTTTTATTGATATATTTAAATGTAATAACCAGTCCATCATAGGAACTATATGTATAGGAAAATCATTTTGGCCAGGATAGCCATTACAAAGATTTTTTTCCCTTGCCTGACAAGAAACCTTTTGTTATTATGATCATTTTTTAAAAATAATTAGTAAATTGAAGCCCGATTTATTTATTTATACTTCAAGTCTTAGTGATTAGATAGAGCAGTTCAGATTTAACTGGATTTTAAGCTGAAGAAACTTTTCCAGCAAACACAAAATTTACTAAATATTATAAAATGTTAATTTAATGATTGATATATATGAAAATAAATAATCAATGAAGTAAATGCTCATGATTATGTTTTGATGTTAATATTTAAACATTAATAGATTATGTTGAAGTGATATTCTTAAAACTATAAACTAACATAAGAATGTAAATTGAGTATGGAATAGTAGAAAGAAGGAACAAAATACTAACTACAAATTTGGTGTCCCAAATAAAACTTGATCAAGAGGACACCAACAAATCATTAACGTGAGAAAAAAAGACTAACTACAAGAGGTTTGACAAACACCACAATGTCTCTTTAGCATATCCTCTAAGACGTCTTTGTGTTCCTACAGGAAGTACAGCAAGTCATCCAAGCTGGTGTGGGGAGGACGGTGAAGGTTCTGACCCACCAGCTGCGCCAGCTTGTGAGCATATTGCACTGGAGCAGGCACACGTACAGTACCCTACAGTAGAGAACAAAAATATAAACTACCATACAAGATTGTTTTATCTTACTTATGCAAAGATTTATTTAAATAACAAAATAGCTGTTCTCTTAAAAGTCACAGGCAAATTAACCAATAGAACCCCCCTTAATCCAAACAAAAATTCACCGGGTTTATTTTAGAATATTTTTAAGTTATAATGCTGATTATTTAAACTTGCATAAATAAATAAGTGATTTTGCAATAAAACTACGTACACATTTCTTTGACATAAATTAAAGACGATTGATGAAAATCCTTAACTATCAACAAATTAGGGGGGGGGGGGGTAATTAAAGGCATAGAACACCTTGAACAAAAAAGTTGCATAATATATAAATTAGAAATCAATGACTCCGGCTGAATCAACACTGATTTTCAGGTTTGTTAGGATATTACGCAACTTATTTGTTCAAGGTGTTCTACGCCTTTAACTATGTTTAAAATTTTAGAACAAAGATGTTTGCTTACACTCCAGTTATAATACAAGTGAGTCATTTTATAAGTGAGACGCTGCATTTTGTCAGGATCCAATCCAGAGTTGTCACTGATCACATTGTAAGATGTAGGAGAGACAGTGCCTTGACGGACACTTTGGCTTACGACAAAGAAATCATAGCTGAAACATAAAAAGGCAATTCATACTGTAATTAACACATTAACTACAATAATTATGTATTTTATACTTTAAGCAGACAATTTCATACGATGTGTAGCAAAAGTGACAAAGTTAACTTAAAGGCGTAGAACACCTTGAACAAAAAACTTGCCTAATATCCTAATATACCCAAATATCGACATTATTTTGACCGGAGTCATTGATTTCTAATTTATTTTCCATTTACAAAATGTCAGTTGCGGGTTTACTACGTCACAGCTCGCCTGTTTCCACGCGCGTGAACCAGGCGAGCTGTGACGTAGTAAACCCGCAACTGACATTTTGTAAATGGAAAATAAATTAGAAATCAATGACTCCGGCCAAAATAATGTCGATATTTGGGTATATTAGGATATTAGGCAAGTTTTTTGTTCAAGGTGTTCTACGTCTTTAATATACCAAAAAGTCTGCCCACTAATTATGTAGCAACCATTTTAACTGCTACAGCCAATAGACCGGTTGCACTCATATTTAAAAGACGCCATTTTACTGGTTATGAATACATAGGCCAGCATAGGAAAAACGTCGTTTTTATTTTTTTTAATTACCAAAAGAAGCTTCAAACCTCAATCAAAGCCTTATCTAGCTCCTAATAAGTTCGAAGAATATGAGAAAAATTTGTTCAGTTGATAATAAACTCTTTTTATGTGAAAAATTAGGAGAAATGAAGTTTCCCCTATGCTGGACAATGCATTAGGCACCACAAACATGGCGACAAAGCGCAAGGATGTGAAAGGGGCCTATAAGACGTACTTTTCAGCATGAAATGCTAGGGAACAGGTAGGACTTACCGGTCAGGCAAGGTGACACAGTCGTCGACGACAGTTCCAGGTGCTGGGTTAGCTGTTGGGTGTGCAAAGATACGGGTGTTGATACGCTTTGATACAATGATGAAAGCCATACGCCAGGTGGGTCCCTGGTACAGCTCATTGAGCTTTTCCTGTTAATAACAAAATGCACCCAAACAATGATTATAAAAACTCACCAACTTTAACAATTGATTTTACCTTGAGCATGGAGACCTCATGTTTGTAGACATATGGAATTTGTCCATCACCCACACCATCTCTGTAGATGATGATACGTGAAGGCAGAGCACCCTCATTGTATGTACGGTACTTCTGCAGAGCCTTGATCAAGTTGATGGAAATTTCATTACTCAACTCCTCTCCAGACTTGTGTGCAGTCACTGCTGAGTAGAAGCGCGAGAAGCTGTTGTTCAGTGATGCTACCAATGCACCATACGACAAGCCTTTGTTCATAGTGTCATGACTCGCATCAAATCCAACAACCATGGTTCCTTTCAGAGGCATCTCCACAGTCCAGGGGGCTCCACCCACTTTGCAGTTCATCTGAATAGCAACCTTGATGGCAACTGACACCAAACCTTTGTTTTCCATAGCTTTCTTGGTGATTACTTGTGTAGGCACTATTGTAAGGGGAAATGTTATATTATTAAAATGAGTTAAATGAAGCATACAAATGCAGCCCAAATATAAATTTAGGAATTCAATAATAACACACAATTAAGAAAAGAAAGAAAAAAAATTCATAAAATTTACACAACACAAATTAAAAATTTATTTCTTATTATTTTAATGATGCTCTTGTAAGAATTAGTAAGAAACCTATTCTTCACATCTTTGAAATTAGTATCACCGCACTGACCTGCTCTGTCAACACAACACTTCTTCTTGATTGCACCGTAGCGATCCCCACGATTGTTGCTAACAATGCAGACCACAAGTTGAGGATTCATCTGTGACAGCAACTCCTCAAGGTAGTTGACGTATGTGGCTTGTTTATCATCAGGCAGCCTACGAACATGTGGCTCGTCCATCTTGAAGCCCATGTTCTGAGCTGAGCGCATCACAGTACCAATGAAGTTTTCAGTCAAACGATGCAAGTCATTGGGCACCATGATGACCCAGTTACTCAATTTAGCAATAGACAGCATGTTGTTAGCTGCAAGCAAAAAATACAT
This sequence comes from Ecdyonurus torrentis, assembly GCA_949318235.1. Lineage (NCBI taxonomy): Eukaryota > Metazoa > Arthropoda > Insecta > Ephemeroptera > Heptageniidae > Ecdyonurus > Ecdyonurus torrentis. Next base: position 46,240,814 of record OX439130.1, read on the forward strand.
TTCCATTATTTCTTATGAACACTTCAGAATTAAAGAAATTTAACCAACCTTTGAGTTTGCCAGTCCAATCAACATTAGGCCCAGCATCATATTTGATCTCCTGTCCAGGAAGACCTTGGATGATGTGCTCTGTTGGAAGCACACGACCTTTGAAAGTCACAAGATCCTCTGCCACTGCCATGTTCCACTCATTGAGATCTTGAACGATCTAGAAGTAATAAAAAAATTAGAATGAAATTCCTGCAAACAAGGGTTGCAATATCAACTCACCGCAGGCTCAGAGCGCAAACGCTCACTGAAACGCAAAAGTTTCTGAATCCTGACACTTGGACCCATTCGAGTATGTTCAGCCAAGGCTCGCATAAGGTTGAAGTTCTTACGCATGTCATCTGTGAGTCCAGTCATGCGACACAGCTCAGGCACAAGGTACACAGTCTCTGGGACACCAGCACGCAGGTCCTTGGCCTTGCTCTTGGACACCAGCAAGGGCTGTTGCATGTTGCGAATCTCAATTTGATAGCGCTAAAATAACAAGGTAGGTTAACAGAACATATAGAACAGCGGGATTATGCCATCTCTTAAAATAATATCTTATGCGTAAAGAACTGTTGCCATAGATTGTCATGCATACCTCCATGTAGTATTCGGCATAAGAGATATCACGATTGTCCTTCATGTGGAACTTGGACAATGGTGTGACTCTGAAGTCCACGTCATCAACACGATAAGTGCGATTATTGTAATCAGTGAGGACAACAAGGCCAAGCACAGCGCCCTTGAATTCTTCCTGGAAGTTAGAGCTGCGCTGCATATCCATCAGCAGATCCAACACTGAATCAGTACGCATGACTTTGTGAGTGATCTCAGTGCACATCAAGATTTCATGCTCATGTTGACGGATAGAAGTGACATACCCTGGCCAAAGCTCCATATTGTGCTGATGAATAGCCACCTGGACATAAAAATAACCTTTCAGTAGAAGTACTAAAAATCAACACACCTGTATTTTACGACCATATCTTACTTACTTTTGCAATTGGATCAAAGAAATTTCGACCAACAAGTTGCAGTTTGAGACCTCCAAGACATTTTCGCATCAGGATGTTAAAGAACTGGAGATACTCATGGTCTCCTTGGTTCACCTGCCTTGTGAAGTTCAGGGAAATCTTTACTTGAACCCCATCAGTTGAGCGTGTGGAAAACAATTCCATAGGCTAAAAGTATAAAAGTCAGAAAAATAGTTTAACACAAAATTTTTAACAATCTAGTGGAGTAGGGAGAGAGAAAAAAATGCCAAATCCACATAATAACATACATTTAATATATATCGATCTTATTTTAAAAACGAGAGACATTTTGTTTGCAACATCAATATTTTCAATTATTTAAACCTCTAAAAAAATTAACAGACATCTTTGTTAATAACAATGTTTCTTTTTAATATGTCAAACAACTGATAGCTTCTGTTAACACACATACATACCATGATGCTTTATATAGTCTTTTCAGGACAAGCCAACAAAATGTTTTTAACCAACAAATTTCTATCCAGACATTCATCTCACTTTCTTTTCAGTCTCATACCTTAATTGTTTCATACATTTTCTTTTGTATCTAATACTGCATACTTTCCTATTTTTCAAACATCCTCCAACAACCTCAGACCATGATGATTTAGGCTTGCCTCTATCCCTCCTCTCTGCTATTAAATACCTGTTTTGCTATTCTTTATCACCCTTTCTCTCAACATGACCAAACAAATTGCTCTCATATACTTCTCAATAATAGTTGGGGGGGGGGGGGGGGGGGAGGTGAAAAATAGGTGTTTTATGACATGGCATATCGATCTTATTGCGAAAAAAAGGCCGATCTCGTTTTTTGTCACTGGAAGCAAAAGGCGTATCTCGTATTTTGTCAGTGGAAGCAAAAGGCTTATCTCGTTCCCGAACGTTATGGCGATAGCGCTCGAGATAGGCCTTTTGCTTCCACTGACAAAAACCGAGATAGGCCTTTTTTTTCGCAACAAGATCGATATAATCATTAGCGAGGCTACCATGAGCAGGATGTGGATCTTTTCAAAATTTTAGCAGTTTACTGTCAGATATGTGTACAATACTAGTGTTGGTCGTCTTATTCTTTAGTCTTATAGTCGCACTGCCAAGGTGATATAATGATGCAAAACTGAAAATTATAAAAATCCTGACGATCGACTGCAGTGCTGGTTACTAGCTGACAAAACTGATTTTATAATATGTATCACACAAAAATAGGAGGAAAAATATGGGAATTTTCAAACTATTTTAATTAGGATTATATATATATATAAAAAGTTCATGGCTATATAAATTTCTTTTCAAGTATGTGACCATACTAGTTCTTCATTGCTTTCTTCAGGTAATTACTTCAATCAACCTCTCTACTGATGCAATTTATTGTAATATATATGTGGGATAAAAGACCAAACAAGTTATCAGCATTAACTAACTAAGTGTATAATGTATATATAAATATATAACAAAAGACATACACTCTGCACACGATGACTCATGTAAACTATCATTCCATCAAAGATATAGCCACCCAGCACAGTGCGGTGGTCTCGCAACATCTGCTTGCGAACATGGGGCCGGTCTTCCTCGGGTGCAAACTCAGCATGGTATTGATACAAGACCCAGTCTGTGACACTAGCCAGGCGGAAGTAGTTGGCACTGAGTAACACTTCCCTTCCAGTCATGCCTGAAACAAAGAGAAACATATAAGAACATTCTTCACATGACGATATACTTGGATTAAATTTTAAAATCAATCAGCATAAATGTTTACCTTTCTTGCAGTCCAGAGTCTCTGGCTTGGTACGAACTTGCTCGGAGTACCTGACAGCTCCTCGGCCTCCACGTCCTGCACTCTTGGTTGAACCGCGGTCTGAGCCATGCCCAACACTGCTACCGCTATCACTGCCTCTTCGCTGCTGCAGCTGTTCCATACCAACACCTCCAGGACGAACATCCTATCATATGCATACATATCAAACTCTGAACTATTGCACTATTAATCATGTATTTACCACCATAGGAAGGCCCAAAGGAGGTCCAGGTCGCACAGGTTGTTCCTGCAGTTGCTCGGCAATTGCTTGGCGTGAGGTGCGGCCACGAGCACGGCCAATAGATCGACCTACTGACTCCATTTCTAATCAACCTACATAAAATAAAGACATTAGGAAATTAAACTTCTTATTAATCAGCCACATTGCAATTAGAACCTATATATATACGTATATGCTCTCGCTGCCTTCCTCATTTTCATCCTTGGAACAAAATGAAATTATAATCTGTTTGTTATCTGTAATACATATTCCTAAGTACATAGTTAGGAATGGAGATTATCGGTTATTAAGCTCGCGGAGAAAGCCAAGTAGCCCTATAAACCTGGAGGTTATCGGTTTAAAAAATTCCTAAAAATTTACTATGGCCTAATAACACTTTAAAGTGTCTGGTATTTGAGGTATTTCTCATTTAAATTTCTGCGTAATAAGTGGAGTGTAGTTTTCTCAAAAATCGCAAAAAACGCGTTTTTCCCCATAAGCGCTTGTTAAATTAGGGGACCCTTAAATTAGCTTTCCCCGCGCGCTATAAACCGATAACGTCCATTTAACTCATTTTTTTTTTTTTTTTTTTGTCGATCCGAGAGAAAACTACTTTATTGATTCCGCAGAGATTAAAATGAGAAATAATTCATACTTTATACTGTGTTTTAAGCTGTAGAATTTTTTGAAACGATATAACCTCCATGCGTGATAAAAGCTGCACGCAGTCCCTCCCTCTCCCTGATAGTGCCTTAAAAAAATTTGAAGGCGAATTGCAGTAAGAAGTCAATTGAAGCTTTTATCATTGCAGTGTATCAAAATTCCATATTATGTAACAATTAAATCGCAAATTATTTTATCCCACTAATCATTTGTATAGCCATATGTAAGCCATATATGGCTATACATATATATGTATAGAAATTTTTAACAATTTTTTTAACCGCGATATAACCTCCATTTTATCAAACTCGCTCAAACCGTTTTCTCAGTTCCCTCCCCAGGAACAGAAAACTTTAACCCTCAGCTTTTTGAGCGCATCAATCAAACATAACTATGATGCAATAACCTTCATTTTCAGAAGCTGGACGCGCTGATTAAAATCTCCAGGCATCGGTACGTTTCAATGTAAATTAAAATTGTTTCAAAAAAAATTCTGCAAGAGCAAACAAAAATACATTTTTTTTCTTACATTAAGAGAAATTTAACGACAGATTATCAATAAAAAGCAATAGCACTTTCGTCCTCGAGTGCCGCGGCTCTGCTTCAAAAATGGAGCAAATAAAACTGTACGCATGCAGCTATAGTTTTATTTGCAATTTTTTTTTATCAAAGTTGAACACAAAATAAATCTAAATACTTTACCTTACAATGCGAAGTCAGATTGACCTTTTAAGTAAATGATTACTTAATATTTGGACTGGAATGTTGAACTGAACCTCAGCTTCTCAAAGTACGTCTAACACATTCAACAGGACCAGGAGAATGCTGGATTTTACAAGTTTCAGACGCCGCTTTCACGCTGTTCACGCATTCACGTTCTTTTTGGTTCTTCTCTCATCTCATTGGTTGAGTTTTGGAGGCCACTTACTGCGCAAGCGCAGTCCTGGCAAAACTCGCCGAAACTCGCACGTGTCAAGGTCAAAAGGACGAAGCGGGGAGCGGCGAGGAGCGGGAGCAGCGGGAGCCAGGCCAGCCAGGCGGGAGCAGGGCGGGAGCTAGGCGGGAGCGAGCGCTGCCCGCGTGCTCTCTGTGTCTGTGCTCTCCTGGTGCTCTCTGCACTTTGCGCACGGTTGAGAGCAGCGGAGGGCGGACCTGGGGCGGACTGAAAAACTGAGGGCGGAGGCGGAGGCTGAGCGGCGAGCAGGCGGCGAACGGCTCAACAACAAAGATGGAAAGCATAGAAAGCTGACAAACGTACAAGACAAGCGAACAGCAAATTGAGGAAATGAAGGCTTAGGCTAGTTATTGTTATGTACAACAATAAAATATAATGTAAATAATAATGTTACTAGACTATATAATATAGCAAACAAAGACAAATAATCCATCTATTAATCGCTTCTTAATATTATTATTCATATCATATTATATGTCTCGTCTCGTGTCACTCAAATTATTTCTTCTCTATACAGTGCTTTGAAATATAAGACGTCGATTATTGTTTAAGATCTTCAGACATTTCTAATAATAAAATACGAGACATAGGATATATATTATATTATTATGACATGCATCCATACCATTAGATATAGTGGCTGATAAAATAACGAAATAAACGAGACGTTAAGTATCCCGAAAAATCTTCACTACTGCGCATGCGCGATTTTGAACATTTCAGCCCGCCATCAGCTGGAAATGAGTTTTGCGATAAATATTACGATTTTCTCGAGCTGTTTTCTACTTTTTAAAGAAATTACTAGATTAAGATGAATGTGGAACTTATTAATTATATATTATCCGATTTTCGATCTTTATATTTGTAAATTACGTTAACATTTAAACTCGCAAAGCAACTAAATCTAGAGGCGACAAAATTATGATTTTTTATTTTGCTTAGTTAATTTTCGGTAATATATGCAGTGTTTTTGTTGTGATTTTGCATGATCTTTGTTCATTTTATTTAAAGCAATACAATATAAATTATATTACATACGTAAAACGCATGATTTTCAATTTTCTCGGCTTGATACGAGCATGATATATTATATAGCTCGGCGGTGAAGTTGCACCATCCAAGGTCCAAGGTGCTTCGTTTTTTTTTTTTTTTTTTTTTTTTTTTTTTTTTTTTTTGCTGTATAATTTTTAAGAAAACTATCTTGCACTGATTCCGAAAAATTTAAAATGCGGGTTAGGTACAAAGCATTTCCTTATTTTAATTACGGTGAAATTTTCTTCTTTTTTTTTTAGTTAGCAATTTTTTTGCATTGGACAAGAAAATCAACTATTGGAAATGAAATAAATTTACAGCTCAAATAAAATGATCCCCTATATTGGCCTATATATATAAAAGAATTATTTAAAAAAATAAAGTGCAAATTCTTTTATATCTCTTTATTTTATTTATTATTTTTTTTTTTTTATGAAAAATTAAAAGAAAAGGTAATGGAAATAAAATAGAATGATATCAAATTTCTGTTATTCACAAAACTATACAGGGAATAAGTGAATTTTTTTAAGCTCACATATGACAAAGAAATTATTGTTATGTAATTTTTAATGTATAAATATTATGCTTATGGTAATCTCATTTTTATTTATAAATTTTATATAATGTTTTTTTTTTTAAGAAAAATATTGTACATTACCAATGCTGGAAAATTTTTAAGGCATGCATTTATTACTATTATTATTAGGGTATGTCAAAATTTACGTTGTCAAGGCTGGTTTATACGAGCTAGCAGGGGAGGAGTTATTTGTAACGGAACTACAAGTGAAATTTAAATTGTTAAAAACAGATAATTACATTAAATTTGTTAAGGATAGACTAAGTAAAACTGAAGATATCAGCCTGGCCTTCTATAATACCCCTGCATTTAATATTAATAATATTAATGGGTGGAAAGGCCCAAACTGTACAGACAGGCATGTTTTTACCCGTTATGCGGTGCATGGTTTCCACCATGTAATCTGTCAAATTAAAGAATTTCACGAGTGTAATGATAAATGTGTATGTTTGTTATGTGGTGGCCTATGTACTAGGTACCACTTACTTCATTGTCCATCTCGGACCCTATCATTAAGTCAATATGCAAAAATGTAGACCTATATAAATATGTATATAAATATGTATATAAATATGTATAAGTACACCTTGGTGTTTAATAAATAAATAATAATTAGGGTATTTGACAGAAGAAGAATCTTTTTTGAATTCCTAATTTTGTTTTACATTTTTTTTCTCTTTTAGTTGTATCCGAATAGTTTTATTTTTTACAACTCTTTGATATACGTTACGAAATAAATTTGCAGCTCAATTAAATTCCCTTAAAATAAATTCCCTATAAAACAACACAATAATTTGTAAGTTTTTCTTTTTTCTATTATTTCTGATTTTTTTTTAGATACAAATTTGAATTTGATACAAGTCTTCCTTAAAAAAAAAAAGATCTTAGTGCTATTTAATGATTATTTACAATACGTAACAATAAGTGCGGACATTTTTCATTTGTGTACCAATTATAACGCTTTATGACTTCTATGATTTCATAATAATGCTATATTTTAATTGCGTTTGAACAATAAAGTAAATATAAAAAAAAAAAATAATGATTTGTGTAAAACTTGAAAGTGCTTTCACCATTTATATATACTTTAATGCAATTGATGTAATGAATCATCAAATATTAAATTGTTTAATTTAAATGGCAAAAAATATTTTCCTATAGGCATTTATCAACATGATAAATTTATGAAAGATATAAAATAATAATATACAGACCCCCCCTTCCTCATTTAACAATATTTACTGTGTGAACTAACTCTACAACTATAAATACCATAACTATATACTTACACTCAAACAATTAGTCTCTATATAACCATAGTCTGTTTATAAAAAAAGGAAAATATTAAAAATATTTAAGTATTATATAACCACATTTATAAAATTTCTAGCATCGGTATAATGTACTACACTTTTCTAAAATATATATATATATATATATATATAAAATTTATAAATAAAAATGAAATTACCCTGAATTTCCATAAGCATAATATTTACATTAAAAATTACATAACAATAATTTCTTTGTCATATGTGAGCTTAAAAAAATTCACTTATTCCCTGTATAGTTTTGTGAATAACAGAAATTTGATATCATATTCTATTTTATTTCCATTACCTTTTCTTTTAATTTTTCATAAAAAAAAAAAAATAATAAATAAAATAAAGAGATATAAAAGAATTTGCACTTTATTTTTTTAAATAATTCTTTTATATATATATAGGCCAATATAGGGGATCATTTTATTTGAGCTGTAAATTTATTTCATTTCCAATAGTTGATTTTCTTGTCCAATGCAAAAAAATTGCTAACTAAAAAAAAAAGAAGAAAATTTCACCGTAATTAAAATAAGGAAATGCTTTGTACCTATCCCGCATTTTAAATTTTTCGGAATCAGTGCAAGATAGTTTTCTTAAAAATTACAGCAAAAAAAAAAAAAAAAAAAAAAAAAAAAAAAAAAATTGAAGCACCTTGGACCTTGGATGGTGCAACTTCACCGCCGAGCTACGAGCTATATAATATATCATGCTCGTATCAAGCCGAGAAAATTGAAAATCATGCGTTTTACGTATGTAATATAATTTATATTGTATTGCTTTAAATAAAATGAACAAAGATCATGCAAAATCACAACAAAAACACTGCATATATTACCGAAAATTAACTAAGCAAAATAAAAAATCATAATTTTGTCGCCTCTAGATTTAGTTGCTTTGCGAGTTTAAATGTTAACGTAATTTACAAATATAAAGATCGAAAATCGGATAATATATAATTAATAAGTTCCACATTCATCTTAATCTAGTAATTTCTTTAAAAAGTAGAAAACAGCTCGAGAAAATCGTAATATTTATCGCAAAACTCATTTCCAGCTGATGGCGGGCTGAAATGTTCAAAATCGCGCATGCGCAGTAGTGAAGATTTTTCGGGATACTTAACGTCTCGTCGAAATAAAAGCTCCCAACATTAAAAACTTAAAGGATCTCTTATTCATTGTATTTCAAATTTTGGTCATGGGAGCATGAGAGGCTCCCTCAAATTATTTAGTACATATCTGTGGCATTAATTGTCTTTTCCTTATTATCGTATATAATGCAATTGTGTATAATTTTAAAATTTTATTCCCTATATATAGTCATAAAAGTCAAGTTTTAGTAAGCCCACAGTAATATCAAGGAATGACATTTTAGGTCACATATTTTATGTATGAAATAATTTTTTTTCTACAAATGCGGTTTGAAAATATTTTTTATTGGTGAAAAACTTGACAGAATAGATGAATAGTCTCACAATTGGTGTTGTTGGAAATACTGCCAAATAAACAAAGCTCCTGTGACGTGGACATTGAGCGAACGAACAACACCGTGTTGCGGAACTTCGACACACACGTCAAGCAATGGAAGCAACTCTGCAGGGATGCCTTCTTTCTCGTTCCTGCCAAGCAAATATCATGGGAATTATAAAACTTTTATCTTCAAATAAACCACAAAAAATAAAATGTTTCATCTATTGGAAAAATAATGTATTACAAAAACTATAGACTTGCAATAATTTTAATATATAAATAAATAATTAAGTACTTGGCTGCATAATTTTAGTTATATTTTTAATTACATTGAGTCCCATTTCACAATTATGAATATATATGATATATATCGCCCTTGTTGCGTCCAAAGGGCATACTTGCATTTGGCTACTTTTGATGCTGCGCGCACATCCACCATAAGCTTAACATGTAAAACCAAGTGCAAGTACGCCCTTTGTGGGAATGGACAAAAATGCAAGTACGCCTTTTGTGAGTCGACCTTGAAATGCAAGTACGCCCTTTGGACGCAACAAGGGCGATATATATAATATCGATGCCTCCACGTCAAAAGCAAGCATCTACACTTTCCAGATTTCCGACCAAACGACTATCTACACTTTCCACCGCCGAGCATCTGCAATGTTAAGCTTATGGCCGCTAGTCGAGTTACAGTGCTGCTCAGAAAGTGTAGATAGTCGTTTGGTCGGAAATCTGGAAAGTGTAGATAGTCGTTTGGTCGGAAATCTGGAAAGTGTAGATACTCGCTTTTGACGCGGAGGCATCGATGTATATAATACTATAGGTATTATAAAAGAACTAAATAGAAAGTTTTTTGTTTTTTTGACATGCCATTACGTTATATTTAACAAAACATAAATTAATGTAATTAATAAGGAAAGGTAAAAACCATTTCAGTTTAAATTAATAATCGAAGGAAAGGATAGGAGACACCAATAGGCGCCTTACCACGATGAGATCCATAGCTTGGTGAAAATCTTGATGGTCCACAGTTTACATTTAATATGTAATATATTTGTGTAAACTGTGCCATCAAGCTTTTCACCAAGCTACGGACCTCATTGTGGTAAGGCGCCTGTTGGTGTCTCCTATCCTTTCCTTTGATTATTAAAACATAATTTAATGTTCTTATGGTAAAAATATAAACCCCCAAACTAATAATATTTTTATTATTATTGATCATTATTATTATTATGATCCTTTTCCTAAAAAAGTTCACATAATAAAGCTGGTGAATTAAGTGTAGAGGCAAATATTTTGTGATATATTTAACTTCATCCTGATAACAAAGCAAACTCACCCTAAGAGTAGTAGTGTTTTAACAGGAAATGTCATCTTATTCAAAGGAACACTGTGAGAGGTTTGTTCAGCTGCCACCAATGTGTAACCTTGTTTCTTCATGTCCATTAAATAACCAGCTAAATTTTGGGGCTTCACCTGGAATTGTCAGTCATTATTATTATTATCGTAACATAATCACGTACTGTGCAATCATGTCATATGATTATACCTAGCTCAGTGAGCATGTTTGTACCCCCCCCCCCTGTCCTTTTTTGGTGTGTTTTGGAACACTAATTTTTTTTTTTTTTTTTTTTTTTTTGCGGCATGTTTTGTAGGCAAGTTTACAAACAAGCCTACTGATTTTTTTAAGTACACTATCACGTTGATAAGTTAGCTAATGAATTAAAACATTAAATACATACATACATTAAAAAATAGCAAAAATTAGAATGTGAGTATAAAGTAAAATGGTAATCCTTTTAAAAGAGAGAGAGAGAGAGAGAGAGAGAGAGAGAGAGAGAGAGAGAGAGAGAGAAAAGTTTTGCCAAAATTTTAATGTAAATATATTGGTTAAAATTTAGTTCATATCCCTACATGGAAAAAATTATCTAAAGAGTTACGATTTAGACTTTTTTCATAATAAATTCTTTAGATACATACTAAACTTTTTAGAATCTAAGAGTTAACTATTTACCGCTAAAGAATTTGCGTTTGTACTAACGAGTTACTCTTTAGACTTTTTGCAAGAGAGTTATTGTTTAGTACTAAAGAGTTATTTATATGTATCTGAATAATTTCTTAAATTTATGTTTTCCGTGTACAGCAAATAAGGGATGAGCATAATTTTTATCCTTAGCATGGTTTATAGGGTGTAATTAAAATATAACCAACAAATTTTGTTGTAACCACAGATAATATACATTGCTGTAGAGATATATATATTTTTTTGAGTGTTGAAGTCTCTAAAAGAAAGTTGAATGCCTAAATTTTGCAATAACATCAGTCCATGTCAAACTATGTTTACGTACATCAAATGTTAATAAATATATACATAGTGATAGTGACACTATACCCGATTTTATTTTTGTTGTCATTCACTAATTTTAATTTTAACTATCAAATTCAGTCTTAAGATTTTTTTTTCAAATAATTACTGTCTAAATATTTATTTTAATAAGTTTAAAAAAATATTTAGAAAATAGTTGGTAGAGATTAGAGCACGTTGAATTGAAAATTAATAAAACGCGAAAATTCTCTAATTTAAATAGTAAATTGGGACTAGGGATCAAATATTCTAGCTTTAGCTAGTTAAAAAGTAGACGTTAAAGGGATGGAGGTATAGTGTCAAAATAAAAACAATGTGCCTAGCATCTCACGTTCTCACACTACGTCAAAGACACAACATTATAAAACAGCATCAGACTTACTCTTTGCCTTAGACCGGTTTCGTCCTTTACCTAGGACTCATCAGTAAGGCTCGGCAGAGAGCTCTGTACAGCTAGAGATGGCTCACACCACATCTGCTAACTGACTGAGCTGAGGAAGCAAGTGGCAGTCGCGTTTATATACGCGATGCCCCCGCAGCTGCACGCGCTGATTGGTTAAAATCGCGCGCGCAAACTCGGCTTGCTGTTTAAAACCTCTCATCCTCACACTGTAATATAAAATCGTGTCTAAGAGGGGTGTAAGACAGGCAGCCAGCAAGCAATAGTGTCCTCCCTCACTTCCCAGAGTTCCCCAACTCTAGAAAGATCGCGAGAACACTACGCCTACCGACTGCACAGTATCGTGATTCACGCTAGTTGCATCGCTTTATATGTTGACACTGGGGTAGGAAAAGCAAAAAGGAGATAGAGTAGGAGAGATAGAATAAATATTATGCGCTTTGGCATATATAGTTTAATTAATTTAGTACGTGCTCTTATTGACGTTGGCAAGTAAAAGGGCCGAATAAAATAAAAATGAAAGAATATTATTTACAAAAGCTTAAAATTAAAACAAAAAGATCGACTTGGCGATAATATGCGTATTAGGAAAAAACCATCGCGGTTAGTATTAATAAGTTTAAAAAAATATTTAGAAAATAGTTGGTAGAGATTAGAGCACGTTGAATTGAAAATTAATAAAACGCGAAAATTCTCTAATTTAAATAGTAAATTGGGACTAGGGATCAAATATTCTAGCTTTAGCTAGTTAAAAAGTAGACGTTAAAGGGATGGAGGTATAGTGTCAAAATAAAAACAATGTGCCTAGCATCTCACGTTCTCACACTACGTCAAAGACACAACATTATAAAACAGCATCAGACTTACTCTTTGCCTTAGACCGGTTTCGTCCTTTACCTAGGACTCATCAGTAAGGCTCGGCAGAGAGCTCTGTACAGCTAGAGATGGCTCACACCACATCTGCTAACTGACTGAGCTGAGGAAGCAAGTGGCAGTCGCGTTTATATACGCGATGCCCCCGCAGCTGCACGCGCTGATTGGTTAAAATCGCGCGCGCAAACTCGGCTTGCTGTTTAAAACCTCTCATCCTCACACTGTAATATAAAATCGTGTCTAAGAGGGGTGTAAGACAGGCAGCCAGCAAGCAATAGTGTCCTCCCTCACTTCCCAGAGTTCCCCAACTCTAGAAAGATCGCGAGAACACTACGCCTACCGACTGCACAGTATCGTGATTCACGCTAGTTGCATCGCTTTATATGTTGACACTGGGGTAGGAAAAGCAAAAAGGAGATAGAGTAGGAGAGATAGAATAAATATTATGCGCTTTGGCATATATAGTTTAATTAATTTAGTACGTGCTCTTATTGACGTTGGCAAGTAAAAGGGCCGAATAAAATAAAAATGAAAGAATATTATTTACAAAAGCTTAAAATTAAAACAAAAAGATCGACTTGGCGAAAATATGCGTATTAGGAAAAAACCATCGCGGTTAGTATTAATAAGTTTAAAAAAATATATTTAAAAAAATATTTTTAAAAAAATATTATGTTTAAAAAAATATATTTTTAAAAAAATATTATTAAGTTTAAAAAAATATATATTTTTAAAAAAATATATATAAAAATATTATTAAGTTTAAAAAAATATATTTAAAAAAATATATTTAAAAAAATATATATTAAAATTATATATTTTTTTAAATATATTTTTTTAAAAATATTTTTTTAAACTTATTAATACTAACCGCGATGGTTTTTTCCTAATACGCATATTATCGCCAAGTCGATCTTTTTGTTTTAATTTTAAGCTTTTGTAAATAATATTCTTTCATTTTTATTTTATTCGGCCCTTTTACTTGCCAACGTCAATAAGAGCACGTACTAAATTAATTAAACTATATATGCCAAAGCGCATAATATTTATTCTATCTCTCCTACTCTATCTCCTTTTTGCTTTTCCTACCCCAGTGTCAACATATAAAGCGATGCAACTAGCGTGAATCACGATACTGTGCAGTCGGTAGGCGTAGTGTTCTCGCGATCTTTCTAGAGTTGGGGAACTCTGGGAAGTGAGGGAGGACACTATTGCTTGCTGGCTGCCTGTCTTACACCCCTCTTAGACACGATTTTATATTACAGTGTGAGGATGAGAGGTTTTAAACAGCAAGCCGAGTTTGCGCGCGCGATTTTAACCAATCAGCGCGTGCAGCTGCGGGGGCATCGCGTATATAAACGCGACTGCCACTTGCTTCCTCAGCTCAGTCAGTTAGCAGATGTGGTGTGAGCCATCTCTAGCTGTACAGAGCTCTCTGCCGAGCCTTACTGATGAGTCCTAGGTAAAGGACGAAACCGGTCTAAGGCAAAGAGTAAGTCTGATGCTGTTTTATAATGTTGTGTCTTTGACGTAGTGTGAGAACGTGAGATGCTAGGCACATTGTTTTTATTTTGACACTATACCTCCATCCCTTTAACGTCTACTTTTTAACTAGCTAAAGCTAGAATATTTGATCCCTAGTCCCAATTTACTATTTAAATTAGAGAATTTTCGCGTTTTATTAATTTTCAATTCAACGTGCTCTAATCTCTACCAACTATTTTCTAAATATTTTTTTAAACTTATTAATACTAACCGCGATGGTTTTTTCCTAATACGCAAATATTTATTTTAAGCAAATATTAACTAAAGCAACTTTTTTACCCTCCTAAAGTCTCTTAAATGTGCTATTCTTTTGAAATGTTAGGAATCAAAAATTTTAATAAATTTTTAATTTTGCTATACACTTGGAATGAAACACAACATAGTGCACATTAAAAAAAGTTGCATTTAGTAAATTGTTTTATCTATTAATTAAAAATAATAATAAAAATTAAATGCTTACCTCTGCCAGATTGACCCACTTCTCTGCAGACACACTGAGACTCTGGAACAGCTGATCCTCTGTGATCTTGAGGTTTCCCAGCACCAACTGTGCAGCAGCTAGGACCTCACATGTCCTGCTCAGACCTCCCAGGTTAGGGGCTTTGTCAACAAGAGAAGCAACTACAACAAGCCCTCCCAGTGAGCTCTCTTTACGTTTCTCTCTCTGCGTCTGCTCAGGGTACATGTCTTTCCAGGGGGTGACTTTACGTTGAACTATGCTGCTACTCAAGTCTACTTCTGTCTTGGTGCTGTGACCTCCACCTAAAACAAATGGCACTTAAATAACATACTGCAACAAATAATATCTCAACAACAATCTTAGGTTTCTCTCTGAGTCTGTAAGGACTGATGAAGGCATAACACTCTCCATCTCTCTTGGAGTTTATTGCCACAATATTTTGCTAGTTTTTTATATCTGCTAGCAAGATTTTCACCAAACTATAGGATTCTCTTCACTATTGTAAGGCCCTTGCTAGTTTCTCCTATCCTTTTCTTTCAAATTTATCATATCTAACCACGATGGTTCATTTTCTTTAAAACATGATATCTTACTTGTTAGTTTATTATTATTATTATCGTTATTTGTTTGCCAGTAAATTTTTCACCTGTACTATAGAACCTTGAATATTCACTACAATTCAACCTATTTGGTTATGTATACAATATTTTCCTTCTTTAAATTAACTTGGTACTAATTAAGCTAGTACTTCAAAAAAAAAAAAATGCATTGGCATTGGCTCCACACCTATTCACTCACTTATCAATTTGTCAATGATTCTAAATGTTAAAGCAGCAAAGTACTCACTGGTAGATTTAATGATCCAACTTGAGACTGCAAAATTGCAAAGCAGACAGTCTGGGTTGACAAGAGACACAGGTAGAGTTTTACTATGGTCAAACATTGCAGGTAAAATCCACTCATCATATTTCACATTTGAGAGACGAGGCAGCTCGTGGTAAATTGTCTGCAACAAAATTAAACCTACTAATACATTTTTGTCATTTTTATATACCCATACTAGTAACAAAAGCATGCTATAATGTCTTGAAAATAATGAAAATATTCAATAATAAAATTAAGAGTGATGTTGAGTAGTAAAACTATCTACAGTACTGAAAATTTAGGATGAGAAAATTTTACTAGTAATTAACAATTAATTAAGAAATTAAATCATTTCCATAAGGTCAAATGAGTTGTTGATACTCACGCTGCATTTAGGGGGGACCCCCCCCCCCCCCCATTACATTGTATTCTGCGAACTAAATTGTTCATTTTTTCCACCCAGATTTTTTGAAAGGTTCAAAATATTTAATATATACTGCATGTACCCTATATTTTTATTAATCATTTTTAAAATTTAAGGCAAAAGAGATGTAATTACCTAAACAATAATTATAATCTGGTAGTTCAATTGTATATACATTTGATTCTGTTTTGAAGGATTATATTTAGGTTTAAATTTAGAAATGACAATATCTATATCATGTTGTAATCTTTAGATCACATTAGAGCTTTGAAAACTAAAAGAACAAGTTTGGTTTTAGAAATAATATTAATATGTAATTACAAACTTAAAGCAAATGATAAATATTAAAACTTTAAAGATGAATACAACATTTAAATTATGACAATTCTTTTACTATACCTGCAAGGTGCAATGTGCAATTGGTTTAAAGCCACTGAAGTAAAAATCATCTTGAAGTCTGAGAGCATTATTTACCCCGCTTCCAATTTCTAGACTTGTTTTAAGACCAGACATGATGGGAGAATAACTCTTAATAACTTGCTGTATTTCTGTGTTCTCTATTTCTGAACATAAGGCCCAAATTCTCATCAAAGAAACCTGTTAAATAATTACAATTAATAATGGCTTGCATCTTAAAATCTAAGAAGAAAACTTCCAAACTTTATGATTTCATTTAAAAGTTAATAGTAACAGCTACCTCGGATAAAATTTTCAGAACCCGTGACCATCAGATACAAGAGAAAATAATTATTGAAATTAACATGGGCTCTTATGGGACTAAAACTTCAAAAAAAAAAAAAAAAAAAAAAAAAAAAAATTAAAATCTAGCATAGTGACCCTCATTTTTTATTTTTTTCATTTTTTTTTTATTAAGGCTATCTTAATGCGTATCACTGTGCAAAATTTCCGATTTTTCTTTCTTTACAGTTTTTTTAGTCAAATCCCGCAGTACCTGATTTCCCGCCTTAAATTAGAAAGCTTGTACATTTCTTCTTTTCTTTTCTTTTTTTCTTTTATCTTTTTTTTTATCAAGAAATAAATTTGTTATAAAGTGTGAATAATTTTTTAACACCATCTTAATAATAATCTTTAAAAAAAAAAAAAGAAAAAAGAAAAAAGAAAAGGATGAATAGGATGGGAAAAAAAAAACAAGGATGGAAAATTAAAAATATAATAGTTTTGATATTAAATGCATGGTCACTGAAGTTAACCCAAGTTAACCTTAAACCCTAAAAATTTTACCTCAAGCACGTTTTTTATATTTAAATTCTTTTTGTAAAAGGTTAATTTCTATGTTTTAAAACCTTAAAGCTTAAAACAATAAAAATAATAATGATAAAAAAAACAAACAAGCTTTACCTGATTTCATTAATTAAAATATCCCTAATTAGTAATTAGTATAGTCCTAACTTTTCTGATTTGAGCTAAAGGTTTAGTTTAAAATAAAAATGAACACATTTGAACTACTTGTGTAGAAAATTTGGCACCCCTAGTTTAATTTGTTGTCATATGGTTCAACTCCAAAGTAGTTTCATTAATATATTGATGCCACTTATAGAGTGAAATATACCTGAGCGTAAAGTCTTAAGTTGTACTGCTGTGCCATACTCCAAGGTAGAATGTGCTCAGATGCTAATTGCGCCAGTGTTGCCACCTCTCCATGTGTGACAGTGTTACCAAGTTGTTCAACTTTCCCTTGTATTAAGAGAAACAACATGGCAATGTATGAAGTTATACTACCTTGCCTTGTTTCTGCAGACTGTAACAACAAAACATTATTAGCCTTATTTTACTGGGCTTATAATTCAGCATTGTATTTTTTTTACCTTAGTCATGCATGCAAGAAAATTGTCCTGTAACGAGGGTTGTGATAGGAGCACTCTAACTGATATCCACTCTAGGAAGTAGCGGACACTTGGCTGGTGACTCTCTTGTGTCAAACTATTGCATGACCAGCTGAGAACTTCTTCACAAACTGCCTGATAAACACACAAACAATATCAAAACACTATTATAAAGCATGGACTTTGTACAAGATTTTAGTGCACTAACTTGAATTTCTATTCGACGCTTTAATTGTTTAAGAGGAAATAAAGAAGCAGGCATGCCTTGCATTATCATTTATTTCTGAACTAAAATGACCTTGTACTCTTTTCCCCAAATTTACATTATTTCTTATCCAAATCTTTTGAAAATCAGAAAAGCAATTGCTTGAAAGCATACAAAGCCACAGCAAAAGAAAAAAAATCAAATTCTGGGTGGGAGGGATGAGGGAAATATAATTGAATCAAGACTTATTTTCAAATTGTGTTCAATCCCCCCCCCCCCATTTATTGGTGAACGATTCAAAAATATACTAGAACATAATGCATGTATCATACATGTCAAGGTAAGACAATAGCACTGTTTGCCCTAGTGCTTGATCTCCTAAGTTGAACCTAATTGTGATAACTTACTTTAGAGAGCAGTGGTTGTAATAGCAAGACACTCTGTGCTGTTCTGTGCTTCACTCTGTGCACATGAGAGTCGGCAAAGTATCTCATGCTATTACGACTGCTCCTCTCCACATCAAGGGCAACAAGTTGGCGTACAAGATCATCTAGCAGCCGGGGATCTTTGTGACTTAACACAAACTGAATACATTGGCAGCGAACCTCTTGGCTGGCACGACATTGGCTGTAACAATCAAAATCAAGCAATCAGCTCAATAAAATTTAAACAATCTTTGTTGGTGACTTTCAACGTCAATATACTAATTTAAAAAGTTTTTTTTTTTTAATTTTAATTATTATTTTTTTATTATTATTTATTATTATATATTTTTTTGTAATTTTAAATAAAAAAAAAAAAAAAAAAATGCCTTCTTTCATTATTTTATATTAAGAATTTTTTTTCCTTTGCTCTCTATAT
Source organism: Ecdyonurus torrentis (assembly GCA_949318235.1). NCBI lineage: Eukaryota > Metazoa > Arthropoda > Insecta > Ephemeroptera > Heptageniidae > Ecdyonurus > Ecdyonurus torrentis. Next base: position 46,259,752 of record OX439130.1, read on the forward strand.
AAATGTATACTTCATTTTAAATTTTTATATACTGTACTTTCTAATTAAAATATTCTATGAATATTTACAAATAAATAAGAATACCTATTATTGATAAATATTAGGAAAAAATCGCCTATTCAATAGTTGATAATTATAAAAGATTTGATAGAAAAACACATTGATAGATTAGGAAAAATTGGGGAATGGGAGATAGCATGAGAGATGGACTTACAGAGGGATGGAAGGTAGAGAAAATATTCTAACCCAGGCCGAAATTAATTTAGTTTAATTTTGACCTGGGTTAGAATATTTTTCTCTATCTTGCGTCCCTGTAAATGTAAGCTCATACGATCTCCCATTCCTCAAAATTTCTGAATCTATCTATGTGTTTTTCTATCAAATCTTTTATAATTGTCAACAATAATAATGGCATATTATTTATAAAAGTGTTACTCTCTCTGTGCATATTGATTTTGTCTAACCTCGTGATAAGAAGATTTGCAGGTATCTCCTCCCCCAGACTCTCTATGTACAAACACGTGTTGTGTTCAATTCTCTGGTCCTTCCTCAACACAGGCCCAAACAACAAACCAAGGCTCAAGACATGTTTCAGTGAACTAGAGGTCAAGGTCATCTCAGGGTCACTAGAGGTTATTTCAGTTATCACAAGGTTAAACAGACCAATCACAACTTGACTATGACTGTGCAGCTCTTCCGTCAACTGAAATTAAAAAGAGATACATGATCAATTAAAGGCGTAGAACACGTTGAACAAAAAAGTTGCGTAATATCCTAACAAACCTGAAAATCAACGTTGATTTGGCCAGAGTCATTTATTTCTAATTTATATTCCATTCACAAAATACCGCTGCCGGGCACTGACGTCACAGCTCGCCCGGTTTACGCGCTCTTAAAACAAGCAAGCTGTGACGTCAGTGACCGGCAGCGGTATTTTGTGAATGGAAAATAAATTAGAAATAAATTACTCTGGCCAAATCAACGTTGATTTTCAGGTTTGTTAGGATATTATGCAACTTTTGTGTTCAAGGTGTTCTACGCCTTTAATTGGTTTCTGGAAACAGTTCAGGGTGCCACTTTACTACAGTAAGCCCCTTATTAATTTTCTCTATACTTTTCCTTTAATTGGTTTGAGAACCAGAAGAATAGTCTATAGATTATAAATAAAAAGCAAATGTGATCTTTTCCTGGCATAAAAAATATCAAACAATCAAGGGTGCTTCTCTATTTGTCCAATGTCCACTTGAACTTGTAAATATACTTATTTTTTTGGTGCAAATGACCTGAAATGAAAAATAATAATAATAAAAATTGGCCACTACGAGACCATTTTTTTCCAAGGTCAAAAGGACATGGACATTAAAGAGAAGCACCCTCGATATTGACATCATATGTGAGCTAGTAATTTTGATGAAACATTTTACCTGTTCTAAAAGATCCTGTAAATCATCCCTTGCCATCACATGTTTGCTGTAGATCATAACAACAAACTGCTTGATAGACACCCAGAACAACTCAGTTCTGCGGAACTCAAGGCTGAGAGAGAAGCACTTGTTTATGATATCTCTCACGAGCTGGGTATCAACTTCTTTGTAAATGTAAAACTGAAGTACAGACATGATAGGAGGCAAGATTTGAGGTCCACCCACTTCAATCCCTTCCACTGCCTGTTGCAGCACCACACATGGTGGTAAGGAGAGAGATTCAAGTTGCTCTAGGTTGTAAAGTGTGGTCCACATAGACTTGAGGTAATCTGAAGTCAGGCGTCCGCACAGAGCATGTAAATCTCGAGTCATCTCACAGCCAGTTGGTTTAATAGCAGTAGTATTTAAACTGCAGTTCTGTGCCGTGTTTGTGATGTAGGCTCTCACCTTAGTAATACTTGAGCTGTAATTAGAAATAAATAGAATTAAAAGACATTACAGTTGAAGTAGGAGATAAATGAGATAAAAAAAAAAAGTGCTTTAACATTTCTTTGTAATTGTATTTACCTCCTACAGTACTATATTATAATTATTATTCATTCTCTTTTTATGTGTTAGTTATTATAATTTGCCCACACCTAAAAGACCACCCTTTTTAAAATTATTATTATCATTTTAATTATCATTTTATTAGTGCATTTTTTTATCAAAATTTGTTGAAGCACTGCAAGCACATATTTGTCTTAATTTTAAACGTTATATTAAGTATAAGGGAGGCTGGAGGTGATAAAATTCACCATACATAGTATGTAAAAACGGAAGCAATCTAAATTGGTTAAAGTCGGCATTAAAATAATTGCTACTTTATTAATAATATTTATTACTATTATTATTTATTATTTTTAGGTAATAACTTACTTTTCATTGAGTGAGACCACGAGTTCTCTATACTTGAGTGTAGCACTTGTGAACCATTCAACAATTTTAGCTGCATAGAACTTCTGAACCACTGATCCTACATTCTCACTGCTGAGAATATTTAGAGCAGATTGCAGACAAGGTTGATCTTGTGTCAAAACACACAGAGCTAACTGAGGACAGCTCACCATCATGTCTAATGTACAGACATACACATGAACTGCATGGTAATCAAGTAGTGACGTACACTCTACAAGCCGATTACATAAGTACGACATGATGCTAATTGATCTTGGTATAACTATGGAAGTCAAAAGCGGAATTTTGGAATCTTCATTGTTAGCAGTTTGTAATAATAGACAGTTTAATAAATCTAATGTAACTTCAGCTTTGTTATGATCAATGTACAGTCTTGTAGCACAATTATCAAATTGAGATGTGACATCACATAGTAAATGATTCAACTCATTTCCGAGTACCTCTTGTTTTTCACATAGCAGTAGTGTCATTCTAGCTACTGCTTTATTGTTTAACTTTACCTCAGTATTTTCCTGACTTATATATGTTATAATGAACTTCCTGGCAATATCAGGTCTGATATTCTTTCCAAGCCATTCTTGAACCAACATCCAATCCTTAGAGCCTCTACTCAAGCACTCACAGCCATTGAAAGTTGCAAGAACATCAGCTAAGGTAGGCAAATCTACTTCTTTTGAGTTCACTAAGCTGAGTAATGCACGAAGGAGGTATGATTGCGAGGCAGCCCTAAGGTATATATTATGCGAGGCTAGAACTTCAATTAGAAACCTCTTGAATATGATCAAGTCTTCTATATCCCAAGCATCAAGTGTAGAGACACTTGCTAGTGCCTGAGATATATGGAATAATGGAACGGGAGCCCAGGAGATGCTTACTAGTACTCTGAGGAGGTTTTGGAAGAATATTTTATCCCCACGAGTTATTAGATTTTGAAACATACTACCCAACCCCACACCCATATCAGAAATACTGTCATTTTCAGAATGATACACTACTGCATTATTTAATGCAGGTAGAATTGTATGTAGAATAAAAGATTCTACTCCATTACAATGGGAGAGATTAGCAAAGAAGTACTTTAACCCCCATTTAATAATGAAGCTATTATCATGATTGATGACTTGATGTAAGGCACATAAATACCAATTGAGATCCATTTCTAGAAATATTTTTTCTATGATAGGAAATATTGGTTTAATTAAGTGCACTTGTTTTTCTTCCATACTTTCTATGATTAAGAAAAATTGGTCCCAAATTTGTGTATCGGCTTTCCATTGAACATTAACTGTCAGTTTATTTTGATCAATGTAATCTAAGCTACGTTTTAGTAAATAACGAGCCTGTTTTCTTATTACTTGTTCTTTGTGTGTGACACCACTTTGCATTGCAAGCCAGAAATTATTCTCGTGTAAAACAAATGCTTGGCTTACATCTGCTGGCAAAAAATAGCTTACAAGAGAACATAACAGCATAAACACACAATTTTTCTCTACGATAATTTTACCATTCTGTTGTTTGATTTCATTTGAAATCATGTTCCATAATTTTTTTACCATTATAGGTTGACTTTGGTATTTAATCAACTTTGGCAATAACCTCAATACGATCTGAGCACTGATGTTTTCTATTGAACATGTTGATAAGTTCACAATCATCCCTGTCATTGTAGAATCAACCAATGAAGGTACATCTTTCATTTGAAATTTTAGAACTATCACAAGACATAAGTCTAAAATTTCAAAATTTATTTTAAATTTATTCATGTCAATTTCTGGTCCTTCAAACCACTGCTGATTTATAAGAGTTGATAAATTGGTTTTTGATGTGTCTATTAACTGAACTAATGTTTTTACTAAATTTTCTGGTTTCATTAAGTATAGAGAGTTTTCTAAGATGACCAACAAAATTTGAGAACGTTCATATGGTTGTTCTTTCAGTAATAAACTTTCAGCATCTCGACAAAGACTTTCATATATGTTATTAGTTGAACACGACTTTAAGTTTCGTCTAACAACAAGAAGCTTTGCTATTTCAGTTATTTTATCTTCTTTGAGTGGTAGAAATGTCTTGATATTTTTATCAAGAGAATCGGATAGCATTTGCTGTTCTTCTGGGGAACACACATTGAAGATTTCTTTTACCTCCATAATTTTAAATTTTATATGCCGTACATATGCACCTAAATTTGGTTTTTAGATGTGAAATTATACTATTCAAATAACATACAGAATATGAATAAAAAATACTGTGCTTTTGTGAAAGAAATTTAAATTAGTAATAGCGAGTCCGGCGAAGGAACCTCTGGCACATTCACGTCAGTTTCAATTTATCTGTCGATTTATCACATTTAAATATACAATCACTGATTAGATAAGTTACTGAACATAAAACTAATTCTTGGCACATATTTTATCCCTCTATTAATAAAATTATCACCATTAAAATTGAAATAAATCACCACATTTTCTTCATTGACAACGTGGTCTAATAATTTTGTCATTACCGCCACATCAGCATCAGCTGTTTTTTTGAGAGTACCAACGTTTCTTAAAATATCACTAGCTTTTGGTGGAAATTGAAGTGTAATTTTTGTACAATAAGTGCAAAATAATATGAAAAATGGAACTTAAATATTTGATATTTACGTAATTAATGCATAAAAACAAAGAAAATTTTATAATTTTTGCTTTTATTAAAAAATTGTCTTTAATAAAAATTTAGTGTAAATGTACTAAAGTTGGCTACTCTGTATTCGCCATATTAAAAAAATACCAGCTGACAATTTTTTTGATTTGTTTTTCTTGTGATAACATAGCTCAAAATTCAACATTTAATACTTAAAAAATTAAAGACTTTAATGTAATTTAAGTTTTTTTATATATTAATAATTAAGACTGCAATTTAATGAAAGGCTTGATGTTAAGTGCTTTACAAATTAACAACGAAATAGTTTTTGCTTACGACACTGCCCTGTTTTGGTCTTATAAAAAAAATCGCAAATGGACTGCGTAAAAGTAAGTTTACAAACTTATTTAAGTTATTTTACAAATATTTTGAAATTTGAGCTATATGTTATGTTATTATGTTATAGAACGTAGGATATGCGACATTACGAGGGTTAATTGACAGCATACGAGGATCTTTTTCCTTGTTCTATCTTGACAAAAATATAAAAGAAAAAGCACTTCAGACCCCAGTACGAGTTAGACCGAGCTCTAGAAATGATGGCAAAGAAGTTAAGAAGCAGCAAGAGTAAGTTTGCAATCATCTGAATTTCTAGTTAGTTATTTTTTTAAATGAATGCATATGTACATATATGACATACATACATATGTATATAATGTACTGTGTGACATTATGTTATATATGTATGTACATATACATATGTACATACATACATACATTTATACATACATAATTATGTGTTTCTTAATATTGTGCAATGTTTTTTTCTTCTTTTGACAGAGAGCCAAAGATTTTACACAGAACTCTACAATGCTGCTTGTTGAATGGCGGCGTGTTTTGGTTGAGTATCTTGGTATTTGAACTGGTGGTACTTCCTCTTGTAAGGTTTATGCTTCAGTTCATGGGCACAGACAAGATGGTTTGGGGTTGGATTCAATCGTTACTCTCGTGGACATTTGGTGCAGTCTGGGTTCTTCCTATCTTCTTACTCAGCAAGGCAATCAACTCTCTCTGGTTCCAGGTATGTATGTCACATAGTTTGTAATTATAATGTTCATTGCATCACCTCTGTTGTGGTAAATGTTTTTGTTAACCGGTTAAGTATTGTTAACATGTAACGTCAAAGTTACGTGCTGCGTGAACGCTCATCAACGGATAAACAAAGTTGGAACAATGTAAACAAATAGAGCCATTTATATTGATTTTGAAAATTATATGTGAACTGCTCCATTTGATTATATTTTTCCAACTTTGTTTATCTGTTGACTCGTGTCGATGCACATAACTTTTACGTTACATGTGAACAATACTTATGACAGTGCAAACAATGTACAAGATAATGGGTAAACAAAAACAATAAAAAATTGTTAATCAAAAGATAATACTGCATGTATTTGATACTTTAGATATTGGTGTTCGTATCTACTGATTGCTATGCTATATTATTGTAGTAATTGCACTAGTTATTGGCATGCTGCTATTATTGATGCAGTTCCATGTTTTAAATTGGTACTTTCAATTCGTAAATAAGAAAATAACATTTTTTTTATAGCAAAATTTTAGAGACTTAAAAATTGATGAGAATGATTTTAAAAAGCAACTGTCAATAGTTAGTGATTAAATAAAATATACGTTCATTAATTTAATCAAAAGTATTAAAGAAAAGAAAAGAAAAAAAAAAGGTACTTTAGAATTTATCAAATATCAGCATCAGATTTTTCTGTTTTGACAATATCTGTTTTAATAATCACCACAATGCCTCATTTTTAGTGTTACTAACAACATTGTATTGTGATCCAGGACATTGCGGATTCTGCGTATCGCTACACACGAGGCAGACCTCTCATGTTCTCAAGTGTGAGCAAGTTCATCGCAGACATGCTGTTCAGTATCCTGGTGCAGTCTCTCTTCCTAGTGCAGGTAACCAACACCAGCTCTCCACTATCTTTATCAATTTGTTACTAGGTTTGAGGTTTACAATGAGGGTTCCAAAATTTCAGTTTCTTGTTTTACATTCTCAGAAACTCATTTAATTACAGATCACAACTCTAAAAGTTTTAAAGATGCAAGCAAAATAGTAGCAAGGTAAAAATTATATATAAATAAAAAAATTCAAGTTAACTCCAAGCATAGAGTTAAAGTATAAAATAAATAAATAAATTTGACGCCGTCAACGTGCGTCGACAGACAAACAAAGTTGGAGGAATATAAACAAATGGAGTCGTTCACATGTAATTTTCAAAAACAAAGTGAACAGCTGCATTTGTTTTCATTGTTCCAACTTTGTTTACCCGTTGATGCACGTCAAATTTACACGTCATGAGAATGATACTTAAGTTTCATTGCAAAGCTCAGTATGTCCTTTGCCAGTGACCAATTTATGCTCTTTGCTAATAATGTTTGTTTCTGAAGTTGTCTATCTGAGACACCAAACCTTGCCTACATCCTACATGGTATAAAATAACTAAAAAGTTTGCTATGTCATGTTTCAGAGCATGATAGTGAGCATGCTGCCGATCTCTCCTCTGGGCCAGCTGCTAAACTTGATTCACATGTGTCTGCTCTACTCTCTCTACTCCTTTGAGTACAAGTGGTTCAATATGGGCTGGGAGCTACACAAGAGGCTTACCTATATTGAGACGCAATGGCCGTACTTTGTGGGCTTTGGATTACCTCTCGCTGTGCTCACAGCACTTCCCAGCTCTTATATTGTCAGGTGTGTAGAAAGTTGAGTTGTATTCAAGAATAATATGTATATGGTTTGGACACTGGAGTTCCTCAAACTAAATGATTCTCAACAGACAGACTGAAAAAAGTAAGTAAATAGGTCATATAACAATAATTAAAGATACAAATCACTAGAGACCGGATTTAATGGTACTTTTTTTTTGAAAAATGGTAACAAAAATGGTAACATTTTGGGCCTAAAAATGGTAATAAAATGGTAAAAAATGGTATAAAAATCGAAAAAATGGTAAAAATGGTTAAAATGGTAAAACGTTTAAAATAGCGTAAAAACTGTTAATAAGCAGTTTCTGTCGTTTTTTTTTTTTTTTTTTTTTTTTTTTTTTTTTTTTTTTTGTAAGCAAGATTTTATATTTGGACAGATAGAAAAATAAAAAAACAAGCTTGATATTTTGAAACTTATTATTTCATTGCTATTGCTTCTATTTTTTTAAGATCATTTTTGTTTTGAGCTAAAACAATTAAACCGATCACTTTAGCCAAAGTAAAAACCAAAGAACAATTTTTATAACTTACAATTTGCACCACTAAAGCATATTAAAATAAGTGTTTTATAAGCTGTTTGAAAGAAAGACGCGCTACAATAATAAAAAAGTTACATAGATTAATACAATTCTAGAAAATTATCTCGCAGTGGGAAAAAAAAAAAAAAAAAAAAAAAAAACATACTGCGCGCCTGTAAAGTATGCAACTTTATGAAATAAAAAGTAAAAATTAAATAAATAAATGTGGACCATAATAGTTGATAGATACATAAATTTTGCGCGAAATGAAAGATTTTTTTTTAAAATACTATATAAATATGAGGAGTTGAACGTGTTTTTTTTTTTTTTTTTTTTTTTTTTTTTAATTGAATTTGCTAAATTTATTTGTTTACGTCGACACCAATCTAGTATTCATAAACAAATGAGAACAAAAATAATTAAAAAATACTTTGCAGTTTGCACAGTGATAGAAACTTAAATTTTTGGCATTATTGTAACTTCTTATTACAACAAAAATTCACGTAGTTTTAGATATTCGATCGAGATTGCATTTACTTATTCAAATTTATTTATTATTTTATTTTTATTTTATCGCACGCGTTTCTAGAAGAATTGTCGTAAGAGAGGACGCAATGAATCGACGAAAATTTGGATTCATTGCCTATTTTTGGCTGAAAATTTATTTTTTTGACTTTGGTTTAACGAAAGTTCGTTATAACGGGTTTTATTTATGCTTTTATACTTGTAAATTTCAGCGGGACTGGTGAAATTACTTCGCTATAATGAAATTTCGCTATATCGAGGATTTACTGTTGTAGCTTTTTTTACTAAAAAAATCAATAAGAAAATTAAATCCGAAAAATTAAAAACTATAAGAGGATTTTTTTTTTTATTTATTTATATATATTTTTTATTCTTTGTAAACCCTTAATTGCGTGCCCTTAATATGTATGTATAATGAAATATGTATATAGGAGATTTACTACAATAGAAGGTATTCAAAGAGTGAATTGGATTTTTTTTTTTTTTTTTACAGAACGATTATTTAGTACTATATCTTTACCAATTTATTATTTATAAATAATACGTCTTCTAATACTTCGTTTCGTTTTTTCGTCGTGTTTTTTTTTTTTTTTTTTTTTTTTTTAGCTTTTTGATGTTTTTGAAAAAAATGGTATAAAAATGTTGATTTTTTCCTAAAAAATGGTAAAAATTGGTAAAAAATGGTACTTTTTTTGAAAAAATGGTAAAAATGGTAAAAATGTTGAAAATTGGTAACGCTTAAACGACTGCAAATTGTCCAATTCGTACTCATTTTTGGTTAAAAGTTACCTAAAACTAACAGAAAAAAAGTCGAGAGTACCAGCAAATCCGGTCTCTACAAATCACAAATTTCACCAAGAAAATTTTGATTTTTTTAAAGCGAAAGCGCACAGTTAAAAAATTACTCGGAAGTTGCTGTTGCTGTTGTTGATTTTTTTTTTTTTTTTTTTTTTTTTTTTATAAAAAAAAAAAAATAAATGTTTTACTGTTTTAATGAAAATTATTAATGATCTGCTGTTACTAAAACTTTACTTAATTTTTATTATTGTTTTGACTTTTTTGATGATCAAGTCCATTTTAGTAGGTTCTTTTTCCACAATTTAAAAAATTTAATGTTGGGATTCAGTTATTCTCAAGCTTAATCTTTTGTGTTTGTTTCAGTGGTTGTGTGTTCTCCATCCTCTTTCCTTTGTTTATAATTAGCGCCAATGAAGCTGAGCCAGTGATTGGTGCCTGGTAAGTTGTACTTTTGTATAAGCTTTGGGGCTCAAATATTTAATCCAAGGGGGTAATTAAAAAAAATTAATAATAATAATAATATTTTAATTCACAAAATTGTAATTATTATTATTTTTATAATTAAAGACTGGTTGACTTTGCAATACTGTACTATAGATTGATATTGATTTATAACTTTAAAGAGAGGGGAAGAAAAATCAAACTGTCTGAAATTTCGGAAAAAACACATAAAAAATTATATAGGCCTGTATATATTTTTAATAATTTGTACTGTAATTAAGCTACTTACCTGATCTAAATTCTCTTACTCACAGTCAGGTGTTTCAGTTTTCCTGTATTGAAAATATAATTAATTACCGTATTAAGGAAATGAAAACCATTTTGGTTTGAATATACATTATTAAAGAAAATAATAGGGGGACCAAGAAGCACATTACCATGGTGAAGCCAGTAGCTAGGTGAAGATCTTGACGGAACAGTGATTGGAGAGTTTTGTATGTGCCATCAATATCTTCACCTAGCTACGGACTTCATTGTGGTAAGGCACTTGTTGGTTGCCCTGATCTTTACTTTGATAGTGTTGTCAAAATACAATTAAAATAATAAATTTTATTTTTCCAATATACATACACTAATAACTTAATGTGCAATTTATTTCATGAAATGCTTTTCTTTCCTTTGGTTTATGATCAGTATTGCCTACTACTGGAAGTAATCATTTTTCTCAGTTTGTAGCAAATGGATAAGCTTTAAAAGTTACTAGGACATTAGTGTAATACAGTAAAACCTTGATATAGCGAAATTTCATTATAGCAAAGTAATTTCGCTAGTCCCGGCGAAATTTACATATAAAAGCATAGGGAAAACTCGTTATAACAAAATTTCGTCATAGCGAAGTCAATTTTTTTTTTAAATTTTCAGCCAAAAAGGTAATACCTCCAAACTTTCGTCGGTACATCGCGCTCTTTCTTACGACAATTCTTCCGGAAACGCGGGATAAAAAATAAATCATAAATAAATTTGACGAAGTAAATGCCATCTCGATCGAATAGCTAACTAAAATTACGTGAAGTATTGCTGCATGCATGTGCTGTGTAGCAAATTAAAAGCATAAAAAAAAAAAACATTGTAGCTTTTACTAGAAAATAACCCTCCGATACTGCACAAAATTTAAATTTCTATTGTTATGGAAAGTATTTTATTTTTTATTGACTCTTTTCCCCCCACTTAAATACGAGATTGCTCTCAGCGCAAACAAATTAATTTAGCAAAATGTTAATTCAATTAAAAAAAATTGTTACGCTTTTCGACTCAACGTGATAATTGTATCAATTTTTAAACTTTTTTTCTTTCATTTTGCGCAAAATTTACGTTTCAATCGCACTTTAAAGTTTTAAAGATTCAAAACATCTTGTTTTCTCCAATTTGCGTGTGGTCAAACAACTACGGAAAAAAAAGAAGTTATAGTTCAAAGTGAAGCTACATAATTATTTCTCCTATTTCTGAGGAGTTTCATATCCCTTAGACCCCCTGCAAATACTTTCAATGGTTCATTTTTTTTCTTAAAGAACTGTGCAAGCTATCTAGTTGTTACATTTTTTTTTGCATACTTTACAGGCGCGCAGTATTTTTTTCCCCGAGGTCCCTTGAAGTTAATCATAACGAGGTTTTACTGTATTAAAGTTAATTTGCACAACTGTTACACTGCACGTCTCAAAAAATGAATGGGGAATTGGGTGTGTTAAGGAGGGAGGGAGGGAGAGAGAGAGAAATCATTCGACATGTATATTGTACATTAAATTTATTTTTATTTCAGTGAGTATCCTCTCCAGTTGTTCATGCCAGTGATTGCTGTCTCTAACTTGCTGTTCAATCAAACAATCAAACCTGCATCTGTTCCTGTCTCCACGGCAACAGAAGTCAACAAGAAGCAACGGTGAGCAGCAGCTGTGGCAGCTAATTTATATTTTGTATGTGGGGTGGGCTGGGTGGTAAGGTATATTTTGTTACTCACAACTTCAGTGCATCTTGGGGTTGGGGCATCACAAAAGCAATGTTAATTTGAATAAGGAAATGTGAAACAATATTGAACCTATCTGTAAGTATGTAAACTTTGGGTTTGGGCAAGGTATACTAAAGAAGATTTCTTTAGGATGCCTTGGTTTGGGGGTCATACTTTTTTTTTTTTTTTTTTTTTTTTGAGAATTCACTCAGAATTTGCTCAGATTACAGAAATAAAAAGTGCCTTTTGATGTGAAATTAATGTTATTTGCATATTTCTGTGGAGTGTAAAAAACAGTACTAATGAATGCCAATGTCAGATAATGAGCAACATCATACAAAGCAACTGAGTCTATGGCACATTAGTGTTATGCATGGCTTAATGTGCGATAAATCATGAGTTTGCTTCTCAGTTAGCATACATATATGGCTTTTTCAAAGGCCATATTACACACTCAATTTATTTGCGTTCTCTGCACTTGATGCCTATACTTATGCCAATGTGTCACAGGTAAAACAACAGGATAGTTGTTTAGACTTGACAGGTCTAGTCATGTCTCTGTTCAGTCCTAACAGATGTTGAAGTGGTCCATGCCAAGTTAGAGGTGTCTTGGGATGGTTCACCAATCCATCTCAACTAGTTTATTTATATTAAATGTCACGTTGTTGGGTTTATCCTGTTGTGTGATATTGAACTCATTTTCCTTGTTATTAAATTTTTAAAGTATGTATACTGGCTGATCATCATTTTTATATTGCTCATCAGAACACAGAATTTCAGATCAATTGGTTTCTGCAATTATATTGTCCCCTGTATGTTTCTTTCCAACCATAAAAACACTCGGAGAAAAAAAAAAAAAAAAAAAAGTGAAGCTATTTACTTGCAGAGACCAAATATTTAAGTCAAAATTTGCAATACTGTTATTATTACTACTACTATACTTTATACATGGTTGTTTCTTATTTTATTGACAGAAATTAATTTAGTATTTTAAAATCTTGTAAGCTGAATATTTCAGTTGCAATATGTATACTTTTTATTATCTTTTTTATGAATTACTTATACTGTATACATATTTTGTAAGTATGGATGAAATTTTGCACTGGAGTTGTATTTTCTTGGGACAGTTTTTCTTTCTTCTTAATCTATTCTTATTTTTGTACAAATGATTAATTATGAAGGGGACCTCGCAGTGTAAGGCCATCTATTTTAAAGACAAGGGTGGCAACGTTGTATTAAAATTGCCCGAATACTTGCTGTTTATTCTAGAAATAAGTGCTCTGCAAAATCCATAGTTAGAAACTAACAATTCTCTTCTATATCTTCAAAAAGAAGTAGTGAGCAGTAAGCTGATAGAGATACCTTGTGAGAGTGCAAATAATTTCTGAGCTGAAAATTATTACTCTCTCTCTCTCTCTCTTGCATGCTTAATACTCACTATCACTCACCAATTTTTCTAATCACTAATTTTTAGTGTCAAATCTTTCTATAACTTTAGTGTTGCAAACTCTTTTTTTTTTTTTTCCTTAATTGAAATTGCAATTTTTCGTATTTACTTAATGATTTGTTTTTTTCCAAGAAATAATTAAATTTTTATAAAAAAAAAAATAATTAAAAAAAAAGCAGGGATTTTGCATGTAGCCTATTGTATGGAGTGAATAAACAATTGGGCAAAAATATCTGTAAGTTAAGTGTGGATGTCAGTAGACAGTTCTCTGGAATCACTGGCTATATAATATCTAAATATTTTGATACAAAACTCAAAATCAATAAATTTTTGCCAATTCTTGAAGCTATATAACCAGCTTTGCCTATGTGTAAATATGTAAAATAAAATGTACGACTGACTTTTTGAGAAACAAAATAGATTTTATAAATTTTTTTGTCAGCTTTCAATGTGATGCTTAATATACAATCTTTATAGTCTTTAGGCCAATTAAATTTAATGCACAATTTTTCTAGCATTTTCTAGTAAGCACCGAAAAAGTTTTGTAATATAGTATAAAAATTAAGTCCTACAGCATAAATTTTAAAAATTTCATATTTTGAATCATTTCATTATTCACCAGGAAAAAAATGCTGAACACGAATTTAACTTTGAAAAGTGTGCTTAATTTTTTATGTGAAAGGTTTGTTTTTTTTTAAAATCATGTAGGAGACAGTGTATAAGAATTTCCATTCATGTTTTAAATAACATTAATTTAAGCAAAAACCCATTACAGTTTGGATTAATATTAAAGATTAGGATAGAATTACCAGCAAGGGCCTTACCACACTAGAAGTTCTAGTTCTATGGAGAGGATGAGGTGTCACAAGGACAGAGTTTTAGTTATGATGTTTTTGTAACAGAGCTTTATTCATATTTTTATGACATTATCAATCAAAGAAGAGATTTACTTGAGCACACCACTGTGTAGCTTGTGCCACGTGAGACCTCAAACTGTCCATAGAACTATTACTGTGGTAAGGTCTTGTTGTAAATAATTATAAATAAATAATAAATTTTCAACAACTCTCAATTATGTTTATACATAATATCTACAATATGATTTCATACACCAAAAATTATTTTTGATATTTATTTTTTCTTGTTACATTCATGTTTGGCAGAATTTCTTATTTTAGATGGTAAAATTTATGCTAGGACTTAATTGCCCTTTCTATTTCTTTTTAACTCTAGCTTACGAACAAATATGTAAAATATTATTATGACTTTTGTGTGATAGAGAGGTGGCCTTGTTTTTTTAGAGTAAGAAATTTAATATTTAAGTATTTCAAAATAACATATTATCCTAGCAATGTAAAAAGGTGATTTCACATATTTTGCTTTTTTGCATAACATATTTCAGCTGTACTTGTGTAGAATATAAATGAAGACACCTTTAGATCCTAGCATAAATACGGCAATTTGCTCTCGTACAGCGAAGAAAAAAAAAAATGCTGCTGAATATGGTTTTGACTATTTTGCTAGCATTACCCCCCCCCCCCCCTCTATTCACTTAAGTTTATTTTAAATTTTATCCTAGGATCTAATAATCAGAAATTAAAAAAGCAGATAATAATACTATACTACAACCTTTGAGAGATAAAAGATATAAAAAGTTGTTTTTCCTCATTAAATGCTCAGTTCTTTATTTTTATTGTAATATAATTCACTTATTGATTTTAGGCTGTGACTATGTGTAGCTCTAGCCCATTTAATTTGAATTTTAAATTAATATAATAATAATAATAAAACACTTATTTAATTGCATATATTTATAATATCTTTTTTTTTTTGTTACTATAAAATAGTAATTTTTAATGTAATAAATTCTTTATGTAAATACTGTTGCACCAAGACTTTTTTTAGTAGATATTTTTATGTAAACTTGCCATAAACTTTATAGTCTCAAATATATGTCATTAAAATAAAATGATTTGGAAAATGTTAGTAATAATAGACATTTTTATCTTGTTCACAAGTACCCTCTAATTCTTTTTAGCTCTAAGGAAGTGATTGGACAAAATAATTATAGCCTATATATAATATTGTT
The DNA here is from genome assembly GCA_949318235.1 of Ecdyonurus torrentis. Lineage (NCBI taxonomy): Eukaryota > Metazoa > Arthropoda > Insecta > Ephemeroptera > Heptageniidae > Ecdyonurus > Ecdyonurus torrentis. The sequence continues at coordinate 46,275,368 of OX439130.1, forward strand.
GCAAATTTTAAACTTATGTTAGTAATAAAATGCATTGCATTCGGGAATATTTTGCAAATGTCTTGGTGCTCCAATAATTAAAATATATTTTTATGTGAATGTTTATTAATTTGTGTACCTTTTTAATATAAATCAACTACAGGATATTATTTTTACTCTTTGTGTTGTGTTGTAAATATAAAGTATAAACATTTATATTTTTCTTCTATATTTAAATTCTTTATTTTCATTTTTACTGGAAATTTAACCCTCAATATAAAATATATACTGATCCATTTTGTTAGCAAAATATATATATTTTAAATTACTTCAATAAATAAAATTATCTAATGAATTCATTGTATTATTTACTCTAAAAACTTTGAAAACTAAAAGAAAGGTTTTATTTCTTTTAAGTTTTTAAACCTTAAAAAATTAGTTCCAATCCAGACTGCAAATTAAAGTTTTATAATTATATAGGTAAAAATTGAAATAAAACTTACACAAAAATTTATTGTGAGATTTTTTTTTATTAAGCAATTTGTTATTAACATGATTACATGCTACATTAATTAATATTGATTTTTATTGATTTATTTGCACTATACCTAGTAAAGTTAGCTCCACTTGTATTGTACAAAATAGACATTAATTAATTGCATCTTGCCCTCACACAAAAAATTATCAATTTTGGGCAAAACCAGCAAGCGGACACTTTATTTCTTCTCGTTACAATTTTTATTTTGAAGCTTTGAGACAAAAAAGAAATAACATTATTATTTTCTTTACACAAATATTTTTTTTTTATTTTATTTATTCTAAATATAATATATATTTTTATATATATAAGGGAAAAAAGATTTGAGTTTTTACATTATTTTGTGCCAAATTTTCTTCTTACGACAGAAAACAAAAATAAATTTTATATTTATATCCATCATATTTTTATCATGTACAAAAAAGTTTCGATCACACTAGATATTTACAACTAACAAAATTGGCTTCATTTATTTTATTTTTTAATTCTTTTCCATTTTTTTTTATATATCAGTCATTAGTTTTTTTAAGCCTAATTTTTTAAAACCCTCCCTTCCCAAATAACAATTAAAGGTATGACAATTAGGATTTACCTATTAGTATGCAAGTTAATTAGTTTTTTTTAGTGTCCATTATATAGAAATAGCCACATAATAATAAAAAAATGGACTTAATGATTTAACCAATCATAAAACTGGGCACTTTTTTTATTTTTAAAATTTTTAACACATATGATTGGTTGAATCACTGTTTTGTGGCACTGGGATTCAAAATAGTAGCCCTTTTCATTTTTTCTTCTTTTTTTTTTCAATAAAAGGCTTGGCAGGATTATATATAAAGTCACAATAAAAATATCAAAAAAACAACTTTGTTTTTTCAAATACTTAACGGAAAAATCACTTTATTTTTGGTAGAAAATTGTTTTTTGCCTTATTTTCTATAATGTCTCCACGATGCACCGCACATGCATCCCAGAAAGTTATATTTAAAGGGAAATATAACAGTTTTCTACAACGAGGAGGAAAAAATAAATATGTATTTGATTTTTCCATAAGTAAACAATATACAAATCACTGGGTACTTTTTTCTACAACACAATTAAAAATTAATATACATAATATTTTTATCAGACCTGTTTTTTTAACATATAACAAAGAAACATTATTGGTTTAAATAAAAAAATTGGTAAGTTATATTAGTCTATATAAAAAATGGGAACTAGTAAAAAAAATTTGATATGTTAAATTAAAAAAAAAAAAAGTTTTTTTTTCTATTAAAAATTAATAAAAAAATTGAATTTGTTTAGTATTTTCCTATAGCAATATTTATATATATATAGAAAACAAGTATAAAGGGCGGGGATCAGCGGGAATGAATGACGAGATGAGACGCCTCTCAGCTCTACAGTCTGAAGGGCGCTCTATCGCTGGTGGGTGTTTTACGCGCTTGCCCCTGAGCAGTGTCGGAGGCACCTGATGATCTGCGCACCAACTTGGTGGTCGAGGGGGTGGCAGTGCCACTGGTACTCGAACCTGATGGAGTGCGAGTCCTGACAAAAACAAAACAATAATGTTAGCGCATGCAACACTGCAAAATAAAACTTTTACGGTAGAATTTCATTAAAGAAACATTATCACGCCTCTTTTCTTTATACAGTATGTATATATTTTTTTACAATGTTAGGCTAATAATAAGCATTTTTCAGCAATTATATGAATTTTGACAGTTTCTGAATCATCAAAAGACAAAGATTTCTAGATTTGACACTTAACTTCATATTTAGAATTCAGATAAGTCGTTTTCTTATAGAGAGGGAAAAAAATGCAGTATGCAAGACGTGTTGATATCGAGGGTGCTCCGCTATAATGTCCTAAGTCCATTTGACCTTGAAAAATATTTTTTGCTGCAAATGACCTGAAATGGATAAATCCAAAATTTGGGGTTGATCCGACGATTTTTTATTTTTCAAGGTCAAGTGGACTTAGGACATTATAGCGGAGCACCCTCGATATATATATATATATATATATATATATATATATATATATATATATATATATATATATATATATATATATATTAAGAAAAAAAAAAAAAAGAAAAAAAAAGGCAGCTAAATTTGCTGATTATTTTATAGAACTTTTGTTTTTTTCAAATATAAACAACATATGATTTGTTAATTTTAATTGTTTAACGTCGACTTAAATATATATAACTGCAACTTTAATGCACTTGAAGAACTGCAGAATCAAAAAGCTGTTTTTGCATCACAAAAAAACTCAAAGCGAAAAATCGCATTACAGCGTCAAGCATATTGGAGTCAACAGTATAAAAGTAACAGGCACTTAATACTCATAACCAACATCAATTAATTGAAAATTTGAAATAATTTAAATACCAATATTTTTAGGGTAGCTCGAAACTTAAAATATGTTACTTGTAATTTGATTAGAAAAATAATAATGATAATTAAAAATACTGTATTTTATGAGAATTTGTAACAAATAGAGATTATGATTTACTTTGTTCAATTAATTGAGTTGAATATTAAGTAGATAAAATGCGCACTATAGACATCACAGAATAGCAAACTCACAATCATAATTATAAACAATTCGCAGAGGGAAAAGAAATAATGTGTACTTTGAAGCCTATATGTAAATAACCAATATTTTATCCTAAAATATTTTTTGTTCTTTAAATGACACCAGAATTAATTTTTAAATTGAAATTGGGGTCAAATTGAGAGGTTCATATTATACCTGATTTACCAAAATCGTAAATTATTAATTATTATTAAAAATTGTTTTCATATCATGGTTATATATTTTTGTTATATATTTTTAGTACATTATCAATATTATTTGTTATTTTACTACTATTAATAATAATAAAAATTAGATCTTAACCTTTTCATTCATAAGCCCATATACCAATGGAAAATATTAATTTTTAAAATATCAAAATATAAATACAAAAATTGAATTTAATTTACAAAATTTAGGCATACAAAATGTATCCGTTATTTAAAAAAAAAAACAAAAAAAAAAAAATTCAATACGTTTATTATTATTATTATTTTTTTATATTCCATGAATAACATAATAAAAAAAGTGCTGCACATAAATAAATACACTATATATATAATATTATGACTATTATATGACTATATATTATGACATATTATGTCAAAAACTTATGATGTTTCAATATATTTATATATTTTCCAATGTCATAGGGTTAATTAGAGTTAATTAAGTTATACCTTGTGTTGCTTAGTAAGATGGGTATGTTGGAGGCTGATGGGGTTCTCGACCTGTAATGTTGCCAAGTTAGTCTCTAAATATCAGAGAGTTATGTATGTACGTGCAGACAAGCAAACCTCACCAGTCTTTCTAATCAAATAACATCAAGTGTACGTTTTAATGTAAAAAAAAAAAAAAAAAAAAAAAAACCAGAACGTTAAAATATTACGTTAATAAAATTAAATTGCATTAAATAATTACTAATAATAAATAATAAGGAATGCATTTAAATCAGAATGAAATTTAATGCATGCGATCTGTATTAAAAAAAAAAAATCCCTATATAATAATAATAATAAAAAAAGAAGATTTAATGTGTGTAGGATATGATAGAAACACTGGGTATTATAGTAGTTAATAAATTAATTAAATATTCATTCAAATATTAAGTATCACAATTCAATATGAATAAATACAAAACCATAATCAATTTATTTTAAATTTGCCTGTCTGCACATAAAAATATAAAATAATAAACCATGCTCATCGCATACAAAATAAAATTTTAAAATCTACATGCTTTCTACATATGAGTACTTCGTGTATGGTGCATTGGTGATGAAAGAAATGTGCATGTTAATTGATTTTATCATGCAACAATTAATATGTCACGCACCTGTGCTTAACATTGTTCTGATTGTTGGGATTAGTGAGAGGCCTGCATGAACAATAATACAAAATAATATATGTTAGATCACAGCGTGCACACAAAACATCACTCCATGCATTGGGTTAGTTACACAATTTCAATAATAATTTGCCTTTTTTTTTAATTAATAAGAGACCGTGACAGATATTTTAAGATACTATAATTTAAAGCAATAATTTTTTTTTCTGAGTACAAGGCATTTTTGTGATTTTATTTAATATATATTTAATAAAATACAGTATGTATTATAGTTTGTGTTGTGTGTAAGTGTTTAACAAAGCCTACTTTTTTTTTTGTTTTCTTTGCATAGGTATACGAATTGTGAGGTTTTATAAAGGTCCACCATTATTTCACACTTGGGCATAAAAATTAAAAAATAATCACAAAAGGCAACATTTGACGCACATAATACCAATAATAATACCAACTTTATTTTACTGCACCATAAGCTTTGATGTACAGTGCATGTGCATATATTGTAAAAATATTTTTCCATGAAATTTTGCGTCATATGCTGCCAGTTAACACACAGAGGTAAATACTTGACAAAACACATAATGAGGTTTTACACCACACCCCATGCCACACGTGACATATATGTGAATTAATTAATTATACCTGAGTGGCGTCTTGACTAGAATGGGAATGTTAGAAACACTCGACCTCTTTGAGCTGGAGAGAGAAGAGGCAGCGTGTGGAAAACAAAGAAACAAGATCGACAAGTAAGCAAAAGAGAATTAACCATCACCTTAGCAACGTACCGCACTCGCAAATATATATAAATAATGAACATATTTCTTTATTGTGTCATTTTTAGTTAGCTAATTCTCAATTTTTAAAAATACTTTTATAGTCATTTTTAAAAACTATTTAAAATAGCTAACTAATATATAGCATAAAACAATTTTATACTTTATATTTTAAAATTTTACGTTTTCTAAAACGTGTTTTTTTATGAAAAAGCAGCAAAGACTTTAATACAGTATTATTATTCTTTACTGGCATGTAAATGAAACTGTTTAATTTATAAAAATATATATTTCAGAATTATCATTTATGCATTATGTAAACAGTTCGTATATAAAAAGGCGAACAAGTCAGTCACATTTTGCGAGTACGTCTTAGAAAAAAAATATATTGCGAGATTGAGAAAGTTACCCTGGACAAGAGAGAGAAGAGAGCTGGATAGACGAAGAATCGGCAGTCGCTGCACCAACAAACACCGGGATCTTGGACCTTAAGTACCGCGCGCACGCAAACCCAAAGAATTCACATTAGTTGATTGAGACAAAAGTCATTATAATATCTATAGTAAGAGAGGCGTAAGCATGCAAGCAAATAGCGAATGTAAAGTAATAAAATATATGCAAGTAGTGCGGAAAATGAGCAGTAGTCGAAAAATATTAATAATAATTCTGCTTGGCAATTTTATCTCGCAATAACTTAATTAGAAAATTGTTGGGGAGTTGAAGATTTAATTCTGTAAAAATAATAACAAAATAAAATTATTGCTACAAATAAAAATAAATATTGTAATTTAAGTTTTGTAGTGGACTGAAGATGTGATTGATTTATTTTAGTCACGATGAGATCGAGTGACTTATATTATAATACGGCATGATCAAGATATGCGAGATAAAAAAACCCAAAACCAACACACTTATTATTTCTGTTGCTGCTGCTGAAGTTAATGAGTTAATTACCTAATTCCCTGGGCGGTGAGAGAAGGAATACTGGATGCTGAGGTGGCTCGCTGCATCACTCCGGGCCTGAAATCGCATCGCCCTCTCCTGTTAGTTCATTAACCTCCACCCCTCCCTCCTGAGTCATTAATTAACCCTCGTAAATTAGTACATGGAGAGGCAAGCTAGCAGCAGTAACTCGAGTGAGAATCACGGATTATTTCAGAGTTGACGATTAAAATTAAATATACTGCTATCAAGCCTAAACCACGTTGTATATACGTTATTAAATTATTATGTTAAAATATCGTTAAAAATGTTGAATGAAACAATGAAAAATAATGATATATAAATATAATAATAAAGTAAAGAACACTGATCAGCCAGCGCGCTTAGTTATCATGCGATGAATGTGCTAGCGATGAGCGTCTTACCTGCCGGTGGGTGTGCTTGAGCCAGTTGGTGTGCGAGGTCGCGAGGAAGGCGCGGTACCATTCACTGGCACCGTCAACTTGCGCGCAGAAGACACGGTACGCTGACCGTAGCCACTCGATGGCGCCGTCACTCGACGCATTGGAATACGGCTTGGTGTGCAACAGTCATCTATAAATATCGCGTCAACACATCAGTTATACGTGAGCAAAAAAGCTCGTGACAGCGTTGTATAGAAAATTACTAGGTCTCATTTCTAAGTATACAGGAGCTAATACTATGAAATATTAGCCGTACTTGCATTTACGAATATTAATTGTTGTATAGTTGATTTAGTTTAAGTTTTACCTGTGCTATCGAGTGACATATTAGATCCATGTCGACTAACAGGTCGGCTACCAGGACGACTTCCAGTTCTACTGCCGGGCCTGCTGCCTGGTTGACTGCCACCTATATCAAGATCACACAAAAAATAACATAGTTTAATTACTCCGTACATAATGTATTATATTTATACTCTCTGCGCGCGTTTTATTTACCATTTCTCATACCTGGAGTGAGACTCGATCTTCCGACCGGCGCAGAAGCTTTGCGCAATGGTCTCGAGTATCCTCCTTCATTGTCACTGAGGGAGTCAGGGGTGCCAGCGGAGAACGAAGAACGTCCTCCACTCTTGCTGCTGTTCATGGGCACACTGCGTGCACTGCGTTCGCGAACCTGAGCATAATTAAAATCAGTTAGCACGCGGTCTCACTGCAAGATAGCACGCTATCTTGTGCAACCAGTTGAAATTTAACCCTTAATTGTGTCTATTGAGTGTCATTGGTAGGCAAAAAGCAAGTTCTAGGAACTACAAAATGCAACGTAAAATAATTAGTTTTAATTTTAACATTTAGTAACATATTTAATTTAACAATTTATCGTAAATGTTAAGTATATTATTTATTTTATTCACACACAAAAAAAAAAAAAAAAAAAAAAAAAATTCAAAATTTTTAGACACTGCAATTAATTACATTTTATGATTTTAGTTCTTGCAATAATTTTAATATTTAAAATAAAACAAATATTTAATTTAATCATGAACAAAATAGGAAGAGAGAGAAATAAAAAGAGAGAAGATGCATAAATTTGGTTTTTCCAAAATTGAAGAGAGAAAGATTGAAGGATTTTTTTTGATCCAGAACTCACCGTGCGACTTCGACTAATCGACTTCTAACAACCAGGGAAAAATGAAAGGATAATTTCAAACATAAAATACTAGGGTTTAAAGTTTAAACACAATTTCCATTTTTGTTATGTAATTAAATAATAATATTAAAAAAAAAAAAAAAAAAAAAAAAGGAATGTAATGTAATATACTTCACTGCAAAATAAACGTGAATTGTGTTTAGAACCTTGTATTTCATTGTTTAGAGAATAGAGTTCAACGAACTCTATAGTTCAGAGAAGTGTGGTTGCCATGGAAATAGTGGCTCAGAAATAAGACAAGATTTTCTGGTAAAAATAAAAATAAAGTGCGCCTGCAAGTTTTGTAAATATGCTTTCCGCACAAACACTATACTGTAAATTAACGAATAAGAAAACCAACTTGCGAGCTGCCAACTAAATATAATTTTTTATCATGCCCGCTTCCAGTTTTACGTAATGCACATGCTTCAAATGTCCAGAAGGGGATATATTATACCAAAATGTCTTTGGTCAGCAGCTCTTGAATTGGCTTTTTTACACTTCAATTTATATAATATATATAATTTAGAACAGCCCGTGGGCTAAATTAAGCCAACTTGTTGTGAGAAATCAGGCACAATTATTGTTACCAAAACATCCTATCTCCTACATCCTATCTTCACGACTTTTCGCTTAGCTCTACAATTTTTACCGAGGTAAAAACTGATATTTCAGTTTTGTAGAGCAGCTTTTGTTTTCTTACCTACAAATAAATTATCACACGACATGCACAAGCAAAGATCATACCCTTACCTGTATAGCGAATACAACCTTAGTTCAATGTCTCTACGATGGTCTAAGGCTGTTTTCTCTATACCTTTGATATATAGTGAGCAGCAAAATAAAATGTAGCAAAACACCCCAGCATACGTAGATATCACTTGCTGGTCAAACCTCCTTGGCTTTCAGTGATTATGGTTATTATTTAATTATATTTACATAGCTATATGATACTTTTTTTTTTTAATGATTTTTCAGTTTATTTTGTGGCGTGAAAGCGATAGTTTGAGTATTAATTTTGAAATCAACCTCGGAATAAAATAATAGATATAAATAAATATTAAGCAGCCAGAAAAATAATTTGCAAAATCATACTGTATAAAAAATAAATGAGCAATAAATTTTTCCGAGGTTGCATATTGTATTTTTGAAAGGAAATGAATTTTTGAGTTTGTTTTGTTGTATTTTGAGAATGAAACCCAAAAATAATATTGTGCTAAAAGACATAAAAATACGTCACAAAAGTGCAAAGTTGTATTTTGTGTGTTTGTAGTTTTACCCAAATGCAAAAAATTTGTGTGTTTTTGTGTGTAAAGCAAACATAGTGTGATGTCTAAATATAACAGAGCTCTTGCATAAAATTTTATTTTTTTTACTTTTTCCCGCGTTAATTTTTATAGTTATATTTGAAAAACATTATAATGTGATTTTTGAAGAAAAAAATAATTCACAAAAATTCTTACTTATGGTTATTTTATATTATTTCTAATCGCTATTGTTTGAAGTAATAAAAATCAAATATAATTTCATAGAAATGCAAATAAAAATTTGATGCAAGAAGCCTACGTATTCTAAATCTATCATGCGCAATTCTAGCAAACGAGAACTAATTAAAAAATAATTACAAAAGTCACATACACACACACACACGTACATGCACGCGTGCTGGCGAGCGAGTGTGTGCAAATTAACTGCACTTCAAGTAATTTAACATGACCGTTATTTACAAAAAACAATTTGAATACTTAGAAAAGGATTTATTTTACATGTTAAACTACTTTATTATCTGCTGTTAACAAAATTACGTTTCTTTCAAGTAAATAAATAGATTTACAATAAATTTTTAAATGAAGATTTTCAATAAATAGAATGTTATAAAATTTAGTTGTCAAATAAGTGAGTGCGATAATATACAAATTTGCCTACGGTGACACAAAATTTGGCAGGTCCGTATACATAAATTTCATAACAATATGTGCTCCAAATCGTTAAAAAAAAAAGGTCAATTTTTTTTTGATGTAATAAACCAATGCAAACTTTGATTTGTGAAATTGTAGTAACAATAAAAATGTGAATCATTTTGTATTATTGATTTTCTAAGCAAGTCTTTGCATTAAATAACAAAGGTATGTGTATTTTCATAGTCACATAAATATTTACATATTTAATTTATTTTTCAATTTTTTACAAGTGATTAACGAAAAATGAATGCACATCAAAGAAAGCCCCTTTTCTTTAATTTGAAACGTAACTTTGTTTACATAGATCGTGAATATTATATAATTATAAAGCTTATTGAAACAACCACATATTAAAAAAATGGGGATATTTAAAAAAATATATATAAATATGACGTATTGAATTACCCAGTGGTACACGGGTACATTAGAACCCATTGCGAGCGGGTACGAGCAGGGTATCTCTTCTTGTTGACGTAAACTCTCAAATATTGGCATCAGTTGACTCATGAAGTACTCGGCTGCAAGTGTCATTGGATTATATATCTTATGTACACTATAATTATAGATTAAATAAACGCCAATTAAACATGGCGTGCGCTTGCTGTAGTAGAGTGTGCTATAGTTTTTTGTTCTCTGCCATGATTGTAATATAAATCTATACGTTGGATCATGCTGGCTGAATGCTGTACAATTTTATATATATGTGACAGAAATATCATTCACAATTGACAATTTTGCTGCTTTTGTGCTAAATATAGTATGTATATAAATATGATGTAATATGTATAATGTATATGTTTGTAATGTATGTATCATGTATTAGAGTGTATTTGTTTATCATGACGAATAACTTACCTTTTTAATGATGCACCTAAGTAAGATAGAGAAATATATAAAATAAAAATACATCGGGATTCAATTATAATATCGATCACAACCATCACCAAACAGAGAAAGAAGTTGTTTTTTCTACTTACTTGTGCTAACAGCTCGGATTTGTAATATACTGACTATAGTGACTACTTTGAGAGATTGAGAGAAAGAAAGAGAGAGAGAGAGAGAGAGAGAGGGGGGATGAGAGAGAAATAGAGAAGTGAATTTATTATGACTTTCTGAAAGGATTTAAGTAAAAAGTGCAACTGTTGATTATTATTAGCTGAAATAAATAATAATAATAATATAAATCAAAAGTGAAACAATGGATGGTAGTAATTTTATATATACCACTCCATATAAAATATCTCTAAATTTTTTACATTATTTAACAAGTCGGTAAAAAAATGAAATTACGGGAGAATTTTATGAAATAAATACAGTGTGCACTGATCTGATAATAATAGGCAAACAAAGTGGAGAGAGTAGGAAGGAGAAATACAGTCAGAGTGTTTGGGTTGAGAGGGTTGGGTCACCTTGGTGATAGGGCCGGTGGTGCTTGAAAATGAGCCCCTAGGGCCCGAGGAGCCCGGCGTACTGGAGACAGAAGGACTCGGCTTGGCTTTGAATGCAGTCATGCTCTGAGATACGCCGTCAGCGAGGATGAATTGTTCACGAAGTTCAATGTTGGTGCGTCCCTTGGCTGTCGTTGCACAGGTGAGATAGAAAGAGGGGGGGACAGGCCAAATCATAAGTCAAAACAACCAAAATATATACGTACAACATGCAATATTATATCAGGCATTTTTCTTTTATCATTGTCAATGTGCAAATAAACAGAACAAATTTCATTGCTGCTAAAATAAGCTAATCAGTAAATGAACAATTAGTACTTGCACTTAAAATTGTTCTGATAATGAAAGCACAAAAACAATAAAATCACATTCCAAATTAAGTAAAATTATTAATGTGATAACTAAAACAATAATTTTATTTAAAATAAATAATATAATGTGCAACTAAAATTGTATAATTACAAAATTATAATCTATAAACTAAAACATCTAAAAATACTTTTAAAAAAATATATACAAATACACAAAAAACTGTGAGGTGGAAATTATAGAGGTTAATTAATCAAGCATAAAATAAAGTTTGCACTTAGGCAACTTACTTTAAATACCAAATGTGTCGCGTGTTTACCATCACCAAATTGTGTATGAGTGTGAAAGAGAGGTTTGTGATTTAACTAGGCGAACTACGATTTATTTTTTATGTTTGTCAATCATGTATTTATTTAGTTCATGCAATGTCAAAGTAAATAATTACAGGCACTAGCGGAAATTTGGAAATGTGCTCCCAATACTCATAAACAAAAAAAAAATCAGTTCTATACACACGATTTTGACTATAAATATTGCCCAAAAAATTAGTTTTATTAGTTTTTATTATGTTGAATAGTGAGAGCCGCTACGAATTCAATTCAATTTTTTTTTCATTCAAGAAATACGGATTCATTTTTCAAACCAACAAAAGTACTTGCAAGGTAGAAATTGGAATATAATTGGTTCAAACTAGGGTAACAAAAGAGAGTCAATATTTTTTAATAACTGCGCAAACCAATATAATATTTGTGGTCGTTTTGTTAGTATCTCGTCAATTAAATTAATATTCAAATTGAATGTGTACTTTTTACCCCCATACTATTTGACCAAAAGTTCAGCTGTAACTCGAGTTTTAATTAATTTTATTACCCTGGCAGCGTGAGAGCACCAATTTTGAATATAAATAATAACAATTATATAAACTAAAATTGTTTTGAGGGTAATTTTAATGTTTAGTACATTTTTTTTTAGTATTTATTTATTGTGCATCGATTGGAATATATTTCCAAATTTATGCTAGAACCTAATTATGCGGCATGCAATTTAATTTTTAATGACGAGAAGACAGTGTAAACTTATGCACTCTGTTTTGAGAGTAAAATCTTACATTGCTCTACAATCCCGAGTGGACACCAGACATCGTGTTCCTCAGGTTTATTAGGGTCTGGTATCGGTAACATTTCCACTGTACATGCGCATGCAAAGTCAAAACAAAATAATGGGAGGGAGGCCGGGGGCGAGTTAGAGAGAAAGAAAGAAAAAGTTAGAGTTAAAGAAATAGATATTGAGGAGTTAAACTAAACTAATAGAGGGCATGCATCTCGTAAGATATTAAAGCTTTTCATTTTTTTTTTATACAAAGGGGATACATTTTTTTATTTATAATGTAGTCACACGAGATGAGAAATTAAATTTGTATTTAAAACAAAAAAAAAAATCACAATATCACGTGAAAAAAAAGAAACAATAAATTTAACACAAAAACCACGTAATGCTATACGGAATTAAATTTTTTATTGATGCGCAGAAGTTAAATATTTCAAAAAAAGGACGAAATTAGTTATATTTTCTGTGCTATACATGAGTAAGGGATTTTTGAAATTTCTCATTTCATGTTCAAAATTAATTATGATATATCAAACTGATGAGCGATGCAATGCAAAAATGATGTATGAATGTTATATCAAAATGCATGGAGTAATTATATAAGTACCTATACATTACATTATTTTGTCTCCACGTATATTGTGTGTATGTGTTAATGTCTGTTTGCCTGAAATTAAGTTATATAAACGTTCAAGTTTTTTAAATCAGCTAGCATCATTTTTAATTTAGTATTTCATACTAAATAATATTAGAAAACATTTTGCTTTGAATGGCATTCAGTAAATAAAGCATTTTAATAAAAATAATAATATAAAATAATATATTAACACTGGCGTAAATACAAAATTTGTTGTAGATTTTATTTTGGAATTACGTGACACTTCGAATTAAAAAAAAAAAAAAAATTATGCAAACAGTTAATATAAAATAAAAATAGTTTTCTAAAATTATTCAGTTTAGTTAAAACCTTCATCCTGAAAACAATTGTTAAAAATTATTATAATATTAGTGATGTTCCAAATTCCACAGTTGATAGAAATAACGCTGGTTAATTTTAGATGACAAAATACCTTATACAGTCTGTGTATCAGTATTAAAATTTAGAAAAACGATCTTAATATAACCTGAGTAAATACATGGTTAAAATATATAAATTATTTAGTATCAGCTAGCTAGATTTCTTAAAGTCGTTTCTTTGTAAAATAATACTCTCTTTTTGAAATTGATTATGCTGCATTGCAAATTTAATTATTGCGATTTTTTTTTCAAATAAGATAGCTCAATGCGTAAATGACAATGAAAAAAAATGTCCGAACGTCTAATGGAAATGACTTTACTTGCAACATAGTTTGATACAAAGACAATCTAACTAGCTTTACAGTATAATATACTTGTGTTTCAAATATTAAATATACATTTGAAGAGGAAAACTTACCTCTGCAAGGGTCGTTCTTGACGAGGAATTCATCGAGCGCCACCCAACCACCTCCAACGCGGACCATCACAGTGGAGCGCAAAATACGAACCAGTCGGAGTTTTTGACTGTCACCAAACTGTGTACACATACAAAAATAATTGTAAATCATATTTTTACAGTCTGAATATGAGGTATTGTGATAATTTTATCAAAATTGTAACGGCAGTTATTATTATTACCATGCACTTACTTAGTACCACTTACTTCACTGTCCGTCTCGGACTGTGTCATTTAATCATAATGCAAAACTGTAGACGTGTAGCAATGTATATGATATGTTTAATAAATAAAAATAAATTTCATTATTATTATTTAAATGTTATGATTTGGATATTATTATATGTTTATAATTAATTGGATACTTATGGAATGTTTAGATGTATGCTGTACACACATTTTTGTGTTTAATAAATAAATAACAATTATTATTTGCACTGAGCTTATACTTAAAGAAAAAGTATAGTGTAGCCATGAAAAATAATGAGTTAATGATTTCTGTAAAATTTTGCTCCTATGAAGCCTGTGTTAATGTCAATTTTTTTCCCTTATCTTGTGATCACGTTTTTTTTTTTTTTTTTCTTTTTGTATCAGCGATTTAGTTGTAACCATCGACTTTATAAAAATATAGGGGATTAACTTTTGAATTTTAGAGCTATTAATTAACCTTCAAAATTACAATCCTTGTTAATCACGTGACTCACCCTGTATTTTCCTTCTCCAACTTGGTAGACTCTGAATTTCTGTCTGCATGTGCACATCATGACGAGACGTTTCACTTCATCGTGGATCTTGTCCGCCTCGGTATTGGTCTTCTTCTCCTCCCAGTCAGGTCGGAGAGCTGCTATGAACTCGTGCCAATCAATCACGCCCTCAGAGTTGTGGTCGAACATATCGGCAACAGCGTTCATCTCAAGTCGACTCGTGTCGAACTCTGAAATCACGCACAAAATAACATTTATTTGACGTTGAAAATTATGGTAATAATGCTCAATAGTATAAATTTATTATTATTATTTTTAAATTTATTAAATAAATAATCTAGAGAACTCACTTGTTTTCATGATTCCATCAATAAAGTCCTCACGTGGAATGTAACTATCTCCATTCTTGTCAATCTTGCGGAACAAGTCCGTCAATCTCGACTTCTTGTTGTTCATGAACTTCAGGAACTGTTGACACAAATTCAACACATTATATTAAAATACATCAATTTATTTAAATTTCAATGTAAGTAAATAGAAACTAGCGTACAGTACATACACAAAGAATTAAACGATATATAATCCACAAAATCAGATATGCTTAACTTATTTATTATTATATGAATATTTTAATTAAATATTATGCATTTGTAATTATGCCGTTTGCATCTAAAAAATGTCTTTTTATTTCATAGTAATTTTTTGAGATAACAAAAAGCATTGTGTAAATCACACTCGATTGGAAAAAAAAAATACCATTTAAACTCAGATTTTTATTTTATTTTATTTTTATCATAATAATAATATTGCAAATTTAGAGTGAATTTTTTAATAGTAAAAAATATTATGGCAATCGTGTTTACATATATGCGCAATAGATAATAATGAGTAATGACAAAAGTATTGATATTTGTAAACATGAATTGTATTGATTAGTTTTCAGCTCACCCTCTTCCTCCAGTCATCCCAGCTGAAGTTGCGAACTTTCTCCAACTCAATGAGGTACTTAAGTCTGTCATGCAGACGCCTTTGTCGTTCCCAAGATAACATCCAAACATTTCTCCAGCGATCCCAAAGTAGACGTACTCGTGGATTACGGAATTGAGGTTCAGATTTACTGTAATCAAACTTGCTACTTAGAAACATGAACACGAATGTGAGGGAAGGAACGAGCAATCGGAGCAATTAAGTGGAGGATTTAAGCACCAAGAAAAGTAAAGTGGACTCAAGTAGTTTGTAAAAAAACGAAACATTATAAATTATAGTAAATGGAAGGAAATAAACAATGAAAAGAAAAGTCTATCTTAAAAATTTATGTTTTTTTTTGAAGCTTGGAAAGTTTTTTTTTTTTTTTTTTTTTTTTTTTTTTTTTTATAGAAAAATAAATGCCTATAAATTTGTAATTTTACTTTAATATCTGATGAAGCAAGTAATATGTACAGATTGGCATTCAATTAAAAAAAAAAAAAAAAAAAACAATAAATAAATAAGGAGAGAAAAAAAAGAAGTTTGAATTATAAGTATTTAGTTCCACGTCAGTGTGAACGACAGTTTTAGAGATAAAAGAAAGATTAAAAAAGTAAAACGAAGTAAACATTGAGAAAGACAGATTTCAGACGCAGAAGTATGTTTGTCTAACCTTCCACGAGGCGGGAACCTTGGTCCATAGTGAGGCAGATCGTCGGCTGGAGTTTTCTCGCGGCCTGGACTGGCGCGACTGCACGAACAAAAACAAAAGTCGTCATGCAGCAGGCAGCAAAAACAATTCAAACCCAAGCATAAAATAAATTAAAATAATAAAATATACAAAATTCCAGACCTTGTGTAAGGTCCTTAAAATTATAAAAAAAATTACTGACCATTGAAACTACAAAACAATATCATAAAATAAAAATGTGTTTAAACTTTTGTGCAGAATGTAAGGCTGAAGTATAATTTTCAATGCCAGATTGTGGTGTAAAAAAATATACAATTGAGTTGCAGGGCTTTGTGCATAAATAGGTCCTATAGCATACGTAATTTCAAAATATGCACAAATAATAAGAAGGAAAAAGCTGGACGTAAATTTTTTTTTTTTAATTTTTTTTTATACTTATGCAACTACCTTCTTTGAAAATTACCTTTAAGACAATTTAAATATTATTATTTTTATTTTGTGTTGCAGTTACACTATTTTTAAAATTTCACATCGTATATTTGCTATTTTATTATAATTGAAATCGAAAATTTTCTATATAAGACAGTTTTTATGTATAATAATACTATAGAGGACCTATAATACTTTAACAGTATCCAACAGGGGGCTCAATGCTAACCTGTCTTTTCTAGCTTGTGGTCCAGGAGTCGATTCTCGAGATCCGTGACGTAAGCTAAACCACGTGACACAAAAACAAATAAACATAAAACAAACATATAACACAAAACAGTGCAAATAACAAAAAGTAAAATATAGGTTATGCAAAATCAAGTTTTATTTTTGTAAAAAAAATCTTGAGATAAATAACTCAAAGTAAAATATTTTAATAAACGATATTAACGACTATATTACTTATATTTTACGTTACAAAAAGCAAGCACATTGACGTACCTTGACCTCCTAGTAGGATCATGCTCAGGGGAGGACTCGCGATCTCTGTAGTCCGGCTCCTCTCTAGCCCTACATCACGAGCAACAACAATAACACTTATCATGCCGACGTACGGTAACATGCAATCTCAACACAAAAACATCAAACTAACAACTACACTTTAAATAAAGAGACTATACTAAACACGGCTTTTATTATTATTATTATTATTTTTTAACGTTTGGCGTTTTTTTTTTTTTTTTTTTTTTTAATAATGCATCAACTAAACGACACTAAATATAAAAAACGCTAGTTTTGTATGAACGGCAGTCAACAATTAGTCAGATATGTATGATGACCAGCTAACAATAACTGCTGTAATAGATAAGCACCTTTTCAGTTTAATCTCTTTATACCAAGTTAAAACACAAAAATAAATACGACTTTCTTATCACACAATAACATGCAAATAACATAAAACTGACAAAACACAAAACTAACATATATTATACGTAAAAGTAGACTAGCACCTATTCACAAATATAATTGTACTCACCCAAATCCTGCCTTTGGTTTAGATCCCTTACGAGCCAGCGCATTAGCGGGCTTGGTGGGGTTTGGTGCTTGCACTTGGCGCGGCTTGCACACAAGGTCGACGTCACCTTGTCGCTTGCCAGTGTTCTCCATGAACTCAGTGTGGTCCTTGATAAGACCCTCAATCAACTCAGGTTCCTCTGGTAGATCCTCCGTCTCCAAGTCCATGAGAGTTCTCTCTAGACCACCCAGCCAGGCAAGCAGTTCCTCCAGCGTGTCTTCAATGTCACGCAGAGCCTGCACATGGTCGCGCAGCTTGCCTTCGCGCTGGATGTAAAAACGTAAGTGAGCAGGGGAACAACCACGATACAATAAATTCAAATAGCTTTAAATATGAATAAGACTAACCTGTTTTGCCCAACTGGAGACTTCCTCCCAGCGTGACTGGATGATGGTGATCCAGTGTTTTATAACAGAAACTGCGTCCGGGTGAGCCTTCTCCAAGATACTTTGCGCTAGCTCTATTGTCTCGTCCTTCTCGTACTCTTTCTGTGAGAGCTCACGCAAGAACCTGAGCACAAAATATTATAATTAATGTAAGGCGCAATTTTATAATTAGATAATCAATACAAAATATTAAACACCGACCTTGCGTGCTCCTCCATCTGAGTGCGGCACTCTTGCTCGTCCTCTGGCATTTGCCCCGCGAATCTTAACTTCATCTCCGCGTCGGACAGCCACTCCAGCAGCATGTGCACGGACTTGTGCAGACGCTCGGCCTAGTGAAATACACGCACGTTTAAATAAATAATTTGAGTAAAACATTATGTTCCATCAGGACTGCAGTAGCCCCACTTCAATGCTAAACCTCGCGATTTCGTAAAATTTATGTACTTTCTGGGTCTAAGGTTAAAAAAAAAAAAAAAAAAAAAAAAAAAAAAAAAAAAAAGAGCACATAATAGAAAACTGACCTCCTTGAGCGCCTCCTCCAGTCTGGAAGTTCTGCGTTCACTAAGACGACTCACGTTGCTCCACATGGTGCTCATTTCATCCAGTTGTTTCCTAATAGTTTCTGCATCTGCAGCGCTTGCCTTTGCCTTCAGCTCTGCACCAGTTTGCATTACTGACTTGAGTTGCGCCTCGCGGTTTTGCAGATCTTCCTTGAAGTTCTTGTGCTTCTCCATGAGCGCGGTCACCGTATCCAAGTCACCATGCACTGGTCCATCATCTCCCAGGGAGCCTTCAATCTTGTGGAGCCAATCAAGAAGAGCTTGAACTGCGTCCTTGAATTGACCAGAGAACAGAAGGGCCTCTTCCAGCTTGCGTTGTCTGGAACATTTTATACATAACATCAAACATCATACTCCATAATCATTTTAAGCATCTCAATAATTTTAAACAATCAGCAAACTAAATTTTTAACAATAGAAATAACCATCTTACCTATCAACAGATTTACCGCAGACACTGTTCCACTTATTCTTGAGTTCTGTCATCATGTCCTTGAGCTTGGGTTCGTCAGTCTTAGGCGCCTTGTCCTTGACTGCCTTGGCCAGCCTCATTGTGGAGTCGTAGTTAGGCTGTTTAGCTGCAAGGGCACGCTGGAACTCCTTGTGCTTGCTCAGCTGTTGTTTAATCTTGTCAGGGTCGTTGCCTGTCGCGGCCGCGAGTTCATCCAGAGAGGTCTCAGCCTCCTCAAGCCACGTCATCAGGGCGGACCAGCTGTCGTGAAGATCCTTAGCCTCCTGCATTACAACAAACACAAACAGTTAAAAAAAAAAAAAAAAAAAAAAACTAGTACAGGAATATAAAGCACGAATTTACAATCGTATTTGTCTTGACAAATAACGTTTAAAATTATCAAACACTTGATTCAATGATAGCTGTGAATGAGTTTTTGTATTGAAACGAACCTTGTATCCGTGATCAAGCGCCCTAGTTCTCTCCGCAGACTTTGAGACTACTCTCTCCCAGCGATGTTGCACACTGATGAGTAAGTTCTTGATAAGAATCACGTCTTGTTTCTGCGAGAAGTACTTGAGATGTGTGCCCTTCTTGTCCAGAGCAAGCATGGTCTCACGATGAACACCAACGTCCTTCTGGAAGTTCTTGTGTTCCTCGATTTGCTCCAGGATGGTGTCCATGACGCGAGAAGCAGGCTTGAGTCCAGACAATGTCTTCTCAGCACTGGTCAGCCAGTCCACGAACTCCTGCAAACAAAACAAGGCAAAACATTAGCAAACTGCGTTTTAAATGAAACAATCATATTTGCATGTAACATGATACACACTAAAAAAAAAAATAATAATAATAATAAAAATAAAGATAATAATAAAAAGAAGATTGGAATCAAGAACAACAGAAAAGTGAGTTATTTCAATGATATTATATTACTAACCTGTAGAGCCTCATGGAACTCATTAGCTTCCTTAAGCGCGATCTCGAGCTTGATCTTCTTGTCATTAGCTCTCGCAGTCACACTATCCCAACGTTGCTTCAGCGTCTTCAGTTGATTCTGCAGGTGTTTAGCAGAGGTAGGGCTTGATTTCTTGAGGTAGTCCTGACCTTGTTGCAGAACTGTCTCTACCTTAGGTCTATTCTCCTCTAGCTCATTATACACCTCCTGAAAAACAAAACATTACATTAAAGGTTAATGTAATTAATTCCATCTCTATACAATACATAATTTAAAAAAATATCGCACGCGTAGAATGAAAAGCTCGTATTAGAAATTCCCGTGTTTTCGAAGTTTGAATCGTTATAATACAAAAATAAAAAGTCACAAAAAATTGAAATTACTTTTGTCGTGCGGCTTATAAATCTGACAATATATTTTATAAATTTCATATTGTTATCGCAAACAGTTCGTTCACAATTCATCAATTAGTAAACTAAAACACCCTGTTTTCGAACGTTGTCCAAAAATGTGTTATTAAAATTATTTTTCCCATGCAACAACAAGCAATAAAAATTTCAATTTGATATCATAGATTCAAGAAATGTTACTTATTCTTAATGTACAATTGAAATTTTTTTGCAAGCAACCCCTTTGTCAAAATTTGCAAAAAAACGATCTCGCATTGTATTAATACTTTGAAGCTGAAAATTATTTTAGGTGTGCAATTTCATATTCTTAAAAGATTTCTTTGCAGTATACAAAATTATTTTAAAATTAACTAAACTTATGAATTAATTAATTTATAACCCCTGTAGTTACGCAAATAGCAGTACATAAAATGCCTGATTACCGTAACCAGCAGTACATAAATTTTTTAAAAATTCATTTAATATTATGGAAATAAGATATTTACATTAATGCTGTTCGTAAACCCTGTTCTCTGCACCAAAAATGACGTTCGCCTATGGCTATTCAGATGGAATGCGCATTTTTTGGTGCAAGAGAACAGGGTTTACAAACAACACTAATATTAGCAAAAGAACATTTCAAAATTGCACCCCTAAAATAATTTTCAGCTGCAAAGCATTAATATAACGCGAGATCCGTTTTTTGCAAATTTTGGCAAAGGGGTTGTTTGCAAAAAAATTTCAACTGTACATTATGAATAAGCAACATTTCTTGACTCTATAATATTAATTTGAAATTTTTATTGCTTGTTGTTTCATGAGAAAAGTAATTTTATTAACACTTTTGGACAACGTTCGAAAACAGGGTGTTTTAGTTTACTAATTGATGAATTGTGAACGAACTGTTTGCGATAAAAATATGAAATTTATAAAATATATTGTCAGATTTATAAGCCGCACGACAAAAGTAATTTCAATTTTTTGTGACTTTTTATTTTTGTATTATAACGATTCAAACTTCGAAAACACGGGAATTTTTAATACGAGCTTTTCATTCTACGCGTGCGATATATAATAATATAAAAACAATAAAAACCACGTTCTTACCATAAATCGATCTAGTTGTTCTGAGGCTGTCTCAGGTAAACCTCCCACAGGTTTGGAAGCGGCGATGACAGAGTCTACGTCACTCAACCACGCGAGTAGGTCTTGCACCTCAGCATGGAAGGCCTGAGCCTCTCTGAGCGCGTCCTCAAGTTCTCTTTGTCTGTCAGCAGCACGCTGAAGCAACTCTCTCCACTTTGAGTTGAGAGAATTCAACTTCTCTTGTGTAGCTGAGGCATTAGCAGAGCCCTTCTCAGACTCAATGATCTGTCTGCCAGCGTCATTCAATGTATCCACACTTGTCTGATGAGCTTGAATATCGTTCACCAAGACCTTCAGCTTGGCTAACTCTACTTCAAGCACTTGTGGATCGCCAGCTACGGGTTTAAGATCATCTAATGTGTTGTTGGTACGTTCTATCCAGACCATAAGTTCTGCAAGGGCATGTTGGAATTGTCCAAGTCGTAATAGAGCGTTCTCTAGTTGACGTTGACGCTCTACCATAGCACGTAAGAGGTCATCCCAGCGACGGTTCACAGCGGAGAGTGGCTCCTTGATTGCCGCAGCTTGATCCGCCGAGGTGCGCTCTGTCAGCTCTTGAGCTTGTCTATAAAACCACGGCAAAGTTAATGCATTGTATAATACGTGCACAACATCGCACACTACATTATTGTGCACAAAGCACCAATAAATGTCAATTTCTACCACAGCGATGAGAATGTAAAATGTCATTTTTGTGCGATATTGCGACATTATATTCAATCAAGCGAAATCATTCCAGACAACACAGACACAGAAAACAACTGTAAACTAGAGTGCTACAAAATATAGTTCAAAACATTTCACTGGAAAAAAAAATACTCGATAGCTATTTAAATACGTAAAAATTTACTTTAATGCAGGCAATACTCTAATTTTCTTCGAATTTAAACAGTTAAAAACATAGAACAACAAAATTATTTGTGATATGAGCAAGCTTTTAATTGTAAAATATACACAAACAAAAATTTCTAAATTAATAAACCAATCAAAAAGTTAATATTAAATCAATAATATCAATTAAAAATAAATCTTACAATCAGCGTAATGCGATCATCGCTAAAACCAAGCAACAATTACGCAACGTATACTTTTCATTTAATGCCATTTAAAGTATGCATATTATAACACAGAATTTACGGAATTTTTTTATGACATATTTATGATTTTACCCCTTGCAAAGGTCTAAAATGTTAGTAAAGTGCAGAGAAAGTCATGCGATTGAGTTTCATGCTCCATACGAAACAGTCTACTTGTGCATACAATACTATGATTGGTCACTTGCCTGTGTAGCGACCTGTCCAAAGTCACCAGATGTCAATCAAAGAGAGAATAAAAAAATATTTACATTAATAAGATTTTTATTTCAGCAGAAATGATAAAGTGAATAAATGTGCAAGATTTCAGGTTAGTTATCGGAAAATATAATTTATTATCAACTATATATACCTTCACCAAAATATAAATTCATGTTTATTTATTTTTCCTAATTATCCTTGTATTTTTTTTTTTTTTTTTTTTTTTTTTTTTTTTTTTACGTTGACGCAACACGAGAAGGTGACAATATATCTGCGATGTGTATAGATACTTATAGAGCAGTAGTTTGATAAATATTTGTTTATTTTACCTGTTAAGAGCCTCCACTTTGACCATGTGAGGATCAACCTCGGACTTGAAGTCCTTAAGTTGCTCAATCTGTCTCTTGACGGCGTCGATGTCAGCACCAAGAGCTCCCATCTTGGAGAACTTGCGCTCAGCAGAGTCCAGGAACTCCAGAAGATTCTAAATAGGAAAATAAAATAATTAAAATTTATACCATAAACGTCTATTTTGATAGGCATTATTTTTCAACTATATTTAGAATGAATCCAAATTGCACCCTTAAGTAAATTTATTTTACGTGAGTTCAAGTCACATACCTGCAGTGTCTCATGGAACTCCATCGCCTTCTCCATGGCATCGATGAGGTTCTCCTCTCGCCTGGCGTACAGTGCAGTGATATTATCCCAAGCACTGTCCAAGTCCTCCATGTGTTTCTTCACCTCGGGTTTGTCTGGTTCTCCACACATCTTCATCAAGCTCTGACCGGTCTGACGCACTTGTTCAACCTCGGGTTTTGTTTGGTCGATCTCGTGTTTGATCTCCTTGAGCACTTCTTTCTGCTGCTTGATGGCCGAAGGCTCGACTGCTGGTGGCTCCTGAGAATTGAGGGTGTCGTGCAAGTCCTTGAGTGTTTGCATGACAGCCTGGAGTTGGTTCCAGAACTTTTCAGCCACACTAAGTGTGCCATCCAGAGTCTTGCCGCGCACATTCGTTGCCTTCTGAACCTCGTTCCAAAGACTGTTGAGGCGCTCTAACTTTTGCTTGATGTCTAAACAAAAATAATTCAGGATTAAAAATCACAACGATGGAAAAGTTTATATCAATAACTTACCTCTAACAGCAGGGTCTTGTTTATTTCCGGCCTTGCCGATGACGTCTTCGGCTGCTCGCTTGACGGCATTGAATGCAGACTCTCTCTTCTCGAGGTCCTCCGCTAGCGCCGCGTTCTCGTCAATCTGGTCCCTGATCTTGGGTGGGTGAGCGGACACGGGATCTGCGCCTTGCACGGCATCAGCCGCGGTGGCAAGGGCTCTCAACATGCCCTCCAGTTTGTCAGAGAAGAGCGAGCTCTCCTGTAGGGCGCGCTCCAATTCTTGCTGTCGTGAGCGAAGCTCGGAGCGCAGGGCGTTGTAGCGAGCGTTGTCTGCCTCCACGATATCAGACACCTTGGCACCCTCGTCAGGCGAGCACAGACGAACTAGCGCCTCGCCAGTCTTGTTTAACTTATCTACCAAGGGTTTGTGCTCGTTGATACTTTGCATGAACAGCTGTGAAACAAACACGAAAAAGTTATATTAATAAAGAACTGCATTTTATAAAAATATTCGCACAAGAAGAAATAGCCACAAATAAGTACCAGTAAACGAATTAAAATTTACGTATATCTCAATAATATTCACCTCATTTCTGTCCTGTTGTTGTGCAATAAGATCAGGTCTCAATGCAGGCAAAGCCAACATTGAAGCTTGTTGTTCCATATCGTCCATCCAGGCCGACAAACCAGCATGTGTCTCGTGGAAGTGTTCAGCCAATGGCAAGGCTTGTTCCAAACAGCTCAGTCTATCAGAGCTAAGTGCAGAAACAGTGTCCATTGCTTCTCTCAAATCTTCAGCCTTCTCCCTGATTGCACTGGTGTCTTCAGTCTGACTCGACTCGCGGAGAACTTTCTTGGCAGTCGAGAGAACGTCACGTACGCGACCCTTCTGGCTTGAGATATCGTCATTGAGCGCCTTGTGCTCCTTCAGCTGTACTCGGATCACGTCAGGGTCGGCACTTGGAGGTTCAGCCTCACGAATTTGACTCTCCACCTCGCGGAACCAATCCAGCAACTCGTCGATGTCACCGATGACTTCCATAGAGCGCTAAAATACACAAATAGTATGTAAGCAAAAAAGAAGGGGGGGGGGGGGGGGGGGGAAGAAAAAAAGTCAATGAATAACAGGAAAAAAAAACTAATTTTGTGTAGCATACCTGCTTGGAGAGGTGGATTCTCTCCGCCTTGCGTTGAATCTGCTCACAGATGGCATCAAAACGTCTGTTATCCCTGGTGACAAGACCCTCGATGGTTGCAGCGCCTTCTCCTGGGCTCAACTGGCAAAGTTGAGGACCCACTACATTGATGGTATCCAGCACTGGCCTATATTCTGCGATATCACCCTCAAGTCGACGAATTTCCTCTTCCTGACTTTGTCCAAACACTGAACTTCCACCTCCACCTCCTGTAATATACGTAAATAACATAAGTATTTTCTTTTCAAAAATAAAAAAATGCCACGTGACGTACCTCCAGAGCTGCTGTCCAATGACTGCAGAGTTCCCTCTGCTGACAACATCCAGTCGACCAATCGTGCATGACTCTCATGGAAGTTTTGTACAAGAGGCAACGCTACCTGAGCTTGTCTCAGTAGTTCGGAGCCCTTGGCTGTGAGGTCACTGAACCTGCGTTGTAGAGAGTCCAGTTTGTCCTTGAGCTGAATAGCTTCGTCGTTGGAGATATGCTTCATCAACTCAAGTCCGCTGTCTACAGTTGAGTCCACTGCTCCCTGGTGGTTGGATACTTCCTCGGTCAAGTCCTGAGATAATGATATAAACGATGTTAATAACCCCTACATATGTGTGCAACTGCTATGTGTACTTACGGCTAGATCGTTCATTTGCTCGAGCAGTTTGTCAACATGCACGGCAAGCACGCGATATCTCGCGAGTCGTGCCTCCATGTCGTCCATCCAGCCTTGCAACTCTTGGTACGAGAGCACAAGATGACGCAGTCCTGCCTTAGACTCAAGCAGCAGAGCTCCTGCGCGCTCAGAGTCCAGAGCCAGGGCGGCGTAGCGGTCACATGCCTCCTGCAGGCGGTCAGCGAGAGCCGCAGCCTCGTCCTCTCCCACCAGAGACATCAACTGACTGGCGATGTCAGCCAAGTCATCAAAGTCTGGTTTCTTGCACAGAATGTCATTGTGCAGGGCCTGAGGACACAGATTGATTATTGTAGCACATCGCTTGTCAAAAAAATAAAAATTGAAGGGAACTACCACGTTAACAATAAAGACTTTATTTAGTACATTTTAACAATATTAATCGATTATTTAAAAACTGCAGAACACTTAGTGCTCAAAAAACAACAACAACAACAACATTATTATGAACTTGTTATTTATTTTTACTCACATCGTGCTCTCGTAATCTCTGTTGGATTTTCTCCTCGTCTGTAGGCACCAACTCCATATCCTTAACCCGCTTTTCTGTCTTGTCCAGCCATTCATTGAGTGGTATCAGCTTGTCCTGGAACTGCTTAGCCACGGCCATGGCTTGCTCAAGGGCTTCC
Organism: Ecdyonurus torrentis; assembly: GCA_949318235.1. Taxonomy (NCBI): domain Eukaryota; kingdom Metazoa; phylum Arthropoda; class Insecta; order Ephemeroptera; family Heptageniidae; genus Ecdyonurus; species Ecdyonurus torrentis. Next base: position 46,302,160 of record OX439130.1, read on the forward strand.
ATGCGCTCCTGAGCACCAGTAGTCAAATTATCAAAGCGTCCCATCAACTCATGTAGCTGACGCTCGATCTGTTTGCGTTCAGAAGGATCAGCGCTCGCCGCGACCTCGCTACCCATCGCGAACAAAGATGACATCGAGTTCTGACGGTCCATCAGCATCTTGCGCAAGAACTGTAGCAAAATATTCAAATATAAGAATCATACTATGCATAACTTTTTTTAATATATATATGATATATATATATATATATACATATATATATATATATATATATAATATATATAATGATGTTTGTAATAAAAGTACAATAATAAAGAATTTTGTGCAGGATAATCATACGTACAACCTAACGAATATATTTTTACCTTCTGTTCCTGCAACTGTGCCTTGACGACCTTGTAGTCGGCTGAAGGAGGTTTCTGATTAGCTACCATCTCCTCAGTATCTGCCAACCACTTGGCGAGTCCATCGAGTGCTTCTTGGAATTTGCCAGATTGAAGTAATGCCACATCAAGCTTGCGTTGTCGGTCATTTAACTGAAAATAAAACCAAGTAAATTTTATTTTAGTAATTGTGCTAATTTTATTTCACCATAATAATTTATTATTATTTTTATAAATAATAGTTTAGTACTCACTTTTTCCTTGAGGTCATTCCACTTGTCATTCATTTTCTCAAGATCTTTCTCCAAGCTTGCAGTATTTACTCCAGCAGCTGCGGACTGAATCAAGCCCTGTCCTGACTTGTTACACTCATCCACTTGCACCGTGAGAGACTCGATGTTTGCGCGGTGGAAGTCTCTGTACTCCTCCTGTTGGGTTCTGATAGCCTCGACCTCAGTGCCTACGGCCTTGAACCTCTTGGTTTGCTCCCATACATCGCTGATGTCCCTCACGACAGCAACATGCAACTCATAGAATGACTCGAGGCGGGTGAGGGTGGTGTCTAATGCTTCCTCGCGACCACGTGCGCGCTCTTCTAGTCTGCCTAGTTGGCGTTGCAACAGATCTACTTGTTCTCTTGTGGCTTGAGTGTCGGGAGCAAAGCCAGAGTCCACTAGCTCTTCTCCTGCCTCCACAGCTTGAGCCACCTCCTCCGCGGTCTTGCTGATCTGTAAGATAAAACATTAAGTCAGTCACGTGTCTTTACAAATAATACCGAAATAATCTCGTACTTGAGAAATATCAATTATTAGTACCTTTCTCTGCAGTTTGGTGGTATCATCAATCTGAGTTCTGACCGTTTTGAGGTCTCTCGCTGGTGGCTTCATGGTGTCGAGTTCTTCCTCCAAACGAGACAAGTCGTGGGTCAAACCCTTCACTTGGTCCTGAACAAATAAAATAACAAAATTAGTACAGAAATGAGAACAGAAAAATTATTACAGTAAAACCTGGATATAGCGAAATCTCATTATAGCGAAGTAATTTCGCCAGTCCCGCCGAAATTTACATGTAAGAACATAGGAAAAACTCGTTATGACGAAATTTCGTTATAGCGAAGTCAAATTTTTTAAAAATTTCTAGCCAAAAATAGGTAATAAATCCAAACTTTTGTCGGTCATCGCGCTCTTTCTTACGATAATTCTTCCGGTAACGCGGGATAAAAAATAAATCGTAAATCAATTTGACGAAGTAAATGCCATCTCGATCGAATAGTTGACTAAAATTACGTTAAGTGTTGCTGCATGCATGTGCTGTGCAGAAAATGAAAAGCATACAAACATTTTATCCAAAATATTTCCCCCCCCCCCAAAAAAATATATATAGCTTCTACTAGAAATAAAATCCAATACTGACTTTTTTTTTTTTTTTTTTGTGCAAAGTATTTTACTTTTATTGCAAATTTTTTACCCCCCACTTGAATACGAGTTTGCTGTCAGCGTAAACAAATAAATTTAGCAAAATTCCCTTGGCTAAAAAAAATTGTTACGCTTTTCGACTCAATGTGATAATAGTATAAATTTCAAAAAAAAAAAAAAAAAAATCTTTCATTTTGCGCAAAATTTACGTTTCAATGGCACTTAAGTTTAAAAAAAAAAAAAAATGTTATAGGTAAAACTACATATTTTTTCTATTTCTGAGGAGTTTCATATCCCTTTCAAATACTTTCATTAGTTTAATTTTTTAAGCAATCTAATAATGACTTTATATTATTATTTTTTTTTTTGCATACTTTTTACAGGTATTTATATGTATATATATTTTTTTTTGCCACCGCTGCGGTAAATTTCTAGTGCAGTGCTGTATATTTATTTATATATTTTTTATTGTAGTACGTGTTTTTCTTTCACAAAGTTTATGAAATACTTATTTTAGTATGCCTTTTTTAGTATTGCAAACACCAATTTTTGACGTAAATTTAACGTTTTTATGAATTATACATGTATTTACGGCATTTTCCCATGTAATTTCGTTATAAAGAAGTGGTGATTCCGGAGGTCCCTTGAATTTCGTTATATAACAAGGTTTTACTATAAGAATTTAATTAAATTAAAACATGGACTCATAACTAGACTTACATTAAATTGGGTGACTGCCGTGGCAGCAGATTGCAGTTCTGAACAACGGTCATCCAATCTTGCAGTGAGGTCATCTAGTCTGTCTGAGAGACTCTCGACTTCTTCTTGCAGAGGAGTGGCGTCAGCTCCATGCTCCGCTGCTTGAGATACTAGATCAGCGGCCTGCTGACGTACTGATAACAATGCGGGCTTCAGTGCAACCGCTTCCTCTCTCAAGCTCTATTTAACACAAATAAATACATGAATAGGTAAGTTGACATTTAAAATAGATGATAAATAAGGTGTAAAAGTGTTATGTATTTTGTACCTTGATTCTATCGAGTAGTTTGGGATCCTTGGCAGCGCCGCCAAGTGCGTCATGCGAGGAGAGTTTGTCCTCACAACGTGTGAGCGAATGTTGCAACTCACGCAAGTTGTCGTTGAAATCTGCAAGACGACGTGCCGTATCCTCCAATGATTGTGTGCGCTCCAACAGCTCTGCATTCATTAAATTTCATTATTATTATTTAGATGTTATGATTGGGATATTATTATGTTTATAATTAATTAGATAATTATTGAATGTTTAGATGTATGTTGTATACACATTGTGTTTAATAAATAAATAAATTAAAATTAAATCACAAAACGTTAGTAAACACGAAAATTTGCACAAAAGTTGGCGTCAATAAAATATAACTGCCATGATGAGAAAAATGTACTTACCGTTGTTAAGAGCATCCCAGCGTTGCTTCATGCTGGCAAGTTCATTGCGCACGACTTCCTTGTCCATGTCACAAGCAGTGAGGAATGTATCACCTAAGGCACGAGTGTTCTCGTACTCTCCAGAGTGACGCCAAACTTCGTTTCTGAATGACTGAAGTTCCTTGAGTTGTCGCTCGATGTCTTTCTTTTTGAAGCTGGTAGGTCGCAAGCCCTCGAGCTTTGACTCTGCTTGTTCCAACCAAGGTAAGAACGAGTCTTGTCCGCGGTACAATTTACGACAATGTTCCTACAAACACCAATACATCATGTTAGCAAACTTTCATTTTTTTCTTCTTCTTGTAATAATGCAAGCCTTTTTTTTTTCTCACCATGCAAGTCTGCAGTCTGGTGTTTCTCTCGCTGATTTCCTTGCGCAGTTTGTCCCATGCCTGCTTTATTTTCTCTATGTCTCTCTGCACGCTGCGCTCTGAACCTGAGCGTTGTTGAGGAGAGCGGCTCTGCATATCTGAGCCCTTGTTCAGTAGCATGATCACCTCGTGCTCCTTTGCCATCACGCGCCGGTACATTGGCTGTCAAGCAAAACATAAGTATACATAAGTTGAGGTCCATTTGATAATTTAATATTTATGAACGATATCAAAATTGTAGCTTTGACGTTTATTTTAGAAATAATAATATTATAAATATAAAATAATATCAGAAAGCAGTGAGTAATTGTTACCTCATGCTGCTCAAGCTGCTGTTGAAGCACACTGCGGTCAGCAGAGACCAGCAGACGCTCGGACAACTGACCCAGCTCATCATTGAGCCAGCCCAACGTTAGTGCACAAGTCTCGCCAAACTGTCTGCCGTCTCTCACGCTGCCCTCGAGCTCCGCCTTGCGATGATCTAGCTTGCGCTGTAGAGCCTGATATTGCCTGTTGACTTGGCCAAGCTTGCCCTGGATCTCAGCGCGAGAAGCGGCATCGCCCAAGACTTGGCACAGTTGCTCGCCAGCAGCCTCTGCGTCTGCTAGCAGAGGACGCTTGCCTTCGAGCTGGCGCTCCAAGTTCTGTAACACAGCGACAACAATCTTAAATAAATATTTTCATAAAATTATATGCTAAAAGTTTCAGTTAATTATTTTCAACTAAGTTGAACAATTATACAATGACTAAAAATAAAAAAAATATAATCGGAAAAAAAAGTCACAAAAGTTCTATAAAATTAAAAATATAAAACAAAATCATAAGCTGCAAACTAACCTCAATTTTTCTGAGCAGTTCATCAGCCTCCTTGTCAAGAGGCAGGTCATCAAGTTCGTCAGAGATGGCTTGAAGAGCGTCTCTAAGCCTGGCAAGCCCGGCGTCGAACTCCCTGCTGGTGTCTGCCGCGGCGCCTAGTGAGTTGGCACGCTCCTCGAGCTTGCCTAACAGATCAGCCCAGCGCTGCAGCACAGAGTTGACTTTACCTGCGAGTCGCACGCTTTCGGGCGCGTCATCCTCAAGTCTGGCCAGCACGCTCTCTCCCAGCTCAGTGAGATGATTGAGCTGCGGCTGTTGTGTACGGAACTCTTCACGTAGCACCTGAGAAGTAATGTCACTTATTATAATTTATACAGTATTTTTCTCACAATACTACACTTCCAAGGAGCAATTTAGCGAAGTTAAAATGGTTTATTCTACAAGAGCTTGCCTTTTCATTATATGCAAGTTATTTATTTATAAATATTATATATATGAAATAATTAACTACATAATATTATAATAGCTTACTGAATTTAGAACTTATTGTTAGATATATTTTTGATATGCTACTGATTTTCAATGATTGACTGTTGAAACGCATATATATTTTTTATCACGACTTAATCAGTTTTTCTTTTTTTTTTAATTCAAATCTCAAGCACAATTAAAATTCTTAAAACTTCATTTAGTAAAATTGAAATAATTTTTAATACATATAAAAAATACACAACTTTATAATAGTGTACAAACTAAATATAGTGGACAGTAATAACGTGATAATATCATTACCTGTACTTGCTGCACTTGACTCTGCACCATCCTAGAGTCTGACGAGATAGGTCCCAAGACGGTCATCATTCTATCCTTAGCATTGAGCCAGTTATACAGCTGATCATGTGTGTCCAGCAAGTCCTTGAGGTCCTCCATGAACTTGGTTCTGTCCTTGCACTTGTCATGAAGACTCTTCCAGCGTGTTGTCACGTCCTTCAGTTCATCGTGCAACAGGTCGGCACCTGGCGCATTAGGCTTGCGCTTCAGGAGGTCATTGACCTGTGACTTGGTACTGTCCAGTAGCGACTGTTTCTCATACATTTCCTCCACAATGGCTTTCACTTGACGAGCTACTTTGTCTGCCTCATCTCTACTCTGAGGAACGGAGTCCTTGGGGATTTGACGTTGGATCTTGTCAAGGAACTGACTAAGTGCTCGGAGATTATCCAGATGTTTTTTAAGTTCGTCCTTAAGAGCTTCTACATCACTCTGACGATCTGTGAGACGTGTGCCCAGTAAGGAGTAGCGATTGTTAATTTCTGTCAGTTGTGTTTGGACCTGGCTCATCTCTGCAACATCAAACGGAAAGTATTATTTCAATCTCATGACTTGCAGAAGAAATATTTTATAACTTACCCTCGAGATGGAAGCCGTCCTGAGAAGATCTCCTGCTACTGAAACCGCTAGATCCACTTGGGGAGACAGGACTCTGCATGTTGTTCAACCCCTTTGTTGGCGAAGGACTGCGTGCGTCCTGGGAAGGACGTCGCACAGCTGCAAAAAAAAAAAAAAAAAAAAAAAAAACGAGTTGTTTAATTTATTAAATGTATAAGACGCGATAAATATTTCAAATAGTCAATCAATTGATCTAGTTAAACTTAAAATCAAGACAAAGAAAAAGAAAAAGAAAAAAAAAAAAAAAAAAAAAAGAGAGAAAGAAAAACAGAATAGTTCAGAGAATTACTAAAAACTTACTCGGGCTTGTGACAGAGGGTCTCTTGTTAGGACTGAAAGCAGAACTTCTCCTTCTAGTCGGTGAGTCAGGCCTCTCTCCTCTCAGCAAGGCATCATAAGCACTACCAAGATCATTCACTTTGTCGATTGTATTGCCGTAGTCACGATATTCTTTGACTAGAGGCTGGAATCATAAAATATTCAAATTTAAACACAAGAAATTAAATAATATACACCTTATTAAATAAATGAGTATGCAAAGAATTGTACTTTTTAAAATTGATATTAAATGTGTTGATTTTATATTTTACCTTGAGTTCCTCAGCTTGCTTGCGGATGGTTTCTGGCTCCATGGCCACAGGTTCCAGATGTGAAACTCGGGTCTCCATGGTGGTCAGCCACTCAAGCACTTGCTGCCGAAGTTTCTCATATGCACTAAGCTGCTCTGCACGTGCCTTGCCCAACTTTTGCCTCTCTTCCAGCAGACCACACACTTCTTTCCATTGATTCTCCAGCGACTGTAACAATCAAGCGTATTTTAAGATTTGTACACAAGATAACAGAACTTAACAAATCTTACCTTGATTTTGTCTCTAACGTGAGTTGTGTCAGTGACATCCTTCTTGCTGACAAGAGCCTTGCCCATACGAATCAATTCCTCAAATTCAGGTTTCTTATTTTCTTTGTGCGCCATCACTTCCTCAACACGTGCTTGTTGTTCCTCGGCGGGAAGTTTATTGGCACCTTCGATCACATCGGCTACCTCAGCCAACCAGCGCTCGGTCTGAGTGGATGCTGCAGTCCAGCGCTCTAGCTCTACGCAAACTTCCTCCAGGAACTCGCCTCGCTTGGACACGCGCTCTGCAACCTTATCAAACCTGTGCACAAGACAACAATTGTGTTATAAACTAATCAATTTAATTTAAATGTTTCAATAGTTCAATTAAAACCAAATGAGATTTTAACACTCATGTATGAAATTTATTAAAGAAAAAATATACAAAAAAAAAAAAAAAAAAAAAAAAAAACACACACACACACAACTGAAATTGTGGTGAGACTGGTTGTGCCACAAAGTAAATTGAATTACCTTGAGGTGACCTCCTTGAGCTTTGTCTCAACTTTCTTGGCAACACGAGGGTTGCTTGCAGTGGCCAATAGTTCATGTGCGGCTTGAGCAACTTTCTCAACGCCTGCACGATGTGAATCAACGTCCGCCTGAAGTAGGCGATGTTCGCGTAACTGCTCCATAAGTCTCTCCTTCAAAAGACTTGCAGGCCGCATCAAAGTCCTGGTAATAAAAAAATAATAATCAATGTTAGATATTTCAATCATCATTTAACAGTAAATAAACTAAAAGAAGTACATTAAAATTTTCTCATCTTCTTTATTTTTACAAAAAATATGGACTCAATTTTATTATATCGGTAATTTATAAGTTCCACTTACTTAAGCTGTCCTTCTGAACTATTGAGCCAATTGCCGAGGGTATCGAGAGCGTCTTGTACGCCTTGACTTTGCACCAAAGCAGAGTCCAGACACTGGCATCTCTCTCCCAGAGCCTCTAGCAGTTGCCTGTATTTGTCTTCCAGCTCTCGCGCTGGTTGCTCTAGCGCCTCGGCCTCCTGTGCTGACAACTGACCTTGCAGCGATGTTAGCAGGACGTGAGTACTCTAAAAATTGAGAAGAAAAAAATTAGCTGACATGCTAAGATGCATTTAATGCAATAATTGAGTTATAACTAACAAGTAAGTATAATATGCATACTATATAAAATATAGTTGTAACATAATCTAAATCAATTTATGAGTTAGTACTATACTTACAGTGACCGCTGAAGTAATGAGTCTCTCCTGTGCCACGAACTCGGAGTGCAACGCCTTAGCTCTCATTAGCTGGTCTTCTACAGCTCTTGGCTCTGCACTCAGAGGCTCTGCTAGGCACTTGTTAGCCCTGGGCTCAGCTTCTCTTAGCCAAGCCTTTGCCTTGTCCAGAGCATCACGGTACTCCCTCTGCCGTCCTCCAACACCAGCGACGCGATCAGACAGACGGTTAGCGCCTGCCAGAAGTTCTTGGTAAGTTGCGGTCACCTCTTGTACTTCCTGACGAACCTGAGAGCTCTTACGGGGCTCTAAGTGGGAGAGACGTTGAGGAAGGCTGGTACGGAAGTCGTTCAGTACACTTAGGTACTCCTGTATAACATGTTTTGATGTTAGCAAAATCGATTAAAATTTAATTTTTAAATATAAAATTTTATTATGTTCTATATCTACTTTGTCCAATTATAAAATAAGATACTGTATGTTTATAAACGTACCTTTGACTCGTCAATGAATTTCTGAGCTGCCATAGTAATAAAGCGTAAGTCAGCTTGGTGAGCGATGACGTCACTCACGAATTCCTTAGTAGAGTCGCTGCGTTGTAAGCTGCCCACTGAACGTTCCCTCTCGTCTAGACTGTGCAGAGCCTTGCCAAGCCATGTCGAGAATGTGCTCAGCTCGCTCCTGTTGTTTTAAGTTAAATTATTAATTTTAATAAAATTTAAACAATATAATATTTTTGTATATAACCATGACGTACAGCTCTGGCCAAAATTTTAAGAACGGGACAGCGGCGGCCGCAGCGTTTTCTCATAAAGATAGCAAAGTGTGGTTGCGGGTTACCTATACAAATCGTTTTCAAACTTTTGGCCAGGGCTGTACAATTCTCTCTCTGATCTCTCTCTTTATGTGAAAAAAAAAATGTTTGAAATCTATACCTGAATTTGTTGAGTTCTTCCTCAGCTGATAGAAGTTTTCTCAGCAGTTTGTCGCTTCGATCACAACTTCTCTCGTACCTCGACTTGAGTTTGTTCGCATTCTTCTCAAGCATAGTGACCTCGTCACTGGACAAAACCTCCGCTCCCTGAGCAGCCACTTGACGTGCCTGGTCCAAGCACGCAGCCACGGCGCGAGAGTGTTCCTCTAAGTCGTCCTTCAGCCGCTGATAATTTATAACATTGCGATATTTAATTTCAATATAATTACAAATATTTATTTGTTGAATGATAATTAGTTTGTCAATACATTAATATTCTGTGTGTCGTCAATTTTTTTAAAGCAACTTTAAAATTATACATATCAAAAAATTTTTTTTTCAAAAATAAAATATTTGTTAGAAAAATACAACAAAAATGCTTGAACAAAGCACGTAATAGCAGAATAATAATAATAATAAATTAAAGAAGAACAATTAAAAAACACCTATATGATGAATCATTAGTGAAGTTAAAATATATTTTAATACCTTGACGTTGTTAATTTGGTTTTTGAGTTCTTCAATATTCTCAGCGACAACGTCTTGGTTAGCCAACTGATCTTCAACATCAGCTATCCATTCAAGCAACTTGGAAATAGTTTCATCACAATGTCGGTACTTCTCTTGCATCGCCTCCTACAATAAATATGCTTAAGTCAGACTAAGTTACAGCATGCACATTTCAAACACCAAAAGCTATTGCCCACTGAGGTGCAATTGTAGTGCATTACTGCAATGTAGGAACAACACAAGAAGCCATTCTCTAAACATCAAATACTGAGGGCACGGGGAGAATGATTCAAAAAACACATTTTAATTAAAAGAAAAAAATCAAATTGCACACACACATTGCATGAGTAGAATAAGAGTTTTATTAAATCAACACTGTGGTTTTATTTTACGCCATGCAACTAAAATCAATGTTTATTGTTTTTATAAGCGAAGAGTGCACATTGAGTTATATTATATCAAAAATATCTGCGGAAAGCACACACGTCAAATTTATATACCTTTTTAGATATTTTTAAGGTAGAAAAAAATAAAACTCTATTCTACTCAGTGTTTAGTTAGTTCATTTTTTCAACTCAAATCACACACTCATCACACAATCTAAGTCATTCTACACACAAATTTATGCGTATTTTTTTATTATTTTTATGTCATTGATTAATTTTAGTTAAAAAACATCAGTTTATTTAAATTTTATTTAGTTAGTTAATAAATAAAAGTAAAAACTTTTTTAAATATAAAAACCTGCAACAGAGAGAGAAACAATTTAATTACAACACATATTTAGTTTTTTTTATTATTTCTTCGAAATGTATTTTACCAATGGTTAATGTGTTTTATGTATTTATATCTATGTTAAATAATGTTTTTACGAGTTCTGTTCCCTCAAATACCAAATAATACTTAAATTGTAAGTTAATTATCTGTCATTCTTTATGCTTTGGTTAGTTAGAAAATTTCATATTAATTCTTCAAATTATGATCATGGTTATTTATTGGCACCAATTTTTTGATGCCAGTATATAATTTTATTATTTAAAGGTGAAATATAGGGGAGCATGCTGTCAAAACATTCGGAAGCAGTAGAGTAATATATCTAGCCAAATACATTCAATAGTCCAGCATAAGGTTTTTTGCAATTATAAAAATAATTAAGGTGTAACACCAATTTGTTATAACAAGCCATCACTACTTGAATATTATATCAATTTGATATCCCAGGCAGGGTATTTCCCACAATCAAATGCATTCAGCGGGCGGGGTAGCAGTAGCAGCGATCAGCGCACGCAACAATCTTGCTAGCTTACCCGGGCCTCGGCAGCTAAGAGATACCCCTTGTCCAGGGCCTGTTGTAGATCTATCTTGCGACCACTTGAAGTTTCCAACATCTCACCAAGTTTAGCGTCTATCAGTTTTGAACTCATTGCATCTGGTAGCGAACTAACAGCACCACTTTTAGCATCCTTTACTAGAGTTAAACTGGGGTCAATAATTCCTGTATCCACTGCCTCAGATAACGTTACTTTCCTACTGGTAAATGGATCAGTGAAACGCCCTCCTGCTTTAGGAAGGTATAAACTATAACGTAGAGCTTCAATTAAAGATATCCCACGTCTTGGAGTTACGATAAGACCAGAATCTGAAGCCGCTTGAAGTGTAGTAAGATGACTTGTAGCTGTGTTGACCACGCTGCCTTTTTCAGCATCCATCAGTCCTTTTCTAAATGCTTCTGGAAGTCTAACAAGCTTGCATTTTTCTGTATCTTTTAGAAGTGCTGAATCTGGGTCTATTAATCCTGATGTTATAGCTTCCTTTAGTGTCACAACTTCCTTTGAGGTAGGGTCAGTAAAACGGCCAGTTTTCAGATTTAAGTGTCCTTGCTCGATTGCCGCATCAAAAGTTAAAGGCTCTCGTAAAAACACTACTGTGCCCTGATCAAAGATGATGCAAAGTGTTTTTGCTTTGCCAGTTTGAGGGTCAAACATTGCACGTTTATTCATATCTATAACACCCTCTAACATTGCTTTCTTCAATGTTTTAAATCTTCCTGTTTCGGGGTCTTTAATTACAGCGGATTCCGGATCAATGAGTTCACTTCGAATTGCTTCTTCAATTGTGCATTCACGGCTAGTTCTTGGATCTTTGAATGTTCCTTTAAGGAAATCAATGGAGCCTCTCCTTACAGCCTGCTGGAATGTTATAGGTTTTTCTACAGTAACTAGCAATCCACGTGCTAAAGCAGCATCAAACGAGTAAGATTTTTTTGTCTTAGGATCAATTGCTTTTCCTCTTACAACATCAATATCCTCGTCTTCAATAGCTGAATTAAGGCTTTTCAATTGTCCAGTGGTTGGATCTTTAAGTGCACAAGTATTTCCATCAATTAAACCATGTAATAATGCTTGGTTTAGATCAAGGTGATCTCCAATATCTGGATCTATGAACCTTCCGGTGTCTGGGCGATAAATTCCGCAATACATGGCTTCTGCCATAGAAAGAGGTTTCTTCGCTGTCACTATGAGCTGCTTTTCTTGCGCTTCTTTTAGATTGATACTATGTGTGGGTTTAACATCGGGCATGTTGTATATTCCATGTTCAGAATTTATAAGACCACTATCTACAGCGTCTGGAAGCTTCATGTAATTGCCACTCTTTGCATGTTTAATAATAGATAACTTTGGGTTAATCAAGTCTTCCTTGCATGCCTCTTCTAATGTCAACTTTCTACCATTTGATGGGTGCACTAATTTTTTTGACTCACTGTCATACAAACCCATTTTAATAGCCTCATATAACCCAAATGCACTTTCAATATCTACAATGAGACCTAATTCCAGTGCTTCTGACAAAGAAATGTTCACATCAGAGCCAGGTTCCTTGAAGCTTCCAGCTCTTCTATCAATAATACCAGCTCTACAAGTTTCAACCAATGACAAGAGCCTGCCTGATTTCTTCTCCCAAAAGCATGGTAACATGGGATTTATAATATACCGACGAATTCCTTCATGTAATGTAACCTTTCTTCCGGTGTTGGGGTCTGTTATTTTACCAGTAGAATCATCATATAAGCCTTGATGAATACATTTTTGTAATGATATTGCTGCCTTACTATCTACAATGAGCCCTAAATCAAAACCTTGCGATAATGTTACTTCTACATCACGCTCATAGTCCTTCAGCTTGGCCGATTCTCCATCAATGAATCCGGCTTGAATAGCTTCTGAAAGAGAAATCTTTTTCCAAAACCCTGATCTTGTGTCTCTGACATGAACAGACTCAGAGTCAACTAGTGAGCCTTCTACAGCTTCAGCTAAAGTAAGCCAATCACCACTACAAGGATCGAGCCATCTGGCACGCCTTTCACAAAAGACACCTTTTGCAAGCGCTTCGCTTAAAGACATTGGTACTCGAGCTTCTATAAGAAGACCTTGATCAAAAGCTTCCTGGAAGTCAACTCTACGATATCTTCCAGTCTTTAGAGTCCCTGCTTTAGAATCCACTAGTCCATCTTTCATAGCTTGCGTAAATGGTACAAGTTCTCCAGTCACGTGACTTTTAACTAAAGTCGTAGCAGGATCAATTACACCACTACGAATAGCTTTATCAGTGGACAATTTTTCTTGGGTTTCAGGACTAATAAAGCGACCAGTCTTAGGATCATAGAAGCCTTTATATACTGCCTCTGGGAGAGAAAACTTACGTTTCGCAGGCAAAATAAGACCTCTTTCTTGAGCATCATAGAAATGCATTTCAGCCCCATTTGTTGGATCTATTGCCATTCCTGCCTTTGGTTCAATTATACCGACTTTGATAGCTTCTCCCAAGGTAATTATGTCACGAGATCTTGGATCTTTAACAGTCAATACTCCTTTACTTATGTCTCCTTTCATTACAGCATCATCTAATGTGCAGGTTTCTCCTTTCTCTCCCATGAGCATAAGACCAGTATTAGGATCATAACATCCTTGCGCAAGTGCTTCTTGTAATGACCAAGGCTTTTTTGTTGAAAGTAGGAATCCTTTTTCATAAGCAGAATCAAATGTCATAGCATGAGGATATGTCAATATACCTTTGATATCATCTACTATTTTTGCATCAATTGCAGCTTGAACAGTTACTGGTTTTCCAGTATGTGCATTTTTTACACGATCAGTTGAACAGTCAACTAAATTAGTATTTACAGCTTCACTAAGCGAAATTTCATCTCCAGTAGCTGGGTCAAAAAAGCATCCATTATTGGGAGAATACACTTCTTGTAGTATTGAATCGATCAGAGAAGTTGTAGGTCTATGTGTTTTTATTAATTTTTCTTTAGTTGCAACGTCTAGTGGCACATTTCTTTGTTTGGCTTTGTCATTAAAGGTTCCTGATTGTGTGTCAACTATCTTGCACTGTACGGCATCGTCAAGTGACATGTATTTTTGATTAACTGTATCTTGACATTCAGTACTGAATACGTCCACAATACCACGTTTAATTGCTTCATCAACTGTAACATTTTGGTTTGTTATAATATCAAGCACAAGGCCACTATTAGGGTTATATTGTTGTTTCTTCACAATTGCTTCAATTGAATTTGGCCTTTGTTTACTAACTATAAATCCTTTTAAAAATGCAACTTTCAATTCAATTTCTTTGTGCGTTTTAATATCAATAATGACACCCTTTTGTAGATCTACAATACCACATCGTATTGCTTCTGACAAAGGAATAATATCGTCATTTTCTGGATTTCGTATATTGATAGTTTGAGGGTCTATTATTCCTGCTTTAAGGGCATCTGTTATGCTGACAGTTTCACCTGTGTTTGGATCAGTAAATACTCCCGCATTGGGATCATATACACCATTGGTAATTGCATCGTAAAATGATAAAGTTGGATATTTCGAATCGAGTATATCTGGCGTTTTGCATACTTCTTGTTCTATGATAAGGCCCATACCAACAGCATCAAAGAATGATATTCTTTTTCCAGTCTTTGGATCAACTAATTTACCTGTCTTTTTATCAATAAGAACACCAAGTGCCTCATTCAGTGGAACGTAAGTATCATTACGAACATCTTTTACTAGTACCACATTAGCATCAAATATTCCTTCAGACACTAATTCTTGGAATGTAGAAACTTCTCCAGAATTTGGATTTTGGAAAGTTCCAGTTTCTGGATCATAAACTCCTTCTGATATTGCAGATTCTAAATCCAAACATTTTGTTACAGCTGGAGAAAGACATCTTTCAATAAGTTTTACTTCAGACTTCGAAAATATTTCTATAATATCTTGCTGATTTACTAAACCGCAGCCGAGTGCATCTTCAACAGTCATAGGACGTTCACTCAGAATGTGAATTGTGCATGTACGCGGTTGAATTTTTTTGTTTCGAACTGCATCACTTATTGTGCATTTTTCTAGAGGTGCAGAGGCAGCAGATTTTATGCTTACTACTATAGGGAGCTTTTCCTTAATAGGAGACTGTATTTTAAGGCTTGGAGTTTTAGAGTCTCTTTCCTTGCTATCAGCAACATTTTTTACTGCGTCTACTAATAATTTTCCAGCAAGTACGGGTGCAGCAACAACCGCAAGAAGACCCATCTTTGCTGCTTCTTTTATAGTTACCAAACTTCCTGTCTTGCCACTTTTTATTTCTCCAGTATCAGGTTTGATAACTCCAGCATTTAAAGCTTCTTTTGTAGTCATTGAACTACCAGAAGAAACATCAAATACCAGTGAATCTTTATCAATTAAACCTTGCTCTACGGCTACTTCAAAAGATAATTTGTTTCCTGTAGCTGGATCAATAAACTTTTTAGATTCTTGATCGTATATTTTTTCAAATGCTTCAACAGGGTTAAGTTTTGTTAGTTTTTTGGTAGGTGATCCAGATTTACAAGTATCAAGAAGTCCTTTATCAACAGCTTCACGTACAGAAATAACCTTACCAGTGGCAGGATCTTTGAAAGTCCCAGCTGTAAGATCAATCAGACCTTCAGCAACAGCATCTGAAAAGCCCATTTTGATATCTCTAGTTTTATATTCTTTCTTGGTTTCAGATTCATCTTGAACAATTCCTTGTTTTCTTGCTTCAGTAAGAGACATAACTTCACCTGAGATTGTATTTTCCACTTCATTGGGACCAACGAGTGCATAGCCTTGACTAAGCTCTATTGTTTTTGTTGTAACAGTGTGGTAAGATGTTACAGTTTCTGTAACTGCTGTCACAGAGCCAGTTAGAGTTGAAAGGTGACTTGGAACTGGTTTGATTACCAACAAGCCTATTTCAACAGCCTCAGATATTGGCACCTCTTTTCCAGTTATAGGATTGGTAAATGTACCAGATTCACTATCAATTAGATTACAATCTAAAGCTTGGGAAACGTCGACACTATCAGGTGACACAGGATATGGTAGTGCCATAATAAAATCTGAAGCAATAGCATCTTTTATAGGCAGTCTTTCACCAGTAACTGGATGAATAACTTCTTTTTGTTCAGAATCAACCAAGCCCCGCTTCAAAGCTAATTGGAATGTCATGCCCACAGGAGGCAAATTCATAGTGTCGTCTGTCAATACTTTTTCAGGGAAAAGTTTGAGATCCCTGGACGCAGTTAGGAAGTCAATAGGGCCATTTTCAGTTATCACAACTGAATCATTTTCATCTATTAAATTTAATTTAATGCCATCTTCTAGAGACATCGAATTGCCAGTCTTTGGATCATTTATTTTTGACTTGGGATCTATAACATCACATAAAATAGCTTGTTTTAAAGTAAGTAGTGTTCCAGTTTCTGGGTGCACAATTTTTCCACTTGATTCGTCAAATAGACCTTGTTGAACTAGTTCAGGAATTGATAGCGCGTGTGCAACAGGGACTAACATCAGACCCGAGTCTGGATCTAAAATTCCTCTTTCAATTGCTTCATTTATGTTCATAAGATCTCCTCTATGAGGGTCTTTAATTGCACCTTTAGTACCATCTACTTTTTTCTGACATACTGCTTCTGCTAATGTTATTGCTTCGCCATCAGGCCCCTTAAAAGTTTCAGGTTTTTGTAAGATATCAGCTGTTTGTTTATCAATAAGACCATTTTCTACTGCGTCCTTTGGTTTAACTACCTTTTTTCTCATTTTTTGTAAGACCACTGGTTTTGCCTCACGTTCTGGAGACTGTGTAAAGGAACGAGCCCTACCAATTGTTACGTTATATTTTGGTTCTGTAGTAACTCTATCTCTTGTTTTGTCTCCTTCTGACAATTCCAACATTTCTTCATCATCACTTATAGGTTTATTTTTACATATGGGAGTATTAATTAACCTACCTCCCAATTCTTTAACTTCCTCACTAGTGATAATGCCTCTTATAATCGCTTCCTCAGACGAAATTTCTTCTCCAGTAGTAGGATCTTGTATTATTAGCCTCGATGACACAGTCTCAGTTGTAGTGCTAATAATGTGTTCAGGTTTCTGAGTATCTAAACGAATGTCTTTCCGATTAACGGATTCATTTCCAATTTGTTGAGGCTTAGAAACTATTGATTTAGAAGTATCTAAATCAGAAGCTTTTGAAACTGCAGAGATAGCTGCATCAGCTAATAATTTTCCAGCTACTAATGGAGCACCTAGTACAGTTACAATTCCCAATTTGGCTGCATCACTAAACGATATTTTCTTTCCTGTTCTGTCTTTATAGTCTCCAGTGTTTTTATCTACTAGTCCCTTCCGGATGGCTTCGTTTACATTCATTTCTTTACCAGTGTAAGGGTCCTTTACTTTAACATTTCGAGGTTCAATCTTACCTTCCATTACAGCAGCTACAAGTGTGGTAGTCGCTGCTGTTTCTGAGGTTTCAGAAGGAAGAAGTAAAACAGTCGCAGATGTTGGATCAAATACAACACCTGGACTTACTTGTAAGGGTTCTGCTTCTGATTCACGTATTTGATTTGCACTTGGAATTTCAATAAAATTACTAAGATCTACTTTATCAGTGACTTCAATTTTTTCAGGTTTTCCATTAATCTTTGTAATCTGGATTAGTCTCGAAGATGATGTATCAATATCCATTCGTGATTGCAGTATAACTGTACCTTTGGCTATAGCATCCTTCATAGTGATTTTTGTTCTTTTATCGTCGTAATGACCTGTAGCATCTACAATTCTTTTTTCTAAGCTTCTTAATAGAGAAACCTTACGATTATTGCTAGGATCGATGACTAATGCTGAAATGGGGTTTATAATTTCCAGTTTTACACACTCTTCAAATGAAACAAGGCGATCTGTTCCAGGCACAGTAAAAAGGCCAAACACTGGATCAAATAACCGTTGTTCTATAGCTTCAGACAGAAACCATCCATCGGAAGGTACTTCAAACACTTCTCTTTCCATGTTCATTGTGGTTGTAACTGTTTCCATTACTACTTCTGAACTTTGGTGAATTGGAGATTGTTTACGAGGCGATTCACGTTTTGGGCTTACTTTTTTCGATTCTTTAACTTCAGGCTCTACATTTTTTCTCTTAATAGGAGATGGTGTTCTTGATTTTGATGGCCCCTCATTTATTATGCCATCACTTGCTGCTTGTTGTAAACTAATAATTTCCCCAGTTACGGGATGCTTGAATGTCTCTTTAGTCTCGTCAATTAATCCTTGCCTCAAAGCGTCTCCATAGCTCATGGTTACTTCTGTATTTGTTACACCACTAGAAGTAATAGTAACATAACGTTTTATTGTTTTCGTTACTGTTGACGTAGTTACAGTAATATCTAAGAGGCTTGCAAGCTTCGCAGCTCCTTCAGCTGATATTATATTTCTGTCTATGGCTTCTTCTAAAGGAATTTGATGATTTTCATCTAGTAACTGCCCAGATCTAGGATCAATGCGCTTTTTTATCACAGCTTCAAGTACTGATATGTCTTCTCCATCACTTCCCTTTATACCTATTTTTCTATTTAACATTTCTAATACCTGTGGTTGAACTAGTCTTTTTTCAACGCCAGCTTCTAAACTAATGCTCTCTCCAGTAGCTGGGTCTAAAACCAATTCTCCTGTATTTGGATCAATAAGGCCTCGTAACAATGCAATATTTAAGCTGACGTACTCACTCGTGTCAGGGTCACGTATGCCATCGATATCAAATATCATTTTTTGAGCTACAGAAGTTATGTGACCACGATCGACGGCTTCTGGTATTGTGCAATTTTCTTCTGTTATGGCATTTTTATATTTTCCTTCAGGTAAAATAATTCCTTCTCCAATAGCCTGTGTCAAAGACAACAATTCTCCTGTTTTTGTATTACTCACAGATTTGGCATCAGGATCTAAGACTCCCACGGAAAGTGCTTGCAATATTGTTATTTTCCGTCGGTGTGTTGGACTTTTAATTTTCCCGTCCTCGCTAATTAAATCTTGATCACAACAATCTTTTAGTGTAAGAGGTTTTATTATTAAACGTCGTCTGTATGCCTCATGTAATGTTAATCTTTCCCCTGAGGCACGATGTTCATAGCGACCTTGAATGGCATTGATAACTCCACTTTTCATGGCCTCAGCCACTGTTATCTTGACATCTTCAGCGGAATCAACAACTTCTCGAATAGAAGCATTAAGTATTCCCTTGTCAACTGCTTCATCCAATGTAAGCTTCTCCCCTGTTCTTCTATCTACTAATTGTCCTGAATACTCATCAACTAAATTCTGTACAATTGCATCAGATAACGCTACACCATGTGTTTTGAGAACACTACGAGATATAGACAAGTAACCTCTTGTAATAGCCTCTGAAATACTTATCAATTCTCCAGTACTCGAATCAATATAAGTAGCAGTATCAGGGTTTATTAAGCCACTGCTTACAGCCTCACTTATGGAAGGAGGTTCAAGTACAAGTAAGCTAGAAAGCATGGAGCTTACCTGTTCCTTCCGTAGCAATCCCAAGTTGAAAGCCTCTTCCAGTGAGATCGTTCTTCCAGTTTGAGGTTCAATAAAAGTACCCCCTCTCTCTGCATCTATTAATTCTTTTTGAATAGCTTCTAGAAGAGTTAAAGGTCTGTTATCAGCATACACTCCACTATGACCTAGCAGTCTTTTAGCTAATGACTCCTCTATAAGTCCAGCTGAGACACCCTCATTAATGTTCATTTTTCTACCTGTTCGAGGGTCAATTAACTGCCCTGTCCTGACATCTAAAATTCGCTTTGCAATTGCCTCAGCTACTGACAAAACCTCACCCGTGCGAGGGTCTATTATACCCCGAGCTTCACTAAATGTGTCACCCCCTCCTCCAGGGTCGTTTTGATTTTTGTATATCCTACGTACTGAGCGGGTTTCTGTAAAGACTAGACTTGTTCCATTAGGATCTACACCATTAACTCCATTACTATAAGGGGTTGAGCTAACGTGGTGCATATTGTGCTTAGTGGGGGATTCAGATGTAACTACGACTGTTGACCGGTGAATTTTGGAGTGGTCTGGTAAGTCCATTGGCTCCCTGCACAAAATCATGTATATTGACAAATTAGAGAATAAAGAAAATTAAAGAATTTTGATCAGATCAGTAAAAAGTATAAAATAAAGAACTGATTTATAATAAATTAAATATTTATATAAAAAAAACTTGGTCACAAAACATATAATATATATATATATATATATATATATATATATATATATATATATATATATATTTATATATAAGTCACTATTGAAACAATAAAAAAACAATAACTACGCAGACTGAAAAACAATTGCTTATAATATTGATGAATGTTCTTAGACAATCGATCAGCGTTACATGTTAAAGAGGAAATAAAAAATTGAACGCATTTATTAATCATAATAATAATAAAGAAAAATTCTAGTGTTAAGCGTTGTGGTGGCAGCACGATAGTTTTAAAAACTGTATCTTATTGAATCACGTCGTCTTGACTGCTTAAATCAGTAGCACTTACTTATTAAAAAAAAAATGAATAAAATTGATTCCGCTTTAGTAGTGAAAGCCCTTTGATTCTGCCTGTGTTTGTAAACATTACGTGCATGTTATCCCCCCTCCCCACTTTTAATGAATTTGCCCTTTCAAAGCGATTTATTCAAAAGTATATAAGTGCAATTTTTTTATTATATACTAGAGAAGAGTAATTAATGAAAATATACACATAAACACATATATTATTAATGCCTTAAAATAAAATTACACTTTTGTTAAAAATTGTCACTTTATATTTAATATATTATTCAGCCATTATTTGTAATAGACGTTAATAAAAAATGTACTTACTGATCATTTGAAGGTATTGTCGAGGGATCTGAGTTGTCGATGAGGTTGAGCTCTGTTCGGTAAGTGCGGAACACTCGAGGCTCCATTTGTGTCACGATCAGCTGCACAACACAAAAATAAATAATCTCATTTAACAATAAAACAATAACTTAAACGATAGAAAGAAAATATGTATGTGAAAAAAAAAAAAAACTAATTTACAAACTTAACACTTTTCAATCTAATAACAAATTAAGGTAATACTTATACTTAGATCACAAATACATCGCACTTTTTTCGTTGCTATGTATCGCTTCATGTTGATATTGAGCGACTATATGCCGTGTTCACCAAGTCTCACAAACTGAAACTATAGTTCTCGCCTACACTATTTACTAGTTACCTTATATGGTCGAGTGTGCTTCAATGCCCACTCAGACAACCCACTCATCGACCTCTAAAAATGCCGACACCTTACTTCCAATATAATTACAATAAACAAAATGCTTGGTAACATTGCAACTAAACACAAATAATGCTGAAATATGTATACAAGATACAAACGTAATTAAAATATTAAATTACTAAATTTGTCTCTTTTTTGTCACGTTATCAAGTTATATACAACAAGATTTCATTGCATGGAATTTGAGGGATAAAATTTAAATAGGAGAGAAACTAAAAAAAAAAAAACTATAGGAAACATGTTTTTATTTATAAGTGACAATATATTTTAAAATTTATGTTTTGATTTTTTTTTTAAATTCTATTTTCTTTCATTTATGAATGCGTGATCTGATCTTCATGCTATCTTTATATCGCTGTAGTTTGCGCTTAGCACTGAGTTTTGATACGATTTTTTTTATGAATGTTAAATGAGCAGGGGTTAAATAATAATATACAAATAAAGATAAATAAATCAATCTAACCTAATAAACACACTAGAAGAAAGTAAAGATAACATACCTCAATGTTGGGATCATCTGGGTTGAGTGCTGCAATCTGTCTCAATCTATCAGACAAGACATCTAGAAGACTCTGGAAGCGATGGTTGAGCGTATCTAATTGTTGACTAACAGCGTCATCCCCTGATATCTCTGAACCAGATCTGGGACGTTTGGCGTGTCTCAAAGAACCATCAAAACTTGGCTGCAATTCCTCAACCAATCTTCTGTACTGCTGCAGCCGCGAGGAATAGATCTGGCGTAGTTAGCGTGAGTTAGTTAGGTTAATTAAGTCACCCCTCTAGTTTTAGACAGGTACCCTTATAGCGAGGTTAACATAGTTAACTTTTTAAGTTAAGTACGTATGTATGTACCTCCCCCATTAATTAGCATATATTATAATTAAATCTGCAGTCAGCAATACCTTGTTAATACGATTGTCAGTTATGATTCGTGAGAAATGTATTAGTTATTTTGTATCAAGTGCATTCAATGCTATATATATAATCAAGTTATAAATTATTGTGTCAAAATACAACCAAAGACATGACACTTTGGAATGCATTTTTCTCGTAAATAATAGTTGCAAAGAATTTTTAATATAGAATGGAAAATGCATAAATATTTAGTTAATATTCGTAGAAACAAGGTTTTACTGTTAATCTAGAATTAAATTATGTATACAAAAAAGTGAATTATTATTGACTTTATTTGGCAAAATAATGTAAAATTGTATAAATTTTGAGTTACATGCCCCCAATAATAATTAACCATAACACACTACAATTTAGTTAACTGTATTCACAAAATGTTACATTATATTACATTTTTTTTTATTAATTTGAGAATCGCAGTAAATTTTCATGAGCATTAGTATCGAATGGTGCACATTTGTTATAAATAAAGTGCAGAAGAGACTGTTTTTTTGGTTATTTATTACATAAGGGCATGCACCATTGCAAAGTAAAATTATAGGTTATATTATATATATAACAAAAAATTATAATTAGGCCCCATATTTGAAAACAAATATTATTAAAACAAAATACATTATAATTATATATTGTTTCCTATAGACCTTAATTAATTTTGAGTGCTACATTAATTTTATTATTACACTATGTACACAAGTATACAACATACTATTTTCTCTCACTCTCTTTCTCTCACATACACATAAACATACTTATACACGACAAGAATAGAGGGTGGGATTGGGGGGTAAGTAAGTTACCTTGGCTTCTCGGATGAACCTTGCTCCTACAACATTCACCTGTTCAACCATATGAACATGATCCGTGACATTCTTGTACAGCGTCTGAAATAATTAACATATCAAATCTATTCCACCTCAATAAATCGCGCTAAATACATACACTCGAAAAAAAGTACGTATATCAAATTTTGCGTTTCTCTACTGACTTGATCTTTTAGTCTAACTCACAAATTCATTGGTTTTCAGTGAGCCAAAATAGATTCATCAGTAAGGAATCTGCAGTATTAGAAGACTACATACATAAATAAAAACACACAAAATATTAACAACGATTCCCAATTTTGGAGTGTACATATTATAAGTTATCCATTTCACGATATTTTTATTATTCAAATTAGTAATTTGACAATAAAAATTGAGGTAATATTTCAATTTATCAGACAAGATACTCTCAATTTTTATTTTTGAACGTTAAACTGTTAGAACTTGTTATAATATTAGTATCTGCATGGGTCTTACTTTACACTGGAATGAGATTTACATTACAAAAAATACATAATACTTCAGTTCGTATTCTTTGCAAATCTCAAGTGTATGTTTTATCTCTTGTAATGTATATGTCTTCCAATGCAAGAGACACCACAGTCAGGACTAACCAGAGTGTCTTGGAGTTGCTCCACGGCAACGCCTTCGATGGGAGCGAGAGCCTTCAGCTTGCCGTAACTCTCGTCTATCCAGGTGACCTCCTGAGTGTAGGTGCTTGTGTATTTCTGCAGGAGCTCGTAACCAGCCTCACAGCTGCGAAGCCTGAAAAAAATATTAATAACATTTTTACACACAATGCAATTTTATTATTATAATTTACTTTAATTACCACTATTGATTTTTACCAAGAAAATGATAAATGAGCATTAAGTCCTAAGACAAAAAAAAAAAAAAAAAAAAAAAAAAAAAAAACTGCCAATGGAGGTTATCGGTTTAAAAAATTGTTAAAAATTTTCTATGGCTTAAAACACGGAAAAGTATGTCTAGTATTTCTAATTTAAATTTCTCCAAAATCGGTGGAGTAGTTTTCTCAAAAATCGCAAAAAACGTGTTTTTCTGCATAAGCGTAATGTTAAATTAGGGGACCCTTAGCTTTCCCCGCAGCACCCCGCGCGCTAAACCGATAACTTCCATTCTTATAACATGGTAAAGCTTCATCATTAGTCTATATATAGGATGTCCAAAATTAAATTAAAAATAGTAAAATTTGTTATTACAAATCTGCAAAAATTAATGTAATTAATGAACAAGTCAAGCTCAATCAGAATATGCAATATATTTAATAAACTTAGAACATAATTGTTACAGCTCATTCCAATAAAATTAATCAATAAAATGTTAAATACTCCTTTAACTTACCTCTCAGCCACCTGGCTGCAAACGCCGGCCCAGCGACTTGTCACTCGCTGTACCTCCTGTTCCAGTCGGTCAACGTCAGGATGTGCGCGTTGTGTACTGGGACGAGATTTCTCAACGAGACGTCTCGTGTTACCTACATCTTCACCCAACTGGTCGATCACGGTTTGTTGTTGTTGGATTTGAACTTGCAGTTGAACCAGTTCCTCGTGAACCTGAGCACAATTAAATAACACTTGAATAATATTCACGATATCCGCATCAGCAAGTTAATATGAAATATTAAATGAAAGAACTAACTATCCCCGCAATTTTAGCGCACTTTACAATAGGGACGTTTGAAGCGTCGCTTTAACGGCAACGTACCTAATTTTTGGGGTCATATCTGAAAAGTAAATCAGAGTGCAATGCATGACTTTTAAAATATGTTTTCCTATCCCGCTTTCAATTACAACGTTTATAAAGCTCCAACAAAAATGTCGATCTTCAATATTACCAAATTTGTTGTAGAACGATAGAAATGTTACCGTACAGGTCTTTGATATACAAGAATATTACTTACTGTCTGCAGAGCTTGCATTTCATTGGGCATCATCTCGTATGAGGCGAGACGTAGCTCGAACTCTGAGACAACTGTGGTGGCTTCCTCCAATCCAGTGAGCACGATCTCAACACACTTCAGCCTGAGAACAACGAGAATATTTATGTAAACAAATTCGGGAATGATCAACACAATTCAAAAGTTGATTATTAAATATAACAAAATACCGCCAAAGTAGACGTAATAAAAAATTCGACATATATCTATAAAATACGTTAAAAAAAGTGATTTAATTTTCAGCTACGCGTAACAATTTCACAGCAAATACCAATTGCATAAAATCGAACAACTTTTTATTTTAATCCATACTAAAAATATATATAAATATATAATAATAAAAAGCAATTAACATTTACTTTGCATTGCATTGCTGACGAGCAAAATAAAATGACTCGCATACCTCTCGATGTAGAGATGTGATGAGCTCCAGAGTGACGTCCACTTGGCCACGATGTTGTCCATCTTGGTCTGCATAGCTGGAGTCTTGCGTGGTACGGCGCGGAATGTTGTTTGCAAGGACTCAACATCAGGTTCAAGTCCCTGTAGTCTTGTCTCCAGTTCCTTGTGTTCGATCACTAGGTGTTCAAGTGAATCAAGATCACGTGGCAAGGTGGCGACTGCGCGCAGAGCAAGCACGTGTTCTACCTCGTCAAGAGCTGCTTGGAGAGCTGCGGCTTGCTCATTGAATTGACGGCTTAGCTGCTTTGTTTCCTCTGTCAAGCACAAGAAACAATAATGTCTTTACTCGTCTAATTTCAACTTCATTAAAAAAAAAAAAAAAAAAAAAAAAAAATTGCACCCCTAAACAATAACATTTAAATCACGTTGAGTCAAAACTTATAAAACGCTTGACTAGAATGCCCGTAAACTTGAAACTTACCTTCTAGCTTAGCCTTCCTTTCGAACTCGTCGAAAAGTCTATTAACCTCATCCATCTCGCGACGAAGTCTCCTCAGTTGAGGGTCATTAGGGTCACCCTCTTGTAATAATTTATCTGCGTCCTCGTTCAGCGCCTTGCGGATCGCGTTACGTTGTTCTTGTCCCATTGCGAGGAACTGAGCTAGATCCCAACTCTTCACCACCTGCAACGAAATTGCTTGTCAGTCACGATATTACGTAGTAAAATTAAAATTTAAGGGAAGGAATGTTATACCTTGATAGTAGCGAAGATCATGTTTTGACGCATGCGCAGCTGTTTCTTCTGCCAAAGCGCAACAGATCGGTCGAACTGTCTCTGCAGACGTTCTGCAAGGTCAAGAGCATCCTTATCTGGTGGAGGAATAACGAAGCAAACTCCGGGCACCACGGCCTCTACATTGTGCACGCTCGTCACCTTCCACTTGACGCGCTGTGAGTTGTCGTGGAGGGTCAGTTGTTCACCCTTTTCTATCGAGGACTGTAATAAAAAAATACATATTCAGCGTCAGTAAAACCCTAAGTGAAAAGTAAACTTACGTTGTTTTGCTTGTAAGCGCAGACAGCAGTGACTTTGACTGGTCTAGTGACAGGTTGACGACGTTGTTTGAGTGGTATAACTTCCTTAGCACGTTCAGTAAGGGCTTGAACTACGTCACCATAGTGGGCGAGTTCTTCACGTAATTCTTGCATGCCCTTCAGCAGTCGTTCTCCCTCGTCCAGCGAGAATTCCGACACAGAGTATACAGAGTTCAGCACCTCATCGCGTCTGAAACAAATACAGAATATTTATATGAATTCCCTCACTTAATGACTATAACTTGTTTATCTTTTTATGTAAAATAATGGCAGTTGAACTCACTGTTGAATCCATTGCTCGCACTCGCGGGCCTCTTTGAAGAAGTTGTGGTGGTGTGAGGCGTGACGTAAATGTGTTTCGAGACACAGGGTGAGCTGCAAGAGCCAGGCCCACTGGGACTGCATAGCCGCCATGTATGCCTCAATGCACTTGGCAGCGGGATGATGTTGAAGTACCAAGCTCTCGCCGCGGTCCTGCACCGCGCTGAACTGAATCTCACGCTTCTCCAAGTCACTCATCAAGCTCTGCAAATAACATACGTTTCACATTCAGTATTCCACAGTAAATTTTAAATGCTTAAATTCATAACATGCATGTATGCGAGGAAGAAATGACAGAGAGACAATAGGAAAGAAAATACACGTCAAAAAACAGAAGAAGAAGAAGAAGAAAAAAAAAAAAAAAAAAAAAAAAGATCGCGATAATGGACCAATTTAAAGTAGAAAATGAAATTAAATACAAATATTATAGGAATTAAAATACTATAAAGCACTTCATTTAGAAAATGAGTCACTATACTTTTAAATGCATGTCATTGTAAATTAAAATTACTATAAAATATACTAAATAATAATAAAAATTGAAAGAGAAGAAAAGAAAGAAAAATAATTAAAACTATAAAAATAAAACAGTTCACACAAATTAAGAGCCCAGAACCACTGAAATGCATTTAGATTGCAGAAAAGTCGAAGAATTAAATAATAAATTACCTCATATCCCGAGCCATAGCATCGCTAGCATGAAAAATTACAAACATATACATCAAGAACACAGGAATAATTAAAGCCACACACAGACATATTTTAGCAACAAAATTTCCACCAGAAATCACGCAGCCCAGGAAAGCCAGAAGCTTTACTTCATAAAGAAAGGCAATTCACCAAAGTAATTTTTTTTTCTTTAAAAAACTGTAATTGTAACATAATAAAAATACATTGGAGGATAAAAAATACTTCTGCAAATCCCATAACCGTAAGAATAAAAATAGGAATAAAACGTTTCGAATGATTTTTTTTATTGAAGTTAGCAATGAAAGCGTAAAATGAAAATTTTTCAAAAAACCACATGATTATCTGTAGGTAAAATAAAGTGATACTGGTGATAGTTGTGCGAACTGACCTCATAGTAGTTCTCGATGGCGGTGATATCGAGGTTCTTGTCACTCCAATCTCTCTTCACCTCCACGTCCTCTTTCTCGCTGAGCCACATGAGCTCGTTGGTTGCAGACTGCAGGAAGTCCTGCAAAGTCTCCAAGTCAGCGAGATGTTTGGTAGACACTTGACGTAACTCAATGTACGACTTCTGGAGCACGGTCAGTTGCTGGCTGTACAGTGACAGCTCCTCGCCGCTGAAGTTGCTCTATAAACAAAACCAATACTTTCAATTAGACAACAGAAAGAATGAACATTGTGAGATTTATTTACACCTGTCTTTATTTAAATCAAGTTATATAATGAAAAAAATAGCGCAATCGTTGTGATGCGATGTTTTTATAACATGGACCGATAATTTATTGATAAGTGATTGTTTTTACCTTAGCTGTGATACATTGCTCCACTTGAGTATGGAATTGCTCAATCAGTTTATGTTCTCTACGATGAGCCTCAAGTTCGTTGTTAATTTCTGCAAGATCGTTGCCAAATCCGGCTTCAGAGATATGGCTCTGTAAAACATACAGGGAAGACAATTATATGGAACTTAACCGTGACAAAACTGACAAAGCATGTAGATGATATATATATATATATATATATATATATATATATATATATATATATATATATATATATATATATATATATATATATATATATATATATATATATGTACTTACCAGTTTGTTTCGCACCCAGTCAGTGCATTCTTGTAGCTGTCTGAAGTGCACGTTGGTGTCAATCATGCGGGTCTCAGTGACCGTTTTTCTTTGTACTGTCACTGTACGCTCTTCTACTGGGAATGTCATGCTTGCGAGTTGAGCGATCAGTCGTGAGTGAAGCATCGAGCGAAGTGCCACCCATCTTTGATGTAGTTTCTGAACCCTGCAGGACAAATAAGTTCATTTAGTTAAAAATAATTATAAGCACTACTCAATGATAGTAAAAAATAACTAAGCAACAAAATAATAAAACATATGGAAACCTGGAACACAGTTTTGCAACACTTTGATTTTAACCTATAATTGTTACGACGTTACTAGCCTTAGGAGCGGCATGAAATAAATGTTAAAATTTGTTTTTTTACGGTCCACTATTTCATCAAATTTGATCTTAACACTTGCGTCATCTTTTACGTTTTCCGTAATTAGACTGTCAACGCTTAATGACGGCAATTATTATTGCAAAACCATTCTACAATTATTTTGTTAGACTGCAAGTGTATTTAGATGTAGTTACCTCTTGTGCAGTTCTGATGCCTGCGCATATCTGCCATCAATTAGAACCTGCACGTCAGCAAAGAGAGCTTGAATGCTGTCCTCGACGAGGCGCAGCTCGTGTTCCAATACATCCACGTTGTGTTTGGCGTCGAGAGGGTGAAGTCTGTCAAGCCGGCGGGCCTCCTCGTCCACGCGGCGTTCCAGTTCCTCCAACCTTCCCTCTACCCCCTTCATCTCGCGATGTACCTTCTCGGCCAGGCGTTGTAGTCGCTCCAGCCTTAACAAATCAAATGCACCGATCAATCAAACAGCAGTACTTGTATTTCTAATCTAGCATCAGTTATATATCAAACTAAAACATTTATTTATTTATTTTTAATTTTTATACAGTATGACTTTGTAATAGCTTGAAAAGTTAAAACTTCCACATTCGCATGTGTATAATATAATATTTACCTTTTGATTTCTTCGTCAATGGCTTGGTCACGTTCGTTGTGCGCAGTAAGAAGTCGTTTCCAATATTTATCTAAAGTTTCAAGTCGTAACTCCATATCTAAATCTATTTCTCCAATACTCTCGAAATATTTCTGAAATCAAATAGATTGAGTTATAGAACATATTAAAGTATAACTCACGTAAGTCACGTCGAAAGGTATTATTTTATTACAGGAAATGTAAACCACATTTTATGCTTATAAAAAAAAAAAAAAAAAAAAAAAAGACGTACCTCGATATCTCTGTAGAGATGTGTAAGCCTGTTCTTGTCGTGTTGTCTCACAGGAACCTCCTCGTTACGGAACCTGGAAGACTCGGCCGCAAGTTTCTTCATTTCAATAAGCGTGTTTGGGAAGTTGCGGTCCTGCATGATGGCTTGTTTCTCGCGCATCCATTGTAGCAGCGATGCAGCGAGCTCGCGATATTCCTCTGAGCGGCGTTGAAGCTCCTGAACACAAGTCAATCATCAGTTAATAAATATTTGCACGATTGATAAAGAAAACTTTTAAAGGTAGATTTGGAGAAAAAAATTAAACGAACTAACATCTCAAAAATGTACATAATTAACTTTTTATCTACACAAAATTATTATTATAGATTATTAAATAATATAATAAACTTACTGGATCATAGAGCGGGTGGATTGGTGGTGGCTCAGGGAATACATCGTAGAGCGAAGAGATGTAAGTGATGAGAGATTTCTCGTCTGGTTGTGGTGTGTCCACGTCTGTAAAACATAACAACATCGTTATTATCGAGAATGACGAGCAATTATCGAGGGCAGTGAATATAATCGAGTCACTGTACCCAGGTAAACAATAATAAGTACTCTATTCACAATAAGGATGTCCGGTCAAAAACACGAGATATCTTAATGATTGCTGAGTGGAACTTACAAGTTTAGAGTTCAACATTATTAGGTTTAAGTCATCTCAATGTTGATTATACATATAAATAACTCTCATAATACTTCAGCTTCTCAAACGTTATAGTTTTAGGAACACTGCTTTGTGAAAATAACCATTATTATGAAAATGTAATCCAATATTAAAATTAAATAAAGATCAAGGTTCAAAGAACAATAATAACAATTCATCTTCAACGAAAGAAAAATTCGTATTGTTTTATTTTATTATTATTATTATTTAGAAATGACAAGATCTTTAAACAGTTCATACATTGCAATTTTCAATCAAGATAATTATTTAATTATATTTTATTTTTAATGATATTCTTGAAAATTTAAATAATTAATATTATCTATTAGCATATTTTTATTGCATACTGCAAGTACATCATTTTATTATAAAATTTCAGGATATTTTGAACACTGGAAATATTTTCTCTCATTTTGTAACAATTACTTGTCAATAATACTAAAATGTATTAAACATTAAGTTATATAAATCACTAACACAAGCAAAATGTTCACTTTCAACAGTACGTTAAATCTATGGTAAAAAAAAAAAAAAAAAAAAAAAATCATTTTAATGATTAATTGATTATAATAATAGAAAAGCAATTAAATATTAATGTAATTTAATATACAGCAATAATAATAATCAGGAGCTGATGTAAAGATATTTAATAATGATAAAAAATAACGACGATAACAAGCCATTAAAAAAAAATTCCCCAGTATTTCATTTTTATACTCATTCAAGTTCTGTTTGTTTTTGTCTCTATCCTATTATAGCAATAAAATTAAAACTAAAGAAGAGCAAAAAAAGGGAAAGATGTTTGAAACTTTCTATATGAATACAATTTTTAGAAATTATTTGTTGTGTTTTTCCTTTTTTAGTATTATTTGTAATTTGGAATGCTGCCAGGCAGCCGACTAAAGATTACATCTGAAACTTTAAGCTTGCGATGGATTAAATCTCTGTTATACAAGAAGTGTTTTTATTTTTCTTAGTTATAGCGGCCTAATTGATCATATTTTTAAATACAACTGAAATTTTTGTTGCTCTAATAATTATTAATTACTATCGACATGATAATCAATTTTGTACGCAACAGTTGGCATGTTAATTACCTATACATGCAAATTTATACCAGTACAAAGCTAAACAAATTAAATTTTGATGTAATTGAAATATAATAATATAGGACAGTTCTAATATAGTATCATATACATACATACAGAAATAAAATATGTACATATTTACATCAATCTAATCAATAAATGAAACTGGGGTTCTTTTACAAATTGCAAGATCATTATTATTAAATTTATGAAAAATTACCGAGTGAAACTTTTGATGTTCAAACATATTTAATAGATCAATAATCATAATCATTGCCAAATCTAAAGAAAAAGTCATTCTGTGTTTCTTCTTATAGGATTGTTTTATATTCAAAATAAATAAATTATTTGCAATATACTTTAATAGAATTTAAATAAATACATAATTTAATAACACTGTTATTTTATTTCAAATATATCATTTCCAGGACGCTCAGTCAATATAATCTTCTGCTAAACAAAAATGCTCTTGTGTTTGGTTGTCTGCAGTTCTGTTCATAAGGAGCAATATCTTCGATGTGCATTAAAATATTACATTCAATCTTCATTATTTATTTTTTTTTAATTTTCATGTTATAAAATATTTTGCACACGGAAAAAATTGCTCCGTATTACCAACCATATATATGACTTAACGTATCGCTATACCTACGCTAACATATTTATAAAAATATTTAACTAACAATTTTATAAAATAGGTTTGGATATACCTAAAATATTAAAAAATATATATCTTAAAATATATATAGATAAAAAATAAATGTAATATAATAATATATTGTGCTCACAAATTATGATACTTGTTTTCATGGTGACATATTTTATAAGTCATATATAATTTAAATTCACGAGTGCACACGTCTCCTATACTATATCATCATGTCACACACATGTTATACAGTTCCCTTAAGTCAGATTATCCATAAAAATATCGTAAATAACACAAAGTTAAGACTTCGTGACGTGCATGCTGAAGCTAAAACTTTTCAGACTATTTAGTTGAGCGAAAGAAAAAGAAGAAAAAAAAAAATCAAGTCTGTGAAATATGCTTATAATAAATAATACTCGTCGTTCAAAATTAATTGTGTTATAACAGCAGCAAATAATAGTATGATTTCGATGCAATTTGTACATAATAATAATATACACGATTACATGGATTTTCAGCCATATTACATTATTATTATTTGCTATAACATCAAATAGCCAATAATATTGCAATAAACGAAAACTGGTACTTATAATAATAAACCACCAAAATTGCAATTTTTACGGTAGCGATATTTTAAAACAGCCCAAATTACTTATTGAATTCAGTCACTGTATAATTATTGAAATAATGAAAATACAATGGCAAATGATTGAAAATATTGAAGTAATAGAGCTTATCGGTTTAGCGCGCGGGGAAACGCGGGGGAAGCTATCAGGGTCCCCTAATTTAACATTATGCTTGGGGGAAAAAACCCATATTTGCAATTTTTGAGAAAACTATAGGGTGTATGCGGATGACGTCATATTTATTGCGCTTGGAGGCCATACTGGAGTAGTGCATAACATTGCTAAGCATAGGACAAATTTCATTTGAGCTAATTTTCTTTGGGAAATCGGTTTATTTTTTGTTTTTTGTTATTTTTCTCACATACTTGAGATACTAATTCAACATATTTACAGCATCAATGCTCTCAAAATTATTGCATAGTGTTTTTAAACTGGCAAAATGATTTTTTTCCTATGCCACCCATGTTATTGAGTTATCCAACATGGCGTCGACTTTAACATGAATGCATAGACCCTATATACTGACTCCACCGATTCTGGAGATATTTATATGTGAAATAGTATAAACATATTTTTACGTGTTTTAAACCATAGAAATTTTTGGAGTAATTTTTTAAACCGATAACCTCCATTGAAGTTTTTTTTTATTTTTTAAAGTAAATCTGTTACTATATAGAATACAATATACAATTAATGCAGTTTTATCGTTGAAAAGGCAAAGTAAAGAATATTAAAGATACATTTCTGTTCATAAAATTGCGTTACGAAGTGAAAAAACAAAAACAAAAAAACAAAAACAAAAACAAAAAAACAAAAAAACTTCATGAGTTTTAGTATAGTTATGGAAGTACTATAAATTTTTAATTTTCTAGGATGTGCAAGATGAAAATTTTGCTGGACAGCTGCTAATCATGCATAGTGCTGCTTTAGTTTCTCAATAACATTGGCGTAGCTGAGCTGCTGGCTTAGCTGTAAGTTTATATTGCTATACAGTAAGTATATATGAAGCTAGGACATTTGTATCGACCCGCGGCTCACTCAGCTCTCACAGTAGCCATATAGTCAACGTATGTACAACATGAACTCAGGCTTTGCTTTGTGCTAGGTCAACACTGCGACTGTATGCTACCAAACTTTATTTATAATCACATTCACTTTTGTGGTCCATTGTTTTATATTTTATTGTGGTCAAAACCAACGTTAATAATTTGATATTTTACCAAGACTTGTGTTACCACAACGAAATGAAATTTTAGAGTAAACCTATCTTGCACCAATAATGTAAAATTATAACGTAGTTTTAAAGTAATATAATTTAGCATATATATATTTTTTTTTATTGTACCCTAAGGATAGTGTTAATATTTATAGGAACGTTAAATTAAATTATTTGCACTCCAAAACTAAATTTAATTTACTTATAAGTTCCCAGCTTCATTAATTAATTTAATATAATGGTATTTTCACTTTACACTGAAATTTTCTAGATATACGTTCGAAAAATAAAAAATATATTGTACTATAAAATATCTTTTTCAAAATCTAAATTAA
Source organism: Ecdyonurus torrentis (assembly GCA_949318235.1). NCBI lineage: Eukaryota > Metazoa > Arthropoda > Insecta > Ephemeroptera > Heptageniidae > Ecdyonurus > Ecdyonurus torrentis. The sequence continues at coordinate 46,336,544 of OX439130.1, forward strand.
ACTGATTTGAGAATTAAAGATACCAGCGTAGTTTAAGATATATCCACGGTTAAAATAATCCGTTGGTAAGTGTGACATTGAGTCAGCCCATTATTTGGGTTAGACTTACCCTCTGGGTCGAGCAGTCTGGTGACTCCATACTCTCGCTCTACTACGTGGAAGGCGATGTCAAGTCGCTCACGAACTGCGCGGTTACGAATGTTTCTCCAATCAATCAAATCAGGCCTGAAACATTTAAGATTACACACTTTCAGTAACTTTTCTAGTCGCTAAAGTAGAGACAGAGAGAGACATTGATAGAGAGAGACAGACAGACAGACAGTCTAAAATAGCATTTACAGTAACATAATCGATTTTTTAATTATATTAAATTTTATTATTATAAAATATTTAGTAAAAGTATATAATATACTATTCATTACGAAATCTCACAGTAAAATTAATTAATTCTTTTTAATGCAAATTACTGCAATATGAGATATATATAATAACATTTGGCAATAATATGAGTTAATATATAAAAAAAAGTTTTGTTTTTTTCCTTGTTGGTATGAATTTTAAAAATTCATGCTATAGAGCCTAAATATTCATAAAATGAAATGATATATATATATATTATTTTGTTGTACTCACCGGTTCCTATGAATGATGGCATTAAATGCGAGACCGTCCCTCCAACTTCCAGTAAAGTCGTTGACTCTAACTCCGGGGTAGCGGGCCGTTGTGCGGCGGGCCCAGCGCAGGAGTACGTCCTTGGCAGTGACGTTAGGCTCCTGACCTACCACGATGTCAGAGATCTGGGGACACAGCAGGTCATAGGTCAACACACAGGTCATACAATATGACACAAAGTAAGCTCGGCAATCAATCAGCACGCTAGCCAATAGCAGGCAACGTGGGAAATAATTTTGTCTATGCATTAAAATTGCGGAACCCAATTGTAAGCATTTGTTGAGGGGAGAAAATACATTGAGGGTGAAGGGTACGAGACATATATGCACTTTCCCAATAATACCCATTGACTGATCAATTAATTGACGGTGACCAGCTTTAATATTTGTGTCATAACAGATCACATAATTTACTCTGATTTCAGTTTTTTTTTTTTTTTTTTTTTTTTTTTTTTTTTTTTTTTTTTTTTTTTTTACGGTATTATAAGCTTTGTTAAAAAAATTATCAAAAATCATAGATTAAAATTTCTTGACATATATTTTCGTAAAGCATATTATGTATTATGTATACATAATTTATTTATAAAAATAAAACTGCGTACTTGTTAAAAAAAAAAAAAAAAAAAAAAAAAAAAAAAAAAAAAAAAAGCACCCAGAACGAAGCCTTGTTACTAAACTATTGTGGTAAAATACAATACAGTTTTTTTTTTAAATAATATATAATTTTTTACATCTAAAAACACTCATTAAATTTTTATATATAAAAGGTAACATTGATACGAAGCAAAAAAATTGTCCAGTCAAAATTAAAAGTCTAAAAGCTTGTTGCCAAATAGAAAGTAAAATAATGAAGTTACAAAAAAGCTTTTAAAACCAACATTGAATTACAAAGGGCGAAAAAAAAAAAAAAAAAAAAAAAAAAAAAAAAAAAAAAAAGCACAATAAGAGACAAAAATAGACATTAGCTCTTTTAAAAGACAACAACGTTACAAATGTGTTTTGTATTTGCAGCACTTCAAATTTCAATTTCATTATCACAATTCAATGATAAAAAATATCTAAAATAAAAATCCCAGTAATCAGTCTCGGTCACTGTATACGTACTAAATTTTATCATGTCAATATTTTGATAATTCAAGTGATTTTGTGCATGTAAGAAATGCATTGAATGAAAGATATACATTATTTTAAACATTTATTTACTATATTATGACACTGAATTCTTTGATCATAGTGACAATAATATCTCTTCAAACTCGACATTAAATGTTTAAAACTTTTTGTGTTTTTTGTCAATTGTTTTCATAATAATCAAAAATAAAGATTACTATATCAATTTAATAATACTATAATATAGAGCCTTAGTTAAACCAGTTCAAAAGCAAATCAATATATTATATGACCACTTTGATCAGTATCACTTGCAAATAAGCAGTTTGCAAAACTTCTTGCTTGCAAAATAAACAAAATCTGTTTTATGCAGATAATGGATAAGGCAGAAAACTGACGACATTTATAAATAACATACTGCATAATATACATATTTTATTTTAAGTAAAAAAAAAAAAAACATTGTATGTGTGTTAAAAAAATTTCGTCATTTATTTGGGGGAGGGGGGGGGGGGAGGAATTGAGTTATGCCATTCATATCTATAAACGGTGCTTAAAAATGGCATATATGTATTATATTAACTTGATAAAACACTAACTGTATATATTATTATTAACCATATATGTATATATATGGAAGCCAGTAAGTTATATTCAATTAAGAAATTTGATTTACAGACATGACTTAAAAAATTATGTTTATTATAATTAGAATTTTTTTATTCACAATATTCTATAGAAGAGAATTACTAATACAAAAAAATTTAAGGTGTAAAATTTGGTAAGTTTCTCTCAGTCAGTATAAATCGATAGAGCGGGGTGTGTGTAAGGTCACCGCTGGGTGGGTGGGTGGGTAGTTTATATACACACAGTCTCCACGTATTGCTAGCCTTATAAGAACTTACGATGTTCGACTTGCAAATTCACACCCAGCAAACCAGGAAAAAACAAAAACAATGAAAATTTACGACTGGTTCTAGGTAAACATTTTAATATCTGAATTAGGAATAAATTGTATGCTAACTCCACCTATATAATTTTTTTAGTCCATACAATTTAATGAGGCGTTAGTTACTAATTAAAGATTTTCATGTAGCTGGTATAATAAATTGGAAGATATAAAAGAGAAATAAAGGCCCTGCTTACAAAGCATTTTAGCATGTGAACTTTGTGTAAACGTTAATTCTGATGAGTTTGTTAACGATTTTATTGAGGTGAACCAAAAGAAGCAAAAATATACCATGTGAACATAATATTTTGTCCATTCTTTCGTTTATCATTTTATTATTTCTATTTCCAGAACACACCATTTAATATTAAAAATTGTATTTTATTTTGTTGTTATTACAAAATTCCCTTGACACTCCTTATTCTAAGTATTGCATTTCTCCGGTAGTTCACGTAACATAATAATAGATTTCCAAACTACGGTTGCCCACGTGAACTATAGTTATATGCAGCTGACGAAATACATCTCAAGAAATGACTCACGTGATCACTTAATTGCTGCATTGCAGTCGCTCGTGGCGTGGAGAATTTTTTAAATTTCATCGTATGCAAATATCATTAACCTACAGGGCAATTGTAAGACTGCATGGTATTTCATAAAGAAAAAATAACTGAAAATAATAAATAAAAATAACAACAATTTATACGTAAACAAAAACAATTACGTGTTACCTTCACACATGTGGGTGAAGTGACACTCTCATGAAAATTCCAAGCATTCTAATATGTAAATAAATAGTACATAAAATTTTTGGTAAAAAAAGCTTACTTGTTAGTTTGTTCTAATAATATTTTACAAGAGCCGTTAAATTATTGATGCTAATTTGTGATGTCAATGGTTAGATAATATCAGAAGTAAATATTTCATAAGAAAAAGACAGGAGAAGTGACTTCATGGTCACACACAGACAAAAAGAGGCTACATTGCCTTATAGGGCAAGCCTCATCGTGACGTCACAACTGGCTTAGTTTGCCTCCTTTACTCCTGCAGTGGGTTTCAGCACGCTACCTCCTAAATTAATCCACATTTTCAATTTAGCAACTGGCTCGCATTTTATACTTTTTTTTTTTACAATAAATATCAATTGTCACAAATTTCTTGCATAAACTTTTTTTTCTGGTCTATATACTCGTATGTGAAGAAAAAAGCTGAAACTAATTGGTTATTTAAACTTTGAACAATTGATATTGGTGCAATAAAAATTGTGGTCTGTGAAAATTAATTATTCATTATATATTTTTTATATTTTTAATATATGGAATTTTCTATATTAGTATATAAAAATAAAAACATCATAGATTTAATTTTTCAGTAAAAATAATAAATAAATGAAATGTGTGATTAAATGTGTTTTCCTGACAAATTTTATTTACTAGACGACAGAAATTAATAATAATAAAAAGTTTTGAGGCGCACAAAAAAAAAAAAAAAAAAAAAAAAGTAATAAATATGCTAGCCTGATTTCAGCAATAAATTTATTTATAATTAGTATAATTACTTATGCAGTTAAAAATTTATATCAAAGCTAAGATAACATAAATTACACAATTTCTTGTATCAGTGCGTAATTCAGAGTGTCTCGCAGATCACTCCCTCACGACTGTTTAGCTGTTACATCACAAGTGCGTGGCATGCAGGCAGGCAGAGTCCATCGCCAGGTATACATAAATATGGACCAGGTCTGGACCATGTATGGTCACTTTATCTCTCGCACATATGGGACGTGGGTAGTAGGTTGAAATCTGCCTACATACATGCAAAAGGGCGTAGGCGACAACATACTGATGGTGACGTCACAAAATTACTACAAGACTGGCAGCACAAGAAACATGATTTGCCAGTGTTTATCTTTATTACCTCAAGAGCTGCCATTGTCTTCTCTATATAATCACGCGAAATATATTCTAAACTCTCTGCACCAATTTTATAATATACTTTGCATGTCTACTACTATTTTATAAGTCGCAAAAAAAAAAAAAAAAAAAAAAAAAAACGCAGAGATGTATAGTAAAAATGTTAATGATCACCAATTTGGCATAAAAATTCTGATTAAAATCAAGATTTCATGAGTTTTTTCACAATAGTTTTAGCATTGGAATGTCCTCAAAGAAAGCCGATCTAATAATATTATCATATTTTTTACTACCGGCGTGTTTTATAATAAGTAGCAAAATTTTTATACATTTATCGAAAAGATCCACATTTTTTTTTACCCCGGTTGCAAATGAATGAAAACAACTTATTATATAGCTTGCATATATTTTCTGCAGTGTAATTAACAAATTTGATGAAGATTTGCGCAGTTCAATGACACTGCATGATCTCAAGCATTTCATATTTATACTGAGTAAGTGACGTCATAAGCAGGAAAAATTTCTTTAGCCAATCAAATCGAATGACAATTAAAATTGCATTATAAAACAATAATATAATACATTGTGCAATACAGCAACATATAATATACACAGATCCTGTTATATACCTGAATATATTATAATATGATGTAAGTTAATTGATTAATCATTAATTTTTATTGTCTCTCCATTATATTTAAGTGAGAGTTGTTTTAGTCACTTTGATCTGCATAGTGATAATTTTATAAGTGAATAAAATTTTACTTGTATTATAAGTACTCTAAAAAAAAAGTAACTTGACCTGTATACGAGTATAACGACAACTTATATTTTGAATAATTAATATTTGATCTGTTCAGTTTAACCACATAAAATCTGAAGTTAATCTTACACTATATAGTACGATGAGTTACGCCAACTTCAAATATGATTTACACCTTATATACTAATTTATAAGCATATGACTTAATTTAAAATAAAAATAAATGGGTACTACCGGTGGAAAAAAAAGTATAAAATATATATATTTTTTTAACTTGCCTAGGTGCAGTAGTAAAAAAAAAAAAAGAAAAAAAAAAGATAGTTCCGCAATACTAAAAAATACTAAATTAATTTGAATATTATTTTCACGCCATGCACCTGCAATTGCTTAACGCTCTACGCCAGTAACATCCATTATAAGAACACACGTTTTCATTATTATTATTATTATGAGCATGTTGATTTGCTCTTAAATTACGTTACAGTAGAAGTTATAGCTATACCGCAAGCAAGGTAAAAGCTAACCACACAGAATAACTTTTGTGACACTTTTTTTTGTCAACAATGTTGTAATATGTAAACATGTAAACAACAACAATTAAAATTTAACACTCTCATTACGTTATGTGTGTCATCCACTTGGCAATCAAAAATGACTGATTTTGTATAGCGATTTATATAATGAAATTAGAAACACACCTTACTTTTTGAATGCGAATTTATATAATTTATTTTTAAAATAATGTCCAAATAAATGAAGTTAAAGAGAAAAATTATAATTTGAGGTATGTATAGTGCTCAATTAGTTTCTAAGAATTTAGGAACACACTTTTTTACTTTATATCCCATGCTGTTTATTTTGAGCTTATTATATGAGCATACATAGACTTAGACAGACCTTGACTTCTAAAGCAAAATATTGTGGTTGATAGCAGCCACAATATTGGTGAGAAAAGGTAATATTCTCGCTTCACTTGGTCTTAGAATACAGCTTTATATTATGCTATAGCACCGCGCATTGAGATCTCTTCGTGTTTATTATACATGCATTAATGTTTGATAAGACTGCTTGTATTCAGAGATACCGTTTGTTGGTGACAAATATACGTTATAGCATAGAAAGCACACAAATTTTCTCATTTAATTAACAATTAAATTCACAATTTATCAAAAAATTAAATTGACAATTGCTCTAAACAAAGACCTTTAAGTTTTTATCTGCACGGAAAAAAGTAACTAAAGAGTTACTATTAGACTTTTTTGTAATAAATTTGTTAGATAATATACACAAAGTTTTTTAAGATCTAAAGAGCTAACTATTTGCCGCTGAAGAAATGACGTTTATACTAGTGAATTATTGTTTAAATTTTTTCCAACTAAATTATTGGTCTGTACTGAAGAGTTACTTTTATGTACATGAATAATTTCTTAAATTTACGTTGTCCGTGTAGATGAGAAAAATGTCGTATTGAAAAAGCTTATATTTACTCTTGAGATAAAGTAGAAAAATACTGTTTATCTTATGCCCGGCAATGTATTTATTAGCATCAAGATGGTCACTAAGCGCAAAGGGACTATACGAAGGCATGTGGCGGAGCGAAGACAATGCCAACGTTTAATTATTAACCGTCTGTGTGTTGCACGACTTCTGTATGTGTACGTGCCGTGTTCATTCATTGCAACCAAATACTATAGGGTTCAAAGCACCTGCTGCCCTAGCTGCAGTACAATGTAACCTTTTACTCTTGAAAGGGAAGTTAACTGATCTTTATATGTTTTCAACGCGTATTAATTACTGCTTATTAAATATGTATTGAAAAAAAAAAAAAAAACAACAACTTAAATTTCTATATAGCACACTTATATTTTAGAAAAAGCTATGATAGAGCTCATATAATTATTTAAATCTGACTGTCTGAAATTTCTTATATTGACTAATGTGCTATTACGCTGGTAAGACAAGTAGAGGGAGGAATCCCAAGTAAAGTCGTAATCACATTATACGATGTCTCGTTCATTTTGTCTAGTACTTTATCGATCACTTTACAAGAAATATGAAATTGATATCTGCTGGTTTCACGGCTGCTTAATTTGTACCTCTCAGGTATAAAGTGAAGACGTTACGCTACCCCTCCCTCCGTTTTGCCAGTGCATATTGGTGATGCATGGCAGCATGCAATGACCGGAAGTGCTTCGCCATACGCCTAGCTCGATCCTCTTTTGTTATTGTTGTTCGTGTGAAGTACCCTGCTGGGCAATAATACTCAACTGAACCTTGCGCAAAGGCATGAGGAAATGCAGAAATTTCAAAAAAAAAATTAAATGCCAAGTTTATAACTTAATACAAATTAGATCATTTGAACTCATTAAAGATGAAGAAAAAGTCATTTATTGTATCTACAATGCATTGGATCAACCTAATCAGGATGATTGTTATAAGTACCCATAAAACTTCTCATCGTAGTAATTTTTTTTCTTTTTTAATTTCATATCTATATCTTCATATAAATGTGTTGGATTTTTAGACTTTTTTTTTTAATTTTATTTTTTTTATTCCATCAATGCTTTTATTAAAAAACTATTCGTTAAATTCAACTGTGGTTTCAGGGTAATTAATTATTTACTTTAAACAAAACTCTCTTTTTACTTAAATAAATAAATAAATAAAAATATAACAAAAATATCGACATAATACCAAATGGACTGCATGAATAACTTAACCTCTTAGAAATTATTTTAATCTGAACTCATCATGCGTAACAAAATTATAATTACTAATTTACAATTTAAATATATAACGTTTAAAATATTTCAATAATTATATACGTATGTGAGTCATACTTCATTAAGATGTAAATTATTTAATTTGAACTCCAAGCAGATCGACCTACATCACCTTATCAAGAAATATTGGAGACACAAATATCGCAAAATAATTTAAATATTTATTATAAAATCACAATCTGAAATTAACAACTTTTAATAAACTTTGAATTAATTTGATATTACAAGCTTCTTCATGTATTACAGTAAATAATTTAAATTTTATATCTTTAAAAAAAATTGTCTTCAAAAGTTAAATTAAAATGAACGTTTTTCGTTATCGTTTTACGATAAAACTTTCAATATTCTACGTGTAGTGGTAATAAAATACTATGAAATTAATTAATTTGTCGGCAAAGGCAAAACAATAATAATTAATACATACAGCCTTAACATGTTTTTTTTTTTTTTTTTTTTTTCTACATTACACTATAACTGAAAATCGAGCAAACATAAAAACACACAGATTTAATAACTCTAAATTAATTCTTGTAATTTTTTTTTAAGGAGTTGACGTCTCAACCTACGCTTGCGCTAATTACTTTGCGAATCAAGTCAGTGCACCGTATGCATACGCTAGTAAAACACGTTACCCATAGCGTTCTTTTGTTCATGACCTGTTAATGACAAACTTTAATCACCTCGCCTCACGGTTTCTTTAATCTCTCGCAATCTCTTTAACTTTTTTCTCATTATTCTGCTATTTTTTTTAATCAATAATATCTTTAAATAAATCCTGTAATGTTAATAAAGTTTTATATACTTTGCGGAAAATGCTGCAACTTTTACGAGATTTTTCATTTAGCAAATGTGTTATATTACACATATGAGCACTAAATTATAGTCTTAACGATAATGTAAAAATTATTTTTTATACTTTCGTGTATTACTATTCGTGATATTATTGATTTTTTTTTAAACGGGTAGGAGTTATTATTAAAGCAAATTTCAAATTTATCATCTTGAAATATCAATTTTATTTTATTTGAATTAATTGAGCATGTCGTCAGCAGTGAAACCAGCTGATATAATCGCAAGTCGCAAGCACTATAGACTAAAATCTGACAATGTTCAGATTGACATTAAATTTAAATGAAAAAAGAAAAAAAAAGTACTTTTTATTTGATGTAAATTAAGAGGCCATGCAACCACGCCTAAAATTACATACAGAGTGTCATTGTCATTATATAGTGCATATCATATCGAGATATATATACAGGGTGTCAAATTAAGTTGAGTAGTGTCAAGTCTAAAATATATAATACAAAAAAATCAACAAACCAGTTTAATGCGTGGTTATGACAAATATGGCCAGGCAGGCAGCTCAAAGATATAAAATAAGAATTGAAATCGAGGTCACATCTGTGTGGTACTTTATTAGAAACACGAGAAAATTACAAAAATCCTTGACCGAACTTCAAAATAAAAAATCCATCATTAAAATCTCCGCAAGGAATTTTTGTATACGTAAAAATACTGCACTTTATAATTTTAATCTTATATTAGAACAAAGTCTTAACTTATCAAAATGATAAGACATTTGTTATCAAGGTGTGATATCATGGGTAACAAAGTAGCAAGGATACGAAGAAACAAATGGGAATAATATATAATATTACCAAAGAAAGTAATTTTTAAACATAAAATTTTATAATTATGAAAAGAACCTTCACCGTAAATAGAAGAGAAAAATGGTGTTTTTGATGCAGCTGTCGTTTGTAATTTTGCTTGAGTGCCTAATTTAGCATCATTTGAGCCTGCAGTATGAGAGAGGAAATAAGTATGATAACATGTAAGTAAGTAGACATTGACAGTCAAAATAGTTTTGTTAGTGTTGTGTCTATCTGTCTGTACCTTGGCTCTCTTGGCAGTTGGTCGAGGTACCACTACCTCGACAGCTGATTGTTTGGGTGCGTACTGAACATTTGCCTCCAGTACAACTCGAGTGGGATTGTGGAACAGCCCGTGGTACTTGGGTCTGTGTAGTAAATCTTCACTAACACTTCTCTCCTCCCCTCGTGTCACAGTGGTTGTACGTTTAACAGTACGTGACATCACCGATCGGGTCCCGTGATGTTTGGAAGTCCTCGTGGACTCTGAATTAGAACCTCGTACTTCAGTACTAAGTCGACGTCGAGTATGAACAGCCGTGAGTTCATCCTCAGGCTGTTCTGCTTGTTGCTGATGATGATGATGTTGGTGTTGTTGTTGCTGTTGTGTTGACAGCCTACCATTATCAGCGACATCATCTCTATCATTCCCCTCTCTAGTACCAAGTATCGCGAGTCTTGAGGGACCCTTGACAAAATGGTACATAATCTTTGCACCGACCTGATCACACTGAAAGCACGCCACTTTGCCTAATTATGTATTGTACACTCTATGTACTTTAAGATATTTAATATATAATAAACACTATATTAATACTAAAGCAGTAGCACGATCACAACACAAAAACCAAAGCTATGTTTACATCCTCATCTTCACGTAGAATACTCAGGAGGTGTTCAATAAGTAAAATCAACATTCAGCTCTCTCTATCTCTCGCACCTTGGTGAGCGAGCGAGCGACTAGCGACTGACTGCCGAGCAAAAGCGTCATGCTCAGCGAGACACAGGTAAGGGGAAGGGGGCTCGGGGGGAAGAGGTGGGGGTCCATGGTCATGCAACAGCGAATAAAACAAGTAGGTGCCACCATACCTACAAATTACGTCATCTGTATAATCCTAACCTTTTTTATATATTCTAATCAGCTGACACTTGTTGAAATTTTTAAATTAATTATTTAGTGTTCTCCAAAATGGAGCTACAGAAGTTCAAATAAGATAATGGCATCTACGCTTATAAGGAAAACTGACATTGTAGTTTTCATCTCCACATTATCACATCTATTATTATCCATTTTTGGATAAAATAAATAAGTTACAATAATAGAATACATTTTTTTCCCACTTTTCTGTCTTTCTTTCTTTGAATACAAATCACAGTTTTAATATTTACTTTGATTTCCCTTGACTCAACTATCAAACTACACCAATGCGTAAAACATAAAAGTTGATACTACACAATAAAGTCGTTATCACGTTACCCATAAATTCTAATGGACAAATTTGTCCACTAATGTCTATAAGAAAACTAAGAAGTCGGATCGTTTTATCAATGAAAAATGTTACTTTCGTTTCAATGAAAAATATGATATAAAAAGCAAATAATAATGTAGTATAATAAAGTATAGTATAAGTAGTAATACGTATATAAACTGGACGTTACGCTAGATGTTTTTATACTGGAACTTAGCCATATTGATAACCTTCCAATTGTAAGCCTTTTTCGTCTTGATTCAGTGAAATAAGAAATACTATAAAAAAAATTGTATTGCATTATACTGAGAATTTCATTAAAATGACTTGCAACATTAAGAAAAAAACATCTTCAAAGTAAGAAAAAAAGTAAGAGTCATTTCTTATAACATGATCGTTAGTTTGTGAAGTCTGCTTTGAAAATACATTACTAATCAAATTATACTTCGACGATATGAAAAGTAAAAGTTTTTTTTGTTAGCATGAGAGTGGGTGATTTTATTGTAAACATTACGTTTCGTATGTAATGTACAAGAGTAACATATCATATTGACTGTCAACTCATTAGATATAAGTGTTATGATGGAACGCTAAATTTTATTGTATTACAGTAAGGGGGAAAAAAAAGTCTAACTTTTTTTTTTATCATAGATAACCTAATACGTGCTGTAAATTTTATTATAACATCACAAAAATTTACTGAGGGAATTTGCCGAAAAATGTGTCCATAAGCTTATTGCAGCTTTTACAATGGATGAATATACGTAAATCGTCGTATTTTTTAAGTATTGAAATGAAACAATGAATAAAATTCACCTTTTTAGACGAGAATCTTACGTCTATTGTGAAAGTGGCTTGACGTAGTAAAATTTTGTTTAGTTTTTTTTTTTTTTTTTTACTTTCTTTCAGTGTTGAATACAGAACGTTGTTCTTCATCTTATTGCATAAACAATACAAGCATATTACTCACATTTATTTATGACTTCCAAATTTTATTTTCCTGTTTTATGACATCATAGAATATAGGTAAAAAAAAAAAAAAAAAAGTTTATGAAATATCTTACTATTGATGTGACTGTTTAAATGACGTCACGTGGGTTAAGAGTAAGGTTACGTTACCTCTCAGGTCAGAGGTTAAATTTCATTCACAATAACTTGCACTTAATCTCGGCAGGTCACCAATTCGCAAGGCGCAAGGTCAGGTGACCCTTTACTTGAACTAAATTGGCCTTACTTGTCCTCATCCAACAAAGAGGTGTAATTGTGTCTGATTGTAATAAATATACAAGGAAGAATATTAGAAACAATAATAAAATATAGATATATATTTGAGTAAATTAGCTTGGATGTCGGACTGAAATTAAATAAATACTTCACCTACAGTTAAAAAAAAAAAAATAAAATAATAATAATAAAAATAATAAATTTTAGAGACTTTTTCCCCCCTTATTTTTTTGCTATCCTTTCCATCTATAACCATATATATATATATATAAATAAGTGCTCATAGTATACACCGCTATATATTAATTAAAATTATGGTACTACACTTAAACTCATATATAAATTTAGCAATTACTTAAAACAAATTTTATTAATTTTCCATTTAATTTACATTTATTAGGTACGTGCTTTTTTTTTTTTTTTTTTTCATTTTATAATTACCGTGCTAAAGTTAAACATCATATAAAGTAATAAATTTAAGTAACCTTGTATCATGTAAATAAAACTGCCCCGAGGTAAAAATAATATTTAGATTTCAATTTATAGTTCTCCCGTCAGCAAGGACGCACTGATTGTAAACTAATAAAATAAACAAAAAGTGGAGGAACGTAATACTGACCAAACCTTACTATCTCTTGACCACTGCTAAGTTTACGTAACATACAAGTTAATTTTGAAGATTTTTTTAATGTAAAATAATTTGAAAACTTTATACAAATGAAAAAGTTTGAAATTAGATTCTACATGAAACTACTTTTTATTCTACGACAGCACCACGATATATTGATCTGATAAAATTAATAACTTCCAATTTCCTTAATGTTCTAAGTATAATTGAGAAAGTCTTAAATGAAATTACATAAATTGATGATGTAGGAAGAACTTCGTGTGTCGCATTGCAAACTTATTCTTCTCGATCTCTATAAGTATTATATATATATATATATATATATATATATATATATATATATATATATATATATATATATATATATATATATATATATATATATATATATATATATATATATATATATATATATATATATATATATATATATATACGAAGAGAGAAAACATTTTAAAGCTGCACTGCTGCAAGTATTTGAACAACTTTAAGTCGAAAGTCAACACATAATATACGTAGTATTGTCATAATTGTAACACACGTTATCTTAAATAAATATCACACTTGTGGGTTTGAAATGTTAAAAATTAAAAACATATATAATATTACATCTTATAGGAACTCTACCGCTTAGAGAGAGTTATTTATAAACTATTTATCATGAGTCGTATCATATCAAAGTTGGATAGTTTGTTGTGATGTTCTTATTATAATATCGTGCAGTTTTCTGTCTTCAGAGAAGAAGAAAAACAACCTTTTTATATTGAAGAAAAGAAAAACATATAAAAAAAAATTTTAATTTTATTATGGGGAAAAAATCAATGAATAAAAAAAGGATAACAAATAAGTCAAAATAAAGCCATACGGGCTATATGAAAAATATTTATTTTCCAATTTCCCAAATATTGCATCAACGTGATTCAAATCATAATCTAGAGAAAACAAAACACAATATTGTTTATACTTATTGGCAACAATCCAATTAACACAACAATCAAGGTGCGCACACCTGCTGTCATTTTCTGCAAAGTTAAAATACCTTGACATGCTTGAGAATCGATCATATTATATTTTATTATAATTTTTTTTTCTATATTAAATTGTAAAATAATATATTTCCAATATCAATTTTCAGTATCATGTTTAGATATATATATTTTGTTGTCACATTGACATCTGAAAAATGAGTAATTTGATTTGAAAATAATGTTCGTAATTAAATATCTATTTTGCGGCTCGCCTCATTACTTATTATTCCATGAAGTACGTGATTATTAATGGAACTCATTTTTCACTTTAGACTCAATGAACGTACATACATGAAATTTTACGCCTTCGTACCAACGATAATGTAATATACAAATTTAAAAACTAGAGAGAGAGAGAGAGAGAGAGAGAGAGAGAGAGAGAGAGAGAAGAAAAAAATGTACTTGCTTTCATAAAGGTGCAGCGTAAATGAATATATGTATGAATATATAAGCAGTCATAATTTTTTGTCATTAACATTTTATTACTGCTTAAGTAATTTTTATACATACTTAGCAAATAATTTTATATTGATTTATATACTATTCATTCTCTCTAGTTTACAATCTTAGATATATTTATATAAAAGAAATGAAAACATTTTAATATAACTCTAATTAAAACAAGGTTGTTAAGTATATATAGAGTAATGTACATATATGGGTAAAGTAAAGAATTCCTGCATAATTTACTTAATACGGCAGTAGTTGGTTTTCTCAGTGTAGGTAGCACATCTATATATATATATATTATATATATATATATATATATATATATATATATATATATATATATATATATATATATATATATATATATATATATATATATATATAAGAACAATGCGAGAGCTAGCGACAGGGGTGCGGCACAATATTTGAGGTGAGCGAGTGTCACAACTTGCTATGTGATGCAGTTTTATCTATTGTCTCCTACTAAGTCGTAAATCCCGACACTAAGAGACATAATAAGGATTACCTCATCGTAAATTGTATGAGTAAAACAAAACTTGCAACATGTCGCACAAATATTCACGTGTATATATAAATCAATATTCATACGACACAAGGTTATTTTTATACATCTTCTCCATTGGGATTTTGAATTTATTGAAACCGCAATAACATTACTAAATATAAACGAAGATTTATTATATAATTGCATGACTGGAAAGTACCAAGAATAAAATAATAATAATATTATAGAAATCTAACATTTCATTTATTTCAAAAGTAACACGCTCACTGCAAAATAGGTATTTGAAATATAGTTCTTTAAATTTAATATCAGATAAATTATTATTTTCTGTAATACCAGCTCTTTTTTTTTTTTTTTTTTTTTTTTTTATATGTGTTTAAATTTACTTTCCGTTATTTTTAATTTTTATTTATAATCATTATTATTTTTTGGAAAAAAAAAAAGTAAAGCAATACTATTGAAATTATAAAGGATTGTACAATACACATTGATGTGTTGTTTTTTCATCAACCCAAGCCAGGAAACCATAAAAACGCTTAACGTTCTACGTAATTACTGATGGGAATCTGAACTATTTTAGAGGATTCTGAATACTTTCGGCGAGAGTTGATCTAATAACATTATACGCGTTTTTCAGTGCAGTATATAAATTATATTAGTATATATCTTTATATACGAGATTTTTTTGTTTCTATTAATTGCATGTAGATACAAAAATTGTGAAATATATCTATCACGCAATAATTAATAATACAACGAAGACGTTAATTACAGATGAACAGAAAGAGATGGAAGTTGTTACTATTTATGTGCAGATAGAACCACACCCTCCTCCATGACTGACCTTGAGTGCCAACAGCAACAAAACTCCCACGAGATGCTACACACAAACCTTACCCCCACAACATACCTTATATTATTAATATACATAATAATCTTATATAAGATAAAGTATATCAAAGAAGTAGGTATTCAAGCGTAACTGTGGGAGTTATATTATATTTATAGTGTCAAGCATCACATGTGCTATATAGTAATGACGTAACGATATTACTTATGTTAGTATTTAAATTCTCTCATTATGAGCACTCAAGCTTAAATATGAAGTATCTTAACTAAAGTAGCACTATAGGGCGGCATTAACCAAATCATCAATGCAAGAGAAAAGAAAGAGGGACCCCTAATTTCATAGTTATTAAGATATAATGCAAAACCTACTTTTGTCCCCTTAAAAAAAAAAAAAAAAAAAAAAAATACAGTACCTAGCACGGAAAACATTAATGGGGGATACTAAAACGCCCAG
Organism: Ecdyonurus torrentis; assembly: GCA_949318235.1. Classification (NCBI taxonomy): domain Eukaryota; kingdom Metazoa; phylum Arthropoda; class Insecta; order Ephemeroptera; family Heptageniidae; genus Ecdyonurus; species Ecdyonurus torrentis. The sequence goes on from OX439130.1 coordinate 46,353,010, forward strand.
TGAAACCAGCGCAATAATATTAATTAAGAAGACGTAAACCAAAGTTACAATTAAAGTAGGCGCAAAGTATTTAATCACAAGATATTTGGCTTGAGGTATTTCCGACTATGCAGCCTCCTCATAATTTGTACAACACCCAAATATATAATCAGCCTACATAAGTTATGCAAACATTTGACCTTCACTATAGCTTTGTCAATACAATAATAAAGAAATTTAAACTTTGTATTAACTTTCGTTTACAAAAATAATAATAATAATAATTATAAAAAAATAACGAGGATGTTTGTATACATAGCGCAGATTGCTGCAGATCATTATTATATAAAACAGGATATGTTTAAAAATTTAATTAAATAAATAACTTTAAATATTTTAGTGTTTAGTCATGAAAAACAAATAAAATAATCATTATAATAATTGAAAACTATTAAATGAAAAAAAAAGTAATAAAAACATTCGGGTTTTGCGCATGTATAGGCAACATGCTTCGCATCACGCCACGAACAGTTGCCTATCTACACAGGCGGAAACATAGACTAATTAATAATGTGAGAAAATTCAATATATCAAACCGTTTTTTGTAATTAGTTTAAATTTCATATATATATATATAATATATATTACTGTACGTTACATGCGCGTACTATTTAAAACGATACAACTATCGCGGTTATGATAAAAGTTTTAATAAAAGAAATAATATTAAAATGCTTTTTTTTTAATTTTTTTTTTTACTCGGCACATTGTGCTGAATGTGGTGAAAAATGTATTTTTATGTGGTACAGAAAAACAACTACGCCGCATAATATAAAGACGGATTTGCATCCCTCTCCTCATACGTGCTTCGTTTCTTTAATTATTATTACTTTATAGGTACTGTTAATTAATTACCACAACAAAAATTACTATACACATTGCAGTGTTTTTTTAAGATTAACACGTATCGATGGTAAAGAAAAACCACAAAAAATGTGCTTATTACCCTCGATGAGCAGCAAATGAGCTTTTAGTGTGGTTTCTCACCGCTATTGTATAGATTGATCCAAAAATGCGTGTACTGATAACATAACATATATTTACAATGCAGTATGTTTATCAAATGGTCTCATTTCAGAATACTAATAATATACGTTTTAGGTTGCTTTTCTTTATTTTTTCAGACAATAAAATTAAAATGAATATATATATTTTTTTTTAATTGAAAGAGAATTAATGAGAAATAATCACCGATCTTGGCGGCGGCTGCTGGTTGTTCTGCGTGAAAGGTTGCGAGATGGACCGCTTAATGAGCACAGGGGTAACAGGAGCTTGTTTCTGTTGGAACCCCGCAACAAAAGGCTCCCAGCGTTCATGTAAGAACCTGCGACGTGCTTCATGTCTCAAATATGGTGACGCGAGAGGGCTGGGGGCTGGGGAACCTCCACTGGCATTTAGAGCCAGTCGGGAGGGTGAGTGGGGTGCTGGTGAGAGAGGAGGTGTGTTAGAAGGTATAGGAGACAGTGAGGGGGTGGGGGTACGTTTGGGACTGGGACAGCGACCTCGGGTCAGTGCTGTCTGAAGTAGTAATTTCCACGGGAAATCCATTATACAACAGTACTTCTCTCACAGATGAAATTTTGTTTCGTATATAGTTTATATATTCAAGTGCAAATTCAGTTCATTCTCTCTTTATCCAGTCTATTATATAGTTCAGTCAATATTTTTTTCACATTTATTTTGATTGTTAGCTTTCAATAAATTAAAAAGATAAATATTTTGTTTTGTGTTTGATGTGGTTTTGTTGTTTTTAGTCACAATGAGAGTTGTAATTATGTCTCGCCATAGTAGAATTATTGTAGTATATTTCAGTGTTGTGTTGTTTTGTTGTTGTTTTCACTTATCTGTCCATACAATAGTCGAAAAATTGATTAACTGCAGCTTCTTTGCTTGACATTTATGTAGTAATTTTAAAAATAGAATTCTTGATTAAAAGTTCTCATATACAGCAGAAGAAGAGAAGCATAATAAAATAAAACGTACAGTACAGTACATACGAATATTGATTTTTCTTGGAAAGACGTGCTCACACGTATTGTTTATAATCTCGTTACACTTATAAATATAGGTGAAGGCCATGGTTAATTGAATATTAGGAACAATAAAGTTCATTATACATTTATACTTGTTGAATATTTAATATGCACACACATACACACATATACGAGTCGAAGATAAATATTTTTTTTTTTAGGCAGCATTACGCGAGACGCAAAATTTTTTTTATATGCAATAAGCTCAAAATGTGAAACTTTATAACATCAAGATTTTAAGTGGACGAAAAATTGTATCAATAAAATTTTTATATTATATTTTATATAGATTTTTAAAAGAATGAACACTAATACGATTTTTTACAAAAAATATTATTTTATAATAGTAAATATATACATTTATATAGAGCTATTTAAATGGACGTTTATATAATAATGTAAAGAATTTTTAAGGAAGATTTGAGTAAACATTTACATATTTTTTAAATAGAATTATATTATATTCATAAATACTTACTATTTATTTATTTTAAATGGGGTTTATAATTTAAATTCTAAAAACTATTACAAAACTATTATTTAATCTACTAACTTTTGTTTAACAAGGAAGCACCGATATATATATACAAGACAATTGATATGTACTTTAATTTGTTTATACTTTAATTGAAATTTTAATAAGAAGGATCTTAATTCAGGTACCAAATAAATACTAATTATTTCTATATATTTAAATTTTAGTATCTAGATAATTTTAATAAAAACTGGCTCAATTGCCCACTTTACAATTTGCGAAATTAAAACAATATTACGTTGATTCATGTAGAAGCACTTCAAATTGTTTTTTTCTTTCGTGACGTTGTAGATTTTGTATTTTCACCTTCAGACTTCACCCCCAATGTCATCTGTATATATATACGTCACGTAATGTAAAACATCAAAATATAGTAGAACTAACAACAAATTTCATTGCATTGCATCAGTTAAAACTCATTATTTGTACATATTATCAGAGAGAAACAAGGTCATTAAGTTACTTATATAAAAATTGCACTTAAACATGGACGGTAATAAAAATAAATTAAATTGCATTATATTCGTTGCACTGAGTTATATTAATGTTGAAATACAACATAAAAGATGTTTCTTGAAAGTAATATATAAAATTGCTGTATGTTAATGTGTTTTTTTATTATAATTATTTGAAGATAATTATGTATTCCAGTCACTGTTTTTGACCATCATATCAGTTTAAATCACTTTCTTGGTTATGTGTTTATTATGTCGTGTATGTATATATTTATTTGGAAGTGTATTTACTTGAGAACTTGCGCTTGGAAGAGACGGTCACAACACACAGATATTTCAGAGGACGGGACGGTGGTGCACGAGGGTTTGTAATATCGTATCGACTGACTCGCGCTCGCTACTATCATTCGCTGTAGCCCGGGATATACCGCAGCGACGAGCCTTAGCTTGGGCACGCGCATACAACACCCCCTAACTTGTCGCCTAATTTCAAAATACCCCTAACAACACGTGTAACCCTATATAGCATCTTATGTAGAATTATATTTTTAAATCATGTCTGGGTTATATTTTATGTATAGAGAAAAATAATTATGCTGAATTTAATATGTTGATTTTTACATAAAATATATTTTCATCTACAGGTGTTATGATAAACTAGGCTACGATCCAAAATTTAAATATGATACTCTTTTTTAAATAAATTTTGAAACAGAAGAGAACAAATTTTAAGTGATTTATTCTAAAAACAATTTGAATCATATTGCCATTTTCTCTAAAGATTTTGATTAATCAATACAAATCAATAAATTTTAACACTACCCTATAAAGGCAAGTTTACACGGACAAATATTTACAATGTGCAATAAATACAATTGCATAAAATCTCCATTTAAAACCCAATCATATTTATAGTACACAATACAATATATTGCTTCGTGAGAACAGGCTATAAGAAATAATTAATATTATGATGACAAGTCTATAGTAAGAACTGGATTTTTATCAGTTAATCGATTCATCGTAATTTCAAGAATTTTAGGTAAGATTTTTTTTTTCTATTCAAATATTTATTTGTCATTAGAGGGACAAGGTTTTGGTCTTCTATTTATATTTACTATGATTTTAATCATACAAAGCGATTGATAAAAAAAATATATATATCGAAAGAATATTATATAGTTTTTAACATCTGGCAGTGCTGGGGTATATCAACACAATTTTTATTATTCAAATATGCGATGAAAGAAGATGTGCAAAATACATGGTGATCTCCACACCCCATGCACGATTTCACAGACACTTTTTACGATGCCAAGAAAGAAAGAAGGAAAAAAAAAAAAAAAAAAAAAAAAAAACGTTGCAAAAAAGATGATAACTTATGCATGAGAGAATATTTTACAAGAAAGGCGTGTGCGCTTGCAAGACTTCATCATGAATAAATTATCATGAGTGAGAAATCTTGAAGAATCAGTTTTTTTTTTGTTATTATTATTATTTTATATATTTATAGTACAGACTAACAATTAATAAAATTAACATAAGCAGAGGCTGTCTAAGAACCACGCCTCATGTACATATTTAATTGTCGTGGGCAGTTTTGCTTAAAAATCGTGGGTGTTCTCTTCTCTAACTTGCCTACACATTTATTTTTAATTGCACCTTGTTTTTAAGATCTTTATGTCACTATTATTATCAGCTGACATCAAAAACAGCCGCCATATTGCTAAATACCAGAATGGTGTTCATTGATTTTTGTAATTAGATTAGAAAATATATTAAATTATATTGTAGACACATACTGTCTGCGTATATATACCAAATCTCGGATACTTCAGATAGTCAATAATCCATACGACAATCTATATTATTTATTTTTTCATTGTTGCAGAAATAGTAACCATATATAAGAAATAGTATTGTGATCCCTCAGTTTGCGACAAATCAACAAATTAATTTCCTACAAAGTAGGAAGTATATAGACCGCTTGCACTCATATTTAAGAGCCGCCATTTTGTTGGTCAGGAATACATAGGCCAGCATAGGAAAAACACCATTTTTATTTTTTTAATAGCAAAAGAAGCTTCAAACCTCAATAAAAGCCTTATTTCTAGCTCCTAATAAGCTCGAAGGATATGAGAAAAATTTGTTGAGTTGAAATAAACAATTTTTGATGTGAAAAATTAGGAAAAACGAAGTTTCCCCTATGCTGGACAATGCATTAGGCACCACAAACATGGCGACAAAGCGCAAGGATGTGCAAGGGGTCTATAGGTCTTGAAGTAGGTACTATAAGAACCCAGGTGCAAGGACAAATTAGGCGTTCAAATATTGGAAGAAGATAACTTTGTCATAACTCTCGTTATTTCGACCGGATATTTGAGGGTGTGAAAGCTAAGTTTCGCACATTTCCTTTTTCCCCCCCCAATTATACACGTTATCAGCTTTAACTTTAAATTTTTAATAACTATTTCAAAAAAACAAACATAAAAAGTAACATCAAGACAAACTCTTATGCCACCTGTATGTTTGTTGGTGCACTATCTCGCCGTATTGCGCAGTGCTGCCATCTTAGCTCTATTGTCTGTCTAGCAACTTGAATTTACATAAATAAGTCATTTTTAAAAAATATATATCATAAAGGGTAGTTAGTAGTACTCGTCCACAAGCTGACACTTTAAATATTAAATTATACCATGAATTATATTTTTATCGTTAATGTTGTAAATTATGGTAATAAATTATAATATATTTTTTTTCCATGGGTATACAATAAGCACATAGAAAGCAGCAAAATAGAAATCATAAATTAAATAAATAGCAAAATAAATTTCAGCATATCAAACCAGGCAAGGAATGATATTTTACAATTCTATGTGTATTTTTTGTGTAAGGGTGCTGTTCAGGAGCGGATCCAGATTGAAATTTTAGAGGGGATGGTTCTCTATATTTTACAATATTAAATCAGCAGTAATAGCTACGTAATTTATTGTAACCTGTTTCAGCCCCCTTTCTTCCACGTCTGAATCAGCTCCTGGGTGCTATTTGAAATATTATTTGTCTAATAATTAATTAAACTTGACATTTTCTCTAACATTATATTTTCCAAGGTAAAAACTTTCATTATTAGAGCAAATAATAATTCAGTCAAGACAAAATATAATTTGTCTAAAATATGAAATAGAAAGGTACACTAAAGATATATATATAACACATAAGGAAAAGGGTAGGTAATTTTCTCACCCTATGACGTCACAGGGCTAACGTAAGCAATACAAAACTATATACTAATATACAACACATGATACAGGCGGGGTTTACATATACATTGATATGTTGTGTAGCTTACCTTTTGTCCCTGCATGTGCACCAAGATGTCGAGGTGTAAGTAGAGGTGCAGACATTCAGACAGACAGGACAAAACAAAATGTGCATCAAATATCCACACTCACACTCGTGGTCACGAGGCCATATTGATGACAAACTATACCTACTTCAGAGTCTTCTAATCGGAAAAATATTTTAATAAATTCTACCGATCTGCTTTGTTTGTGTGTTTGCTATTTTTTCATTGCTTTTCAAAAATTAAATAATAATTAATGACATGAACTACTTGATAAACGTTCTACACAATGGGACACTTGTTGTTGGAGCGTGCTAACCAATCACAGATACTGCGGGAAAAGTTATTCATTCAATTTTTTTTTTTTTTTTAATGAATAATAATAAATTGAAATTTGTCACCGATTACGCCCATTATTGAGATCAATGTTTACGAGTAGAAGACTCTGATCTAAATCTTACAAAATAAATCCAGATCTTGTTGTTTACAAAATGTTTACTGTTAGCAAATTAAATAGTATAATTTTTCACATATCATATTTTACTGCCTAAGGATTCATATTTAAATGAACCCACGCCAATGGTTGTGACAACCCACAGATATAAGCTCTCATTCACATTACTGATTGAGTGTAATCTTGAACTATTTTCATAAAACGATCATTAGCGTGGTGAATTGTTTAAATAACCATAACCAAATAATGACAATATTACATGTATATGAATTTTTGATGTAAAGATTGCAATTTATTTATTTTATTATCAAATTATTTATATAATTGTCACTAAGGTAATTAATAATAAATGGAATTACATGGAGAAATAAATAAGATAATTAAATCTCTCTATAATTGCATTCTATATCTATATAGGCAATATGTAGTAAAAATATTATTTCATAGTGTCTTTACCAATACTGATAGTTAATTCATTTACCAATATGGTGACTTTAATCTTGTATGAACATTATATGATCCTCATTAACCTTTATATTGTATACTTGATAAAAAAAAAGTGGTATTTTTATTTTATGTGTGTTTTTAACTATATATACATTTATTGCGATGTTTCAATGCCATTACTAAAATAAAAATTGGAATGTGTTTACTGTGAAGTAATTTATCGTCATTTGCTATAGAGGGTTTTTATACGAGTAATTTATATTGATGTTTACCAACATTTTATTGATAAATTAAAAAAGAAGGGAAAAAAATTACTAAGATTTTATTATAATGACGTCACGTCAGTTGATTTTTGTTTTTTCGTATCTATCAAAAATTATTATAATTTACAGTCATCCATTCATTTACTCTATTGTTTCTATATGTGTGTAGACCGTTACTTCTAATAATTGTTAATCCCCCCTTCCTCTCGCTAATACGCAATCCCATTTAAAAAAACATTAAACCAAAAAAAACTTAATGATGGTAAAAGCGTCATATAAACACATAGATAGAACAAAGATTTTAAGTTTAACCATCTGTCTTAGTATTGTGTTCTGAACATCGATTGTTCACAAAAAGCATCATGTAAAAAAAAAAAAAATAAATAAATAAATAAATAAATAAAATCAAATATTTCAACATAACGAAAGAGATTATCAATTAATTTTATAAACAGCCAGCAGATATAAGATGTATTTTTCTCCAATTATTTTTGCTCATTGAAAGAATGTAAATGGAATGTTGTTGAATGATAACACAACAGCTATGGCGCAAGACTGTACCAAGAGAACAACCGGTTTGTTCTGTACAGCGTGTACAGCATACGTTACTTATACTTACAACCCAGCTGGGTAGTCGTGAACAATATAAACAACACTGTAAACGAAGTAATAATAACAAATAAAATTTTGTAACGAAATTGTATATTATTATAAATATTAAAATTCACAATAAGATTTATATACTACGTGTACTTAAATATTAAAAGGTATCCAAACTCATATTTATAATTTTTTTTTTAATAAAAAATTTAATAAGAAAATGTCGTCAGGTATAATAATTCATTTTTTAACTTGACATTTTGTCAACTACATAACGTATATTAAGTTGGAATCCAGTATAAAAGTTATCACAACTTTTTTTTTAAGTGGAATTACACAGACAACCTTGAAACTAAAAGAAATATCTTTAAAAAAATCCTTTCATTTCAATGTATATGTACAAGAAAAAAAAGAGATTAATTAAGCGTAATTAATATTCTTATATTTAAAATAATAAATGTTTTGTGTTGTGTACTCGTGGTATGAGATTTAGTGAATGTTGTGACTTTGACTGCCATATATACCCTAAGTCATGTATCATTAAAGGGCCCCTGGCCTCAAAAACAAATTTCCTCTCAATTATAAATCATGAGATAGGATTATTATAAATTCACATATTTTGTGCCTTAACCCTTCAGTACTCTCGCAAACGGGGAAGAAAACTTGTAAAGTAGACAACCCGCGCTACAATTTCTATTGTAGACCCGGAATTGTTGACGTCATCAAGTCCTAAAGTTGCCTACTTTACAGTTTCTCAACCCCAGTCTGTGAGGCTATAGAAGGATTGAAGGATATAATATGTGTATGAATGATGGTCCCATCTTATGAATTTTACGTTTTTGATTCACTTGTATGAGGCCTGGAGCCCTTTAAGTACATTAAAGCTCGTTCTATAAAATACACACAAATATTGAGTCAGCTTCAAAAATGTTCCTTTGTTAGAAACAGCTGGTTATGACGTCGTTACCTGTTTACTACGTTTATACATATGGTCAATCATTGTTATTTCTACTTTAAGAACTTGATAAGAATGAAAGAAACTTCCCAAAAAAAAGTTCCAGTCTCAATATGCGACTCACTTTCATCGGCTCAAAAAAACAACAACAACAACAACAACAACAACAACAACCAATGAATGTGTCTTATTTTGTTGGTCAGCCAATCACTGTTATTGAGATTCACTTTACTTTACAGAACGAGCTATTATAAAGTGTACATGTACGCAAGCTAAAATCTTTAGTTCTATACACCTTACGTATAAGGAAGGTCTGAAATTTTAAGATTTTAACTTTACTATCTGTACAATATCCACCCACGAGAAAATAATTGAAATTTCTTACTCAAATATTGAAGTCCTTGAAATACTCTCATTGAAATTAAAAATCTTTATTATAAATACATTCATTAAAATCTTGATTTTGCAGGTTCTAAAAGTGCTCAAATTTTCAATAAATTATTTTAATATTACATATATTTACTATTTTGACAGAGGAAAATTATCTAATTTAAGTGACATTCCTATCATATTATATTATGTACAAGCACAATTCTATATAATGAATCATGTCACTTATCGCAAAATATGACACACAAAAATCAACAAAGCAATAAAATATTAAACACTTTATAAGAATTAGAGATAAAAAAAATTAACTAAAAACTCTAATTGTACAACTTAATTTGCTAATAACATAATTAAGATATGACTGAGTATAGCTCGTTAATTAACTACGATTCACAACATTTTATTTACATATATGAGGCTTAAAGATTAACTAACTTGATTTACTGAACTGCGTGGGCGAAAAAAAAAAAAAAAAAAAAAAAAAACTAATTTATGTTTACATGAAAGCAATTGCATTGAAATATTTTAACCGTGAAAATAATAATCATGAAAATTATATTTTCAAAGAAATATATTAGCATATAAATGCCATAAATATATATTTTTTTCCAGCTAAAAAAAGAACTATTCTTGACTTTGCGTAAATAAATATTCAAATTTATTATGTTAATATAACTCCCATTTAAGAATTCATAATTTTTGATTCGTAGAAACTTCATGAGATATAAGAGATAAAAAAAATAAATAAAAATGATTTAATACATTAAAAAAAAAAAAAAAAAAAAATACAGGTTTTCATAAACATAAAAATTAACCACTTGTTCAAAGCCAAAGACGCTTACAAAAAAAAAAAAAAAAAAGTAGTGACGTCACCTTATGTAAATTACTAAAGTTACCAAACATAATGATGTGCTAAGTACGACATTTTAAACTTTTGCCAGCTTTGATTTTTGCGTGTTAGCATTGTATCACGTAATACATGATCTAATGTCAGTTTAACAACTTTTCTCCCTCTTCAACATTATTATTATTATTATTATTTAAATAAGTATTTGTAATTCGGATAAATTATGTTCAAGGACGAGTTTCTGAAATTGACAAATATATTTAATTCAAAGTTAAACAGAAAGAAAATGTAATTGTGCAAAATATTGACATATAATATAATTGAAGTTTAATTGCTGTATTGGTGGAAACGTACGTAGTATAAATCAATGATTGAATAAATAAGAATATTTTACCGTAATTAGTTAAAAAACAACATATAATTCGGATTATTTTAAGAAAATGATAGAACAAAATTTAAAAATTACATAATTACGCAAAAAAAAAACAAAAAAATCAATATATTTGAAGTTATATAGAAAAATAAAAGTTTTGAGTCCCTAATTTTGTCACATACAGTACACTTAAGTTGTGATTTACATTCATGACACACACGTGAGTTTGTTACAAGTTTGCCTTGGATTTTCATTCCTCCTGTAGTAACATTTCTTAGAAATAATATGTATAGCTTTCTCTCGTCCCATACTATTGAAATTGTAATAGTAATAATAAAATTCATCTCATCATCTTTAAGTATATTATGTACGTACATGATATCATAATGTCGGTCAGGATCGTGTTTATTTCATGATTCATTTACATATTTCAATCTATCAAATTAGCGTCATTTAGATGTTAGCTATAAGATAGGCGACATTACTTATATAGTAATGTTTATTGATATCAAGTCTTGCAATGTATTGGAGAAATTCGCTAGTTTTAGTACGTTTTAACACCGTGTTTGAGCAGAAAATATATTGATTAGCACACACACATTTTGTTTTAATAATAGTCAAGTAAAGCAAAAATATTTTAGAAATTTTGACTATAGATATTTCAATTTGACGTTATTATACGTTGAATTTATAGGCTAATTTGATTTCTTTTCCCGATTTTTTAAGTATTGTCATTTTTGTTTTTAAATACTCTGATTTTATAATAAAAAAGGAGCTAAATGTAACAATGGCAATATGTGCGCTCGTGATTTGATTACTAATTATACTGCTGATACTTTATAATGGATAAAAAAAAAAAAAGTTTGAATCATATAAAACAGGGCTAGTACGTGCTCTACGACATTGAGAAAAAAATCTGTTTATTTGTCCTATGCAGCGACGAGTAAAGTATTTACCTACTAAAACATAGCATAAAATTAAATAGAACTTTTTGTTTTTTATTAGTAATTCACAACTTATCTAAGTTTGTTTTAAGCAAAAAGATTTTTTTTAAATAACTTTGTCCCCCCCCCCTTCAAATTTTAAACTAATTTTGCAACAAGATTGAAATAAAATATAAAACTCTTATTTAACAGCAAAGGGACTCATCTCGTAATCTTCACTTGTACGACTCAATACCGAGTGCTTCAATTACCAATACATAAGTTTTCAATGTCGTACTCATAACTAAAGCACTCAGTCACTCAGATCGCCCCGGAAACAAACACTCTACGCCACACAAAGTGCAAATAATTGACGACAATTAGAGAAGGCGTTTCTATGACATGTGTATAACACTTGAACTAAAGGTGAGAGGTGGGCGTTTGTCACTTTAAAACAATCAGTAATTTGTCTGGATTGAAATATCGATATAGATGTCCTCGATAACAATATGCTATTATTTATAACTTATTACATAGACAAAATTAAATACTTAAAATAACTATATGCTATATCTCGATTTCAGCAACAATGATTAATTAGAATTAGAGAATTGTATTAAATAATAATAATCGGGCTGCATAGCATACTATTTTTATCCGTGAACTGTACCTGTATATAGTTAGCACAATAATTAATAATAATAAAGTTAAAAAAACAAACAATAATAATAATATTAATAATAATAACTGAGCAGCCAAAATAATTATTATATCTATTTTCGTTGCGGTACCGATTAAAGGAAAGAATTAATTTCGCAAATGAGGACGACCAAGTTTCTTTCCTCTTGCATATTCTGAAAGAGGGGCTTTCGGAATCGATTGGTATGTGATTTTATATAATTTATGAGTCCGCATTAAGTATTTTCCAAAAATAATTAAAATTGCTTAACGAAGTAACAAATTATAGAAAATCGCACATCAATAGATTCAGGACGATGCACTCTTTCAGAAAATATGCAATAAAATCACCCTCTTTATTTATTTATTATTATTATTTTGTATTTATATGGAATTTCAAACATTCTAAACTGCCTTAAAATTAATAATAATAATAAACATAAAAAAAATTGAACTATGAGCTACCTATAAATCAATTGAATTTCTTAGATTCCATAAGAATAAGAACACACATTTAGTTAATTGTCTTGAATGTTTTTTTAGTCTGTAATGCAAAAATATAATAAACGCGATTAAGAATTATAATATATTTAACTCTTTATTTACGGTTCACCCTAAACTCTATAAATATATTGATATAAATATTCAAGCTTAAAAAAAATAGCAAAACATGCTTGAGAGAATCACAATGCTCTAGCATTTAATATTAATGTGCATTGATGGACATTGCATTCCATTAAAAAAACTATTACATTCTAAGACTAAAATAACTGGCATATCAATCTCTAAGAGCAAAATGTAAGATATACGAAATATGTTGTAATAAAAAATATATGGGCTAAACAACTGGTACACAGCAATATTTTAATTAAGTTTTTAATCACAATGATCAATAACAACATCTGCCAATAATTAATACTTACTTTATACATCAATAAATTTCTTATTTTCTACTGTATATGGTAGCTGGAATTTATTATAATATTATGAAAAAATAACACTACTCTTATGTGACCTAAAGTTTTAATATTCCTAAGCAATATGTTAAATTTTTTTAATTTAAGACGTGACAAGGAGGCGCTTGTATGAATTGTTAATCACGTTTTTAGAACAAATTTCTATACAACTAAAAACATTTTATGTGAATATATTGCGAAATTAATTTCCATGAAAATCCCTTTTCAGTGTGTTAAAATTTTAGAGCACACGGGAAGTGGTCAATTTTATATAGTTTGCTTAAACAAAATGTTTAATAATTGTCCTAGGGAATGTCATTTAAATAGTGGGTGTCGTATATTTTATTTTCATGATTTACTATAATAATTCAATACTATCATTCTTAAGATCTAAAGCTCGATTAATCGATTGTAGGTATCGAGCCGCCCGCGCTCAACCTACACAAACTTGACACAAAACCATAAGTGACTTCTTCCCATTCTCGGTCCTGTACCATTATACATAATATACTATCGTCTCGTTTTTACCAAAATAGGAGCGATCAACAAAAATGAAAGTTTTCTTGTCAGTTTATAAAAAATAAAATAGGATTTCTATATATTTAAATTATTAAAATTTTAATCAAAATGTATTCGAATGATGAATATTTTACTCAAGAATGTTTAACTTAAATATATAATATTCCTTATAATCAAAATCAATACGATATACGAACGTATAAACATTTGTTTCGTATTATATATCTCACGACAGTAAGTAAATTATTATCGTAAAATTTATTTGCCATGACAACAAGCATGCAGGTGCTGGACTGACCTGGAAGTGCAAGATGATGGTCCATATGAGACCAAGGATCAACTTGGGGTTGCCATCAACAATGTCCTCAGCGCGAATGTTCACCAGCTTTATCTGGAATCAGAAAATAATAACATAACAGAATAAGTTTAGTATTAAAAGGGGTCCTGTACTAAAGATTAATAGCTAAAACATGAGATGAGACCATCATGCATACACCTATATATTATGGCCCATTTATTCCCGTTGTACAATCAAAAACAGGGGTTAAAAATCCTTAATATAAGTACGAAAGCCTTTGGGATTCATGACGTCACAAAATTGAGGTCTACATTAGAAAATGTAAAGTGGGCTGCCTACTTTACAAGTTTTCTGGCCGGTTTGTGAAGGTCTCATCCTGAGATTTGTATTTATTTATTTATATATATATTTTTTTTAAGCTCAGGATTACTTATAAAAAATATACGTAAAGATCGAAGGTTCATATATTTTTGGGCTTAGTGTTTGAATGAATGTTGAAAATCATCCTTTCTCTACGTATCAATATTTTAATGCATTATATTTTATTATGATTTTAACAATGATACACGATATCACTGATGGAGAAATACGAGTCGTGGTGAATAGTATAGAAAATACGTTCATACTGTAGAAGTAACATTTTTGCAGTCTACAAATTTCGATAAATAATGGCAGTTACTTCATATATACGAGATGGGTTTTTTACTCCAAGCCCTCAACAATTACTACATTACATACAAGAATGATCTCACGAAGAATCATAAACACCAAAGAAAAAAAAATCATAATCATACACATTACGCAAGCTTATATATTTATAGAAAAAAATTAAATTACATCGCATCAACTATTGGCTATTTTACAATAAAAAAAAGTGAACGTCTACTATAAAGTTAGTCAATAGCCATGATTTATTGAATAATTTTATTTGTGTGATTATGTAAGGTCAACCAAAATTGACTTTTCAAAATTACATTGCTACTTGGCAGTTTAAAATTTATCTACTTTTCAGCAGAGAACGAACAATCGCTTACTAGGAGGGTCAAGTGCAAATGTTAAGCACTATAAATCACACATTGACACCTGTTTGCGGGACTCAAATTACATGTTGCTTATATACCAGTTCACCACGATGTTTGCAAAATTAGGCTTCGATAAAAACAATTTTTTTCCCCTTTAGAATTACGACTTAACATTGTAAATAACAACATAAATTTCAAGTGAAAAAACAAATGATTAAACTAACAACTCTGAATCGCGATTGAGTAGGGAAGAGGGAAACTATGCAAGTTAAAGTATAACTCACCAATTATTATCAAAAGCTATTGGTATTAAATTATGATTTCTCTTTAATTATTTACAAAATCGGCTAAACATCTATACCCAAACTTAGAAGTTAAGAATACTCATGTAGTAGCTGATATTTACTCATGAGTTCATGTTGTCATTCAAAGATCTATAATAATACAAACTAGAACAGTGTTTCCAGACTAACACTTTCATTTAAACGTTCACTGGACCAAAATTAAAATTTTTACAATTCAAGAAACCGCTTTAAAATTTCAATGTAATTCAAACGAATGCTCGATTATGCTATACTTAACGTTTCTTGTCAAAGCTAAAGCTAACCTGAAAATTTTTCTGCTCTACAATATTTAATAATTCAGCAACATATAAATTAAATGAATCTTTATTAAAATATATTCATTCAAATGCACAAGGGCGCGGTTTAAGCCTGACAATGGCCCACTCGTACACCTATATAACCCATACACAATATCATATGAAGAATAAATTATGCAGAACATCATTTATATTCTTTTCCCGTGTAGAGTAATTTTTCGAACATATTTTTATTCAAGTTTATGAAATAAATAACTTTCTGCGTACTTTCCTATTGCGATGATTGTAGTTTAAATGCACTAAAATAAGTAAGTACTAGTATAGTGTCAGGGTTCAAAGGTACTTTTAATTCAAATTTAACAAAGGAGTGGTAGGTCAGCTAAAGGTCATAATTAAAAGGTCACTCACCTTTCTGTAGCGCAGGAAATCGAGCACCACCTGTACATTTTGTAGCATGTGGAAACGAAGTCGGCCTCGTTCTCGGGGCTGGAAAAATAAATAACACATATAAAAATTCAGCAGCTATTTGGAACTAAATTTGAAATCTTAAGTGTTGGTTTTGTCTAAAATTACTTCATCGAATTGTGAAAAATAAATTTATGTCAATTTAAGTTACGTCTTAGTAAAAAAAAAAAAAAAAAAAAAAAAAAAAAAAAAAAAAAAAAAAAAAAGTTATGAATTAACAAGAAGGGGCGTTTCGCTAAAATTATGTGTGTCGATGCAGATAATAAATCAATTTTACACAAATTGCAAACAAATAATTTGTGTCAAAGTCAAACGAATTAAACGTAATAGCCAATTCAGATATAATAATTATTATTATTTTCTTTGAAAACACATTACTTTTTTGTTACAATAAATAATATTAAAAAATATCTTAATTACAATCCAGAAAAATATCCGAAACATTAGAAATACCTTTAAATTTATATAAACAAATTTAGAATTATACATATATACATAATATAAATATAAAAAAATCTTAAAACGATTAACGAAGAAAAAAAAAAGTTAAAAATTACGAAACATAAATATATAGAAATTAAACACGATTCATTAAGATAAAATTATATAATTTTAAATAAATTAATAAACATTTTTGTGTATCCTAAGGCTATACTGCTATCAAATAAACAAATAAATACTGCGTGTCCATGATATTTGGGAACGATGATTGATTTTATTATTTCAAAGGTAACGGTGTCTGACTAGATTGATTAAATTATCAGAAATGTGAAACGTTGCTGACAACCAAAAGTTATCTCTTTTAAGGTCAAAGATGAAGGAATTTAAAATACCAAATCTATACAAAATTAAATTACAATTTATTAAATTATATTTAAACATATTTTTTACTAAATAAGAATAAAAGTGGGAAAGAAAAAAAAAAGAAAAAAAAAAAAAAAAAAAAAAAAAAAAAACTTTGAATGCCTGCAGATATTATTAGGAAACTTTTCCTTCAAGATTTATTTTATTTTGTGTAAATAAAAATAAATTTGTCCCGTGCTAAAAAAATAAATTAATAATAAAATATATAAAAAAGTCTTCTCTGCGCAAAAATAATAATAATAAATAAAAAAAAAATGATGAAATAAATCAATAATAAAAACAAATAAATCAATTTTAAATTAAGAAATATAAGTGATAATTTAATTATCTAAATTATAGTGTTTCTTTGGTCATTTGCTATTAACTTTTATTGTCATTAATAAATAAATTAACTGAGATAAATATAATATATATAAAAAAATACAAATATATAAAAAAATTAGTTTTTATAGCATTGCTTGCGTGAGGAGAGAAATTGTTGCTAATATAAACAAAATACTTTAATTGTATATACTATAGAAAGTATAAGTTTTCATTTTTTTATTATCTCATTTCTAATTAGTTTTATAATGTTTTTCAAGAATAATAATTATACTGCATATTTCAAGTATGTGATGGAATTTAGTATATTTTTATGTATATCTTGTTTAATCGTTTAAACTTTTAGGTTAAAACTTTTTAATGATTTGCTATTTTAATTCAGAGTATGATTTTAAAATTAGATCAAGCTATTATTGAAAAATACCATAAGTTTAAATATTATCTTTATAAAACGAAACAGTTAATAAATCTTAAGGTAATTCGAGAATACTAGATTTTGTGTAGGTATTACTGTTTATTTATAGTGTAATGCTTTTTTTTTTTTTTTTTTTTTTTTTTTTAATACGTGCAAGGAAATTTGTGTTGCATAGAATCGGTAGAATATAAGGTATAACGACAAAGAATAAAAGAAACTAAACTAAAAAAAAATAATAATAATAATAAAAAAAAATAGGGTATGTATACTATGTATAATTTAATTGCGTCAGCCTTTTTTTATGGTAACACACGCGGTACTATCTGCATCGTACACAAATAAATGGAACTATTTACCCCTATAGGGTGCATGCATTCATGTTAAAGTCGACGCCATGTTGGATAACTCGATAACATGGGTGGCATAGGAAAATAAATCAATTTGGGAGTTTAAAACCCATGTACAATATTTTTGAAAGCATTGATGTTGTAAATATGTTAAATTAGTATCTCAAGTGTGTGAGAAAAATAACATGAACAAAAAAATTGACCGATTTCTCCTAGAAAATAGCCAAAAACAAAGTTTGTCCTATGCTGAGCAATGTTATTTACTACTCCAGTATGGCCTCCAAGCGCATTAAATATGACGTCATCCGCATACACCCTATAGACCGGTTGCACTCGTATTTAAGAGCCGCCATTTGGTTGGTCAGGAATACATAGGCCAGCATAGGATAAACGTAACTTTTATTTTTTTTAATAGCAAAAGAAGCTTTGAACCTAAATCAAAGCTTTATTTCTAGCTCCTAATAAGCTCGAAGAATATGAGAAAAATTCGTTCAGTTGAAATAAACTCTTTTTATGTCAAAAATTAGGAGAATGATGTTTCCCCTATGCTGGACAATGCATTAGGCACCACAAACATGGCGACAAAGTGCAAGGATGTGCAAGGGGTCTATTAAGTTGTTAGATTTACAGATTTCATTTTCTGTATAATAAAAATAAGTGGCAAAAAAAATACATTCGAATGTTGATATATATGGAAGTTACATCGTGCAAAATTGAGTTGGAAAAACCTCACGGAAAAGAAAGAAAGAAAAAAAAAAAAAAAAAAAAAAAGTCATACAGAAGAGTTAAAAGTTGGCTCAATTATGCTGCGTGTTCAGTGTTCAGCTCTGGCCAAAAGTTAGAGAACGGGGCACCGGCGGTCGAAGCGTTTTCTCATAAAGATAACATAGTGTGTTTGCGGGTTGCCTATGCAAATTGTTCTCAAACTTTTCACCAGAGCTATACATAAGTTACTTTTCAACACTATAACTATGAAGTAAAGCAAGACCGTAAAATTACTTTGTTTTACAACATAATATATTATACTGTATTGTAACTTATGAAATTCAACAATATAAACTATATATGGTTAGAATAGCTATATTAAGTTGTGCAGCATAATTTAGGATATTTTTGGGGGGAGGTTCAAAATTCTGATTTTCCCCGCATAAGGGTTGTTTATTTTTCTCCCTTACATTCTTTATTTAGGAGAATTGTGTTGATTTCTAACAAAGGGTTTTCATTCAACTTGCCCGATAATAATAATAATTAATAATATTAATATATTAATAATAATAATTTGCTATACTTATTATTAATTGTATTACTCACCAAGTGCTCTCCCGACAGAACCTCCAGCAAAGAGATGAGATTGTGGCCATCTCTGAGGTCCTCGAACAGATCGTTGACATGTCGGTTTGCCTGAAATCATAAAAAATCATATACGTTAGTGAGGTCAGGTCACTTCTTTGCTATACAGTGACGCCATCACTGTGACGTCACACAAGACAATAACGTCACACATAGGAATGTCGAGGTATGTAGGTATATGAAGTCATGCACACTCTTACTTACACACAAAACAATGTGAATTATTTACATAAGGAATTTAGCTACATCATAAGTATATAATATGGCTTTCATCAGAACTAAATGAAAAACACTCTTTATAAAACCAAAGAATAAGAATAATATTTAAAAAAGAAAGATACTATAAAACAAGGTGTTATTTATTTATATAATATAATCATGCTTTCATTTGAGATTCTAGTTGTTTGGTCATCAATTTAAAAACATATTAAACTAAGTAAAAATAAATAAGGAAATAAATAAAATTAAAACAAATCAACACAGACACACTAATGTAAAACAAAAATAATAATAAAGGTTAATGTACTGAAAAGTGGGCATATTTTACTAATAAATAATTATATAAAGAATTCATGAAAAAAAATATTATAAAAAAAATACGGGTGCGATATATCAAATGATCTAAAAGATCTTAGAATTCCCAACTTTGTTAGAAATCGTGGAGACTTGGGATTTCTAAAGCCTTGAAGTGACTTATAAAAGCTATGATCAATCGCACCCAATATGTACTAAAGTATATCCATAATAATCGTACAAAATTCTTTATATAAAATATTATAATGAAAATTTACATATTATTATTGTACGTAGCGTTAACGAAAGAAGAAGAAAAAAAAGTACTACAAATGCCAGGTATAGTACCTATAGATCCTGTAAATTGCAATACGTAAATATTAACTTGGAACAGGTGTTGATATACTATTACAATACTACTTCAAGGGAGTAGGTGACCGACGTCGGCCATTAGACTCAAACTTTTCTCGTCAAAAAAAATCTGAAATTTTGCACAACGATACTTCAGTTTGAGAGAATTTCAAATATATAAAAATTTTGGAGGGTCACTGTGCAAATTAATTTTATATATAAAATTAATTTGCCCATAATTAATAAGGCCCAATGTTAATTTCAATATTTTTTTTTCTTTTTTTCGGGAAGGTCAAACATCATGAAATTTTTATCACGGCTAGGTGTGACCCTTAGCTACACAATGACACCAAATTTAGACCCAAAAAACTTCTAGTTTTTTAGATATAAGGTCGTTACCCTACTCCCTTAATATAGTTGAAACATACTACAATAAAGTTCTGTCTCAAGTAGATTAGGTGACATTGTATAAGTATATTAATACCAGTTCTAGCTTTATTGCAATTTACAGGATTTATATATTTGGCATTTGGTATATTTGGTATTTTTTCCCGTGAACTGTACAGTACAGCCACTGTGATATAAATTAGCTTATGACAATTCAAAGTATTCGCATGGAGACAAATTTGATATATTTGCTCCATTTATGTACTAAGGTATTTCCATAAGTAATATTTTATGTCACAGTGTTTGCTATAAAAATAAATTTATTGTAATAAGAATTTAATTAAGCTTATATAAATTATAATATACTGGAGCATAAAGGGAAGCAACAGCAATTAAAAACAAATTAATTACTGTCATAAAGCTATAGCCAAAATTAAAAAAAAAAAAAAAAAAAATTGGAATGCAGACTTTCTTTATAAAACAAATAAAATGATATAGAAAAGTCATGGGGTTTTATAAAAAGAAAATTTTCTGAAAGAACTGAATTTAATTTGAGTCCTTTTCAGTACAGATTTTTTTTTAAATATAAAAGCAAATAATAAATAAAAATATAACACAAAAAGGTTACAAAGGCACAAATTCACATAAGACAGCGAACAGCACTGCACAAACTATATACATAGACAAAAATATAAATATAGTACACAAAACAAATAAAAAAAAAAGTGATAAGCGTGCTGCTAGCAATGAAAACCAAATTGTGTGAAGTGACTTACAGTCGGCGAACAGCAAGGTCCATTCGTGTTGGAGCACACGTGTAGACACGTGTAAGTCTGCAAGAAAAACCACCAGAGATATTGACACCTTTTCTCTCACTCAATTTTAGAGATTGGATTTTTAGGTAAAAATGACGGTTGTACGCCTGTGAATTTTGTAAGTAGGCTTTTTGCTCTTTAATGAAAAAAAAAAAAAAAAAAAAAAAAAAAAGTTCTTGTCAAAGTATTTTGTTTGAAATTACAAGTAAGCAAACTCGCGCAGTTAGGTTGTGGTGTATTGGTATAAAGAAATAAGGATTCTGTTGGAGCAACCAGTATTTTTACCTATAAATCCGAACTCTTCATGTTACATTAAAAGACTATAAGGTCAATAATTATTATTATATTTGTTAGTCACACCAAATTGTGAGGAAAATCCCGACAATTACATCAAATCAAAGAAGTGCGAGATTAGTTTTACACTTTTTCATGTTGATAGAGTATGAATGTGCACCTCTAAATGTATTTCAGCAACTATCATTTGATATTTATGTATTACTGTAAATAAATTCATAACATATTTTGAAAGATTATATTGATCATATTTGTTTAACATAAATATTAATTAGAAATATATCAGATCTGGCAACAGTGCACTGATAACAAGGCTTATAGAAATGTAAATTCATGTTGTTAGTGATTAATATGTAGAGCAATTTATCAATTAGTAAAAGAGGAACTTAAAAAAATATATAATATATATTAGTTTAAGTGCTTTGTGTAAGGCTAGCTGTATCTGGGGCTGACAAAACATGATGATAATGACAAATAATATATTATTAAGTACATTAATTTAAAATAGTTTATAAATTAAAAAGAGAGCCACTTTTTTATAAAGTAAAAGGTTTTTATGTATTTAAAAAATAATATGGATGCCAATTAAAATATTTTTTTAAAGTAACAAAATGCAAAATTTCAAGATGCAAGAAAATCACTCCTCAAATGTTACTGTCTGTGCCAAAAAATTGAGTTTAAATATTTTGGCACAGCCTGTATAGAACAATGGTAAAAGGACGAAAAAAAAAAAAGCTTATGGTAAAGAGTAAAAATACTCGGTAGAAAAATCTATTTTAATAAGTGTACAAAGGGGGGACGAGTGCATGCGTGTTTGTGAGATCTCATTGTATTTAATGTTGTGTAATATGTAGAGAGAGAGAGAGGAGAGAGAGAGAGAGAGAGAGAGAGAGAGAGAGAGAGAGAGAGAGAGGCATAGCGAGCTCACATACTGACCTGCATATACTTCCAATGCTGCGTGCAAAATAACAGAACAAACAAATAAAAATATAACATATATACGTAAGTCATACCATAAATCACACCATTCTCCACTGTACATTAATATCGTGCAACCAAAATCATTTTGAAAATCACATTTTCTCGAGTGCAAAATTTACTCAAACATAATTTTAATTTTTTGACGAAATGTATATTTTACAAAAAAAAAATCTGATTTCTTTTTAGACTCGTCAGATGTGAGCGTCTTTCAATACACAATTATAATAAAATGAAAAAGTCAAATATTGATTTGCAAATTACTTTATCCATGATTTTAGAACATAAACAAGAATAAAGTAAAGATTTTTTTCCCCGCAATAATATTATACTTTAGGTCTAATATTTCTTGCAACAATATCATTGTACAGCAGATTCTTTTAGTGTAAGAGTAAGTCCAGGGGGGGGGGGGGCATTACAATACATACGTCTCAACCACAACATTATATAAATATAATAACATCCAGCTGACATACTTTTTAATCAGCAGCAGCGGCAACCAGGGATTAATTACAACCAACTATTAATTATCAGCGACAAACAGTTTCACATCAAAACTAATTAAGTAAGAGTGTATTACGAACGAGCCTTCAAGTTGTTTACCTCTGAGTCACCGCATAAGTTCTATTTTCAAATATAACTAATCATAATCACCTTATCTGAATAATTTGAATTTTAAGTGACTATTATAGCTTTGAAATAAACCTCACTTGTCTGATAGTGATTTTTTTTTCTTTGTAGTGTATTAGGTGATTAGTGATTATATTGCTTTTTGTTTAACCGATACTCTTCATGCTATATTTTATTGTGACGAGGTGAACGTAAATAAATAAATAAGTGTCAAATCCTAAAACTGAAAATCTATAAACTTTTTAACACGTGCTAAAATTATACACGCATGTAAAATTTAATGACTATACCAATCTAACAAATAACAAATTTAATATAATAAATAAAAAAAAAAAGTAAAAATCAATAATTATTTTATTACTCATGTCATTAAACGTTTTCACCATAGTTCATTAATTGCATATAAACTCCAATTCCTTGATTACAAACGACCAAATTAAATGTTTCAAAAAAAAAAAATAATAATAATAATAATAAGAGAACTATAAAAATTAAATTTTGCTGACGAATGGCGTGAATGATTCATCGCATGTACTCAAAAGTCGTGGTAAAGTTTTTATTTTAGAAAGGTTACCTCTTACATAACACATAAATAAAGATGATTAAAATTTGAAATTGGGTGGAATCATATTTTTGTTTCTTTGTGTTCAAAGTGCCGACTTATATACAAATTAGGAACATTTAATAAAACATACAACTTCCATCAAGTCGTTATCTTTTTATATATATATATATATATATATATACATATAAATTGGTAATATAATATAAACACCGCTCTTTAAAATTGATGACTAATTTTATATATTTTTATGGACTTTCAATTTTTTTGAATTGAATTCATCAGCACTTATATATTTAGCATCGCCTAAAAAAATTAATTATATACAGTATACACATTTGTAAAAATTTAAACTTCAAATAAACCTAATAAAAATCCAAGCCGAGTAAAAGTGACATTGCATATTATTAAATTACTTTTAAGAAATGTCATTTATTTACACGAAACATTGCGCTAATGAAGATCTTTATATATGAATGCACTGTGTCCATGAAGCAGTATTAGGATAAAATTTTATTATAACACATATTGCCAGATTTCTTGAGTTCCTTTACAGTAATTTTCAGTTACAGTCAACTGGGGTGACTTTGAACGCCCGGGGTGACTTTGAACACCCAATTATCTCTGTCTTGGGGTCTCATTTTAGAAATTTGAAGAATCTTACTATTGTTCAAATTTGTTTTTGAACTTAATGACATGTTTCAAAATTTTAAAATGAGTGCCCAAAGTAGAGATAAATGGGTGTTCAAAGTCACCCCGGCTGACTGTATACAATAATATTTTAATACGAGTCTGAAACTCTTCGCAGTAAAATTCCATTCCATTCTATTTTTTATTAATATAATATATAGATATTTTATAATATTATAATTATAAATGTATAATTATAATATAACTTTTACGAAAAAAAGAAATGCAGTTTAGATAGTATATTTAATTATAACATTTGTTTTTAAATTTAATTTACAGCCAGGTTGATTTACTATTTTGGAACATTGAGTTGCATTATACTCGTAATTTCAGAAGATTTCTATGATCGATAATAACTTTATAGTTTATATTAGTAACGTGACAAAAACTGTGTAGACTTTTGTTATCGTTTTGTTGAAGTGAAAGCTGATCCTTTTTTTTTTTTTTTTTTTTTTTTTTTTATTACAAATGTTTTGCTACATTAGGTGCGGACACCACGACAAATTTGTGCAGAAAAAACAAGACTTTGTGTGAAAAATAATTGCACAATAATAGATAAGCGAACTTTACACAATATTGGCGAGTTTTTAACTTAAACTGATTTGTTGTCAAAAAAAGAAGAGTTTTCTTACATAATATTAGTTACTCGGAGAAATGATATTATCCACCTATATAAAAAAATTTTTTAATGTTGAAATGAATTTGTATACGCAAGTAAAAATAAGTACTCAAATAGAAAACTTTCAATTACTTCATTTAAAATACGCGAGAGAAGTCAATTAATCTATAAATCTGGATTTTTTTTCTCAGGTAATTTTATGCTGATCTTTGTATTCTTGATGCAACGGATACAAATGAATCAAAACACACATGAATTGTGAGAAGTCACTGCAAATATGCTACTTGAATATACAATTTATTGAAAGTATAATTGTGGGTTTTAGTTGTACAGTACTCATTATAAGTAAATAGAGAGAACGTATTAAAAAAGTTTATGTAATAACAAAACGATACTTGATGACTTACATTACTATTTCTTTTCTAAAAAATTGAAACCCAAACTTTTGAAATAAACAACACCTATTAAGGAGTATTTCTTTTTCTATAGGATATTGGTTGACTCATTGAATGGGTACTGGGAAACCATATAAAATTTTGACGTAACACATGTGATGACATTTTGACGAGCAACGTTTTACATTTTATTGGTTTCTCTCAATATACCTTTGAATCTGAACTATATAATGGTCTGAACTAAAAATAAACTAGAAATATGAGTTTATGAATGTCCTGTTTACATGGTGACTTTTTTTTTTTTTTTTTTCATGTGCAATAAATTTGATTACATACATAAAATCTCAATACATTAAAAAAACAGTAAACTTGCATATTATATAATCAAATGCATACGCAAACACATATTATATACAAATTAAAATTATTGCACCATGTTAAAAAGACTTCATGTAATATTTCTAAGAAAAGAAGATAACTTAAAAAGGACACAAATAAAATACGCAATTATCATGCTAGTTCATTATTCATTAAAACGTTAATTTATGCTTTATACTGAATCATAACTATATATATTATTATGTTAAATAGTATACATTAATATGTTGTATACAGCATGTTTATATTTTATAATTATGCAGAGTTCCAATTTAGCAACATGCATGCAATAATAACATAAATGCAACATAAATTACGTAATTTTATCTTTCCGTGTATGTATAATAATAATCAGTATAATATGTTTGAGTGGGAGCTATAGCTCAATATTCCTCAAGTGGTGCAATAAAAGATCAATATCATAATCCTTAATATGCAGATATATATAGTCTGTCTGGCCCTCATATTATTTGTTTATTTTATACACCAATTTTGTAATCAAAGCATTTCTTTATGTTTTTGCTATAGTAATATAAAATTTTACGACTACTACTGCTGCTATTATATATTATGGTTATTATATTTGGGCGTTGGTTTCCTCAATATGGAAATTGTGTGGAAGTTTTTTTTTTATATAATTTTTTCATATATACGTAATATACTGTATTGTTCGTAAAATTGAAAAAATAATTTTCTGCTGCGATTTTTATATTTTTAAATTATACTTAATTTTTATATAACAATGTTCAATGTTTATTTTTGTGTTTGATATTTTATAAACTTCAAATATTTTCAATTTTTTGTTAGGAGACATGCCAGTTCTTCAACAACATTTTCATGTTACATTGTAAGATCTGTTCACAAGATTCTTTGCAATCTTCATTAAAAATTACTTAATTTCCATATGATAAACTTTATTGCACATAAATTGTGCTACGTGTTATCAGGCTATCATAATGAAATCAACGACTAAAGATTAATAATGCAAATACGTTCAAGCGTATTATTATTTTAGATATCCTGAAAAAGTTTAAGTTTTTATAACTCATTGATTGCATTTTTTTATATATATACACGGAGAATTGTATTTTTAAGTAACTTTAAATGAATGGATATTTAACACTCCCGGTGACTTGATGGCACTGGCACTAGTTTTTAGCATTGGTAGGTAATATTTTATCACCGCGTGTCGTAACGTTAATAATTAAAAATACTCCTAATGCTCCACAAAAATAATAAGAAATATAGAAGTTAATGAAAAATCGAGTTATTTTAGAATGTTGTAGGATGTAATTTAATTTGCATAACTAATATGTGCATTAAATTTAACATACACTCAAACTTTGACAATAATACTGTCAAAACATTATGCAACCTAATACAATAAAACTTCTGCAAAAAAAGAAAAAAAAAAGAAAAAAAAACTAAATTAAATTAAAAGTAATACAAATCTTAGTTTCATGTTTCATAATATAAATAAGTATAATAATAGTAAATGTCCCCTTTAGCCTCACATAATATATAAAATGGCCATGAGTATATATTATACAACTGATGGCAAAACGTATAATATTGAAAGTAAATTAATTCCAAATGAAATACGATAATAAAATGTAATGATGTCCTGTGATAAACATCTAAAACTCAAAATGATTTTTATCTTTCTCTTGTTTTTATATATGGCTTTTATTTTATTATTATTATTTTTTTTTTACTGTTTCACTAAAATTGGCGTTTAATTTGGTTTAAAATGGTCTGTATATTATTATAGTGGCTGCCCGCATATGTATTTGATATAAAATAATACAATAATAAACTGTTAGCAAATTGCAAAGTATGCGTGCAAAAACGTACTTATATTTATGTGTAATAATACGTCTATCAGAATAATAATTTAGTAAATTCTTTATGAAAAATAAAAACTTGTTTTTGCTTTAAGTGTATAGGAGTGCGTATACGTTTTTACGGCAATTTTATCAACTTAAGTTTGCTGATGAATTATTGAGAAGATCATCAAACAAAACTGTATACCACACTCATGAAACTATTTAAGTTTATTATTATTTTATGAGTTCTTTGATTTTATTGAAAACATTTTTACATAATACAATTCAATAAAATAGAAAGCTTTAAACGGTATTTATGAAATGATATAGTAATTGTTATAAAAATATATTACAATAGTTAACTTTTTTTACTTATATATTTTAATAGATTAATTAATTTAATGCTTATAGCTTTCTTCTTCCTTGAGTTCATAAAGTTCATTAAACGATTGAAATTATAGTCAGCGATGTGCAGTTGATTGAAAATTATTAACGTGGATATTTTTTAATGGAATATTATAAAATAATTCAAGAAAACTTCGATGGTTTACAAGCAAAAATTTCAATTACGTTTTTTTATTTTTTGTTAATTAATCCCATATGAAATCGCTGTAATTTTTATATTTCTTTCCCTTTATAATCTTAATGATCACGGGGTACAATTTATTTGTCTGTTTTCTTAAATAAATCAAATTGTCTACTTCTGAATTCTGGACAAACTTGCCGTTCTGTAACCACATATATATATTACAATGCCAGTTTTTTTTTTTTTTTTTTAATTATGTTTTATGCTGGCTAATGTTTCCAACAATTGGAACAATCGTGTCTGCTATATAATATAAAATTAAATAGAAGTTTATAGTACGACGATGCAATAATTAATAATGTACCACAATGTGGTATATTAGTAAAATAAGATCGTGTTCGCATTATGTCGAGAGGTGATGAATAAGTTATTGAGTCCTGCAGCCTCATACAGTATAATATCGACACAATATAGTAACGCCCACAACACAAAACAAAATCAAAGTTGACCTCTCTCTCGCTCTTATATTGATGTATTCATAAGGAAGTATAATATTGTATAATTATTGAGGCCAATATTCCGGATTATATTTCGAGTATCGTGATCTACACGCTTTGATATTATAATTATACTATCAGCAAAATATTTAAAATTATAAGCTCTCAATTACAATAACATAATTATAAATCAAAATATACAGCACTTTTTAAATAATAAGAAGGTTAATTATGCTTTTTGCTACATACCAATAACATAATAATAAATAGAAATTTTTAAAGACTACGAATGATACCTATATCACACGTGTTTACTATTTTTTAAAATTTAGTCCCAAATTTGTGGTTACGTAATTTTTTAATCTGCAAGTAACATTTGTAAAAGTCATATTTTTTTTAACCTATCTGTCATAATTATTAAAAATTACCACTGATATAGAATTACATATTTGGACTTTGGACGCATGTAGAAAATAATATAACAAGATGTAGTATTCATTTCTTTGATGTAAAATAAAAATAAAATGTTATTTAGCTGCTGGACATGCATGCAGTGAGATACTGGCTGATGTGATGTATAAAATACAAATGAGGACCGGAAGCTAACGTCTGATATCCATATACATACAACGCACGCGGTATAAAGAGAGATGGACGCACGGTATAAAGCCACGCACCTGAGAACAATGCTCACGCCCAAATCTGACTACGAGCTTTAATTTTCTTCTTATAGTCAAGGTTGCTCATGAATTATGACGTCACTCACTCCAGCTGATTTTGGAGATGTTCTCTCTCACTCACTCGCTCACTCAATCACGATACACCTGTGTGCGTGATTTAAATCTCTGCCTGCCTGTGTGCATGGTTATTTAAATCTCTTCATAATAATGCTTTTAATGCTCACGAGTTTTTAATACTTTTTTTTTTATTAAACTAAGCTGCTGAGTTTGATTTAACAATAAGACAAAGGTGTGATTCATGTAATTATAGCTATGTTATAGGTGTACAAACACCACTAAGATTGAATTTTACATAATCACGAGAAATGCATCAATGCTATTATAATATGAGAAAAATATGAGGGGACTTAATCTATAATAAAATATTTCCTATAGCGATCCATTATACAATAAAAAAAAAATAATAATAAAACCAACATTATACATACACTAATTTTATTCCATCCATTACTTTATGCCATTACAGTGCTTGCTTATGGAGACTTCAATGAAAACAACAACCCATATAAGTGTTATTGTATTTCTATAAGACAAAATAATAAAACTTTATCCAACAGCGTCTGAACATTTGCAATAAATTAACATGTTCAATGAACTCTATACGATTTGCCATTAGTAACTAAATGAAAACTTATCTAATTTAAATTAAGTCTCAGATTTTTCAAGACAGGTTTCATAAATATTTTTGTGACACTTTTTTTTTTTCTTTTCAACATAATTATTTTTTTAAAAAAACAACTGCAATCACAGAACATTATATTAAGAAGCTTGTATATACTCGACATACAAATCAGTGACATTTATAAATTGAAATATTTCCTTATGAAGACATCATAACAGCGCGTACAAAATCGATTGACTGGCTAGCAGTAATCCATCATCCAAATTTGACATGGATCAGAATATCATTGATCTTAAAAAACGAATTGAGTAATTAATTCAAATCAAAGCTATACTTTCTCAGTTTTAATATAATAATAAACTATAAACATAGCATTTTCCCTTTTTTTTTTTTTTTTTTTTTTTTTTTATTTTTTTTTTTTAATGACTCCCAAATATTATCATGTACTTTTAAGTTCTCGAAAACAGGTAATTTCATTATAACATGACTTTTCACTATATATAAAAATGGCACTTTATAAAAATTAAAATGTAAAGCTTCACTATCTATAATCTGTGTTGAACGACAAAATTTCCGAGTAAAATTTCTTCAAGCGAATAACATGAGAAACTTTGGTCGAAGCCAACAAAGCGATCATACCATACAACTTTAATAATTCACATCAAGCCCGCAAACACAGCATAATATATTTTACGTATATATACATTATACATATTGATTTTGGATGCGAGCGAGCATATAAACGTAACGATGCATGTTCGACTTTTATATAAACGCGTGATTCATTTCAATGTAACAGTCACCGTCATACAGCGTGAAAGTTAATGTAATAATTATTTTATATATTATATTTTTTCAATATTCATTTCTTACACTCGATTGATTGTTTATACGTACAACTGTAATTTATTTGTTCAATGCACCAGCGCAACTCGTCTTAATTAGTCTCTTTTTTACTATATTTTTTATATACTAAAGTGCCTTATATTTTATTTTTTTATTTTATAATACGAACACGTCCACGTGCTATACGGTGAATTAAATCGTACTTACAAATATCTCTTCGTATAACCAAGTTCTTTTTTATTTTATACAACGTACTGTACAATACATATTAATAAGTAAAATAAAATGCAATACTTCAATTTTGTACACTATATAATATATCTCATTTTGCATTTTTCAATGTTTTTAAAAATATGCATGCCTACGTTATTAAAAATTTAATTCGTGCAAGAATAATGCATTTCTTTAATAATGAAAAATATAAACAAAACTTTTTTTACAGAAATTTATTAAGTCATGACAAGATTTTTAATGTGAAACTGTTTGTTTTTCTTGCTTTATCGGGAAATAATTAGTATTTTTTTTTATATAACCATTGTGCAAATTCACAAACTTTTCTGAAGGAGGGAGAAATATAAAAATATTTAAAAAAAATCAGAGAAAAATATAAAAAGAAAAACCAATTACATTTTATATCTTTAATTCGATCTACTTAAAACTATCGGGAAAAAAATAAATATACAATTTTCAAAACAACTTTTTTGACTTGCAATTTGGTCAGCAATAATTCTGCATTCTCTCAAATCATTCACACATGCTCAATGGAGAAAAAAATTTGGGTGTGGCTCTATTTACATACGTTCTGTACACAACAATGGCCTGTCCATGACGTCACGATATTTACCTGAAACAAAAACAATCAGATCATTAGACTACAATGTAAAAATTGTATAACAGAGGTTTATATAGTATCGAAAATAATAATAATATAAATTTCATTATTGTAAATTTCATGAGCAGTACAAATCACACGAGAAAAGTATTCTACGATTGGATTGCAACAATGAAACAATTAACTGTGAACATTATATATCGCTCCGTAAATTAAGGAACTGTATATAAATATATATGTACATATTATACTTCCTATATTCTACGAAGCGACAGTGCCGATATTTTGACTGCTAATGTGTAGGCATGTGTTTTAGGACAAAGAATATAAAGTTGGAAATATGCTCATTAATTTTGTGCAGGTTATAAGTTTCCCGATTCTCTTATGTTGCCTTGCTAGTACTAAATTGCATTGCTAATTGCTATTATATATAAATTAGAGTTTTGTACATATATATATATATATATATATATATATATATATATATATATATATATATATATATATATATATATATATATATATATATATATATATATATATATATATATATATATATACATAATACGACTCCGCAATGCAGATGTACTGAGGAATGTAATCGACCTAGCTGCGACACAATTACACTTAATGTAATATAATATCAGTGAACCAAATCACAAATGTCAAATTATCAAGCATCTGTAATACACGGCATTCCAAACTACTTTTTGTTTTATTGTTGCACATTTAAAAATGAAGTATTGATATAGAACGAAATTTTGAACAACGAAATCAATAATTGACGTATTAAAAGGAGGAAAGGTTTACGAATAAATATATGCAAAACAGTGACAATTAAAAACTAATTCTCAACTCGGGGCCCTGCTTTAATTGTGAAAACTACTAGATGCACCTATATTGAAACAAGAGCCTCAAAACTCACTTTTAGGCGTTTTAATTACAGCAAGAAAAATAGTTACATTTTTGCCAAGTGCAATAATGCTGTTAATATGCGATGTACGAGAGTGCAGTTTATTTTGTGACGTAACGTTATACGTAATGTGTAGTGCACCCCACACAACGCACCGTCAAGGTGTCACGCCTTTGTTATCAACCCACACTTGTGACGTCACAACACCATATCTGGTCATTGAGAACTGTAGGTCTCCTCATAGCTTAGCTATTTCATTCATCTCCATTACTAATAACAAAATCAGGTTAGAAATATCACGAACATCATAAAAATTTACATAATATTTTCAATAAAATATGGAAATTTTTATTACTTTATTACTTGGCATTGAATATTAATATATATTGACAATTAAATCAATTTCTATACAAATTACTATCTTAATAAAGATTGAGGCAATCAGCTGTTTTTAAGACAAAAATATACTCTCTCTTAATTTAATAATTATACGTCTCGGAGATTTTGTTGTTTCGAAATAATTTATAATTATTTTAATATAATAAACCACTAAACGGTTTCCATTATAAAACTAAATAAATATTATTGTTAAATAATACACCGCTACGCAGGAAGTTGCATATTTAATTTCAAAAAAATAGGTCACACCTATTAATTTGTCAAAACAACAAGGTTACTGCTGATGTGGCCTATTGCTCACTTTTTTTTTTACCTATACATTTCCTAGTATTTCCTTTTTTTTTTTTTTTTTTTTTTTTCCTTCTTCAAATTTTTGAAGCCTATAGGATTATAGTGTGTTGTACGACACAAAATGTGCAATCAAGATTTTTAAATTAACATTGTAGGTAATAAGATCATCCGCCAACTTGGTCCCTGTCTTCAACACGAGTACATTGTCTTTCATAAATATTAAATTCTATTGGTAGAATGAAATACATTAAATGGAGTTTAGTGTCAACTGAAATCTCCATTTGATTGCATTGTATGGCCATAAGCCTATAGAATTCAATGTTTTGTGAAAGAGACTGTACATAAGCAGTCAGAATATTGGTTTAATCCATAAGAGAAATGGCTTGAGAGAGAGAGAGAGAGAGGTTGCACCGTTCATTAAAGTCTCCACAGTAAAAAAAAAAAAAAAAAAAAAAATTGCGCACCACTGTGAGACTAGCACTTATACATCTCGCAGTTTTTAAGATCCCAGCACTTGACACGCACAAGGAAGATTGCCTGTCATTCAAACTAGATTGACATGAGAGGTTTGTACGCCAAATTTCGTGACTCCCCGTGCATCAGTGTTTTGTTTACATCCGTGCATGGGCATGTCTTGCGTGACACACGCAGTGGCTTCACTAGCAGACGTAAGGCAGACACTACACTTGAGTGTCCCTCAAAAGTCTGCAAGAGATGTAGCAGGTGGACCTCAATATAGTTTTATAGATCACTTCCAGTCTACAGAATTTAAAACTCGTAAAAAAGAGTTTAAAAAAATATCATTTTAATAAACTATTTTATACTTATTTACTCTCGGCCAACATGGGAAAGTGACTCGCTATAATAAAGAAAAACAAGCTCTTTGTATACATTATAATATATCAACCACAAAATTTGTCACATACTAATAGCCGAACTGATTAAATATTAAAAATGTTTATCAACAATTAACCACGGTTTCCTATAGTTTATCGTCTTAGAAATGCGATCGTTGTGTTTTAATATGCAATTATTTATATATTTGATGGTAAAGAGGCAACAATGAGATGTGGGAGGGTGGGAGAACAACAGGTGATGAATAGAGGGAGGAAGCAAGGTTGAGGGCAGCGAGAGGAAGTGCTCCAACGGTAACATCACATGTCGCTACTGATCGCAAAATTTTGAACTATCATACTTCGCAATTTTTCTTTTGTACTCGACACAATATTTTGAAATAGCATCCATCATACAAATCTGCCCGATTAGCCAAAAAATATCAATTGGGTCCAAGAGTCTTCCTATGGAGTTAAAAACAAAAAGCTTTTCAATTTTGATCTTGCATAATTATATGTTTTATATTATTATTATTCGATGATTTATAACGGGTTTTTTGTAGAAGTTTAATATTATTATTATTTTTAATGTCGCAAAAGTATACAATTAGATAAACGTACTATTGTTTTCTATTTTCTTCTCATTATCAATATACGAATAAATGTGTATGATGATTGTATATAGATACTGATGATGATTCAGAGAGAGAGAGAGAGAGGGTACAGTGCGTAGGGTGTAGTGCAGACACCATGTAAGGAGCAATATTATTTAACAACCAGTTTTGCTTGCTCTGGTGCCACGCCCACCTGGTCTCGCCCACCCTTAACCAGTCAACAAATAATGTCCCCAAAGTAAATCGCAACAATACAAACTTGAGCAGAGACAACATTTACACGTAATGGGTAACTTTAATTATAATAAGTTATACACTATGTCTGCAGTAATAATAGCAGATGTATGTAAACAATCGGCCTTCTAAATTAAAAAATAAATGAAATAACTCAATTAAAAAAAGTAAAAACTATTATACACAATGAACTGCGAGTACAGAGTATTTATATAATATAAATTGATAAAACTGAAATAAATAATATTAAACGTAATTGTTTCAACGAACGTAATTTTCGTCTATACTGAACTTCATGGATATTATAAAAAATAAACAGATGTTTACGTTCCAATTTATAATTTTGGCAACAATAATTATTTTTACTTTGTTATTACAATAGCAGGAAATATACTGCAATTTTTTAAATTAAAACATAATTTCTATACCTTAGTATCTTGAAAATAAATAATACTCCAACGAAAATTACTTCTATATAATTATTTTAACACATCCAACTTTGTTAATAAAAATTTATTTATTTATGGCATTAATAAATAAATAAATTGCTAACTTTTAAAATTATGCACTTCAAGTTTTCAAATATTAAAAAATAAAATAACTTCATTTCCAAAAGAATTATGAAATAACTCCATTAAAAAAATGTACCAACTCAATATTATAACCATATTTTTGTTGTTGATTTTGTTAAGCATTATAAAAGATCATAAAAATAATCTGAAAAATTTTAAGATATTTGTATCATAAAAGTAAAGTGCAACGAAGAGCGCTCATAAATCACGACGTAATATTTCTGATTAAAATGCTTGCAGGCACTATACTGAAGAGCGCAGACAAGAAAAAAAAAAAAAAAGCATTAAAATTATCTCGAAACATGAAATTAATTCCACATCATCTTTATATGATGACTGCAACATGAGAAATATGCTGATCTCATCTTTAGTATTTCTTTAATAATAATAAAAAAATATAAATATATGCTAATAATAACTTTTGACACGTAAGAATTTAATGATTTGTAATATTTATTTATGTTATTAATTATTTAATTAATTACGTAATTAAATATTCTGTGATGTGTTTAAACAAAGTAAATTTTAATACATAAGTAATTAATTGTCAAATAAAAGTTAAAAGTGATTAAGAAATTCGTATGAATATTATTTGAAAAGTACATAGCTTTAAAAAAAAAAAGGAGAAAAAAAAATGTACGACAGATTTTCTGTATGGTTTAAAACATTTATACATTTTATGGGTTGAAAATTAATCAACTTATTTAATCGTTGCAATTTTAAATACAAAAAAATACAAGAAACTTGAAATATTATAGTTATGAGTTATGAATATTACTGTATGCAGCGTTTCGCAAATTTAGTAGTCCAAACGGTTTTCTTATAATTTTCTGCAACAGCGAATTTTTATTTTAACGTCTTGAATTGTGATAATTATATTATGATTATTACGATGTTAAAACAATGCAGTTTTTAGACATTTCCAACAATGTGGTTAATTTTGATGTCAACAATAATTAAGTAGTTCATGTGATTGACATGTCAATGGCAATTACGGCTGAATTACCTTATTACAACAATGTAGGTATGTACTTCCTATAACAACAATGAAACAAACAGGAACCTAATATTAAGTACAGTACAATCACCTTTCAGATATTTAGCTAAAACTATATCAAAATTACAGTACAGAGTATACAGTTATACTAATAAAAAATTAATTTTAGTTTATTTCTGCGTGTACTTGTACATTATTTCAAACATGTTAACCACATTTTTGTTTGTTATAAATTGATATTGTATAATTATTATTTTGTTGAATGTAAAAAAAAAAAAAAAAAAAAAAAAAAAAGCGGTACATACATATAGAGATCCTGTTCTCATTCAGCTAGGGCATGCATATGTACTGCACGTTATTTGTATGTATGTATACGCCTACTACATATACATGCACTTATTTATAATATATAAAATAATTGCTACCTATCAATATATTATTATGCACGATACTATTGTCTCTCTATGTACTACTTTTGTCATGTTGAATTTCACTAGAAAAAAAAAAAAAAAAAAAAAAAAAAGGCTTTGTCTTTTAGCGTAAATTATATGCTGTAGTTTATATTTTTATATAATTTGCATATTTAATGAATTTATATATCCGTAAAAATGTAAAATAAATGAAAATATTTTTCCTTCTTGTCGTCTTGTATAATGAAATGATAAAAGAAAAATAACAGTCAAAAAATTTTCCCCTTCAATTACTCTAAGTATCAATTTAACTTTTTTTTATTAACAGAAATGGACCCGCTACTATTTTAAATTAAGGTATTTTTAAAATTTTGAACCTCATAAGCATAACATAAGGTTAAGTTTCAGTTATTATTATTCTTTTATTATAATTTCAATGGCATATTCGAAAAAAATTAACATATTATAGAGTATATTATGGCTGCGATGCAATAAACTTAAAAATAATACCAAATATAAAGATACTATCTTATAAAGTGTATGTTGGAATAAAAAATAACAATTAAAAAAAAAAGGATAATCCTTTATTAACACGAACAATACTATAAATATTTACAAATGCACGTATAATATTATGTCTGTGAACAATTTTGACTTCAAAAAGACAAGTATGTATAAGAGAATGTTCATAAGTTTATAGAAACAGAAAATTAAATATATTTGTCGAGCGTGTCTAAACTGTACACCGGTACTACTTTCTCTCGACCTACCACAACATAGTCAGATCAGACAATAGAAAATGATTAATCAATCAACTTGTTCAATAAAACACCTCAGTATACTATATATAGGCACTTTCTTGTTCAAGCACGACTTCTCATATTATATGAAATTAAACGCAATAAGCTACATACAAACTTTTCAAAATAACGTTGACACTAACGGATCATTTTATTTTAAGACTACGGGGAGAGCTAGTTTTTTTTTTTTTTTTTTTTTTTTTTTTTTTTTTTTAGTAATATTTGAATTTTTTTTTTTATGTGAAAGTAAATTCGTTAGTAATAAATACAGTATGATACTTACTATTCAATCAAATTTCATTACAAATCATATTTCAATTTTAAATTGAAGTGAAGGGCATTTGAATCATATACCTAAACCTAAACTATAATGATTACTGTCTCTACCTAAGAAATATGAATGAGAGAGAGAGTGGAAATAATGCAGTTGAATATTTAAATGCACGTGTCCAGATTTAAAGATACACAATTCCATTATAATAATAAATAAAAGAAATGTGTTTTAATTTCTAAGTATTGATATTAGAGGTAAACTAGTATGTATATAATATAATTTACTTTACTTTACCTCGGGGAGTTGCAGGTGTTTTCTTGATATAGTTTGTATATATGTAAATGACACGTGACGTCACGTATGCAAATTACCTCTTGCAAACGTCATCGCAGATAATAGTCATGAATGAACTATAGGTATATACACGGAGAAAATATTCTTAATCTTTCATTGTTATATAGTGCAGTGTATTATTATAAGTATTAACATTTTGTATATAATATGCTCTAAAACTTGATAATCTTTTAAGTGGAAATTTCTAAGAAGTTAATTAAAGTGTTATGTTAATTTGAATAGAAATTTGAATAGCAAATTTACCATTCTTTAACACTTTGTTATTTTATTTTTTACAACAGTAGATATACAATAACAATAATATAAATATTCAACTCATTGGTAGCCTTCATTTTTTTTTTAAAGTTATTTTTAATTTTATTTGCGATGCCTATTATACATAATTTGCCATGAAAATATTTATATTCAATCAAGAAGAATTGTCAATGCCAAGACGAGATATACAAATGTGTTTTTCTCCGTGTGCAATGAATGTTGTGGGACGATCATATTATAATAACACTGTATGCACGAACGTCATGCACGCATGTCATGGTACAGCAGCAATAATGTGTAGGTAACAATGTGGGTCAGTGCATTCAGGTGTTCATCTGTCAACCAGGCTTAATAAGGAGAAAATTACAATATGTTAAGGCCCGCGCAGCCGTCTTATTTTATTTAGTACTAAATTAATTTAAAAAAATAAGCCGCTGTGATTGGCTGAGAGTCGACTCTCAGCCAATCACAGCGGCTTATTTTCTTAAATTAATTTAGTACTAAATAAAATAGGACGGCTGCGCGGGCCTTTAGTCTATATATATAATCACTCACACATTATAAATATTTTTAGTAACAATTTATGAATAGAATATTACAATTTATTATTATCGACTTTTGAGAACGCCTGCAAAAAGATATGTTTATGCAACCTGCTTAACAAATATACCCCACTTGTTGCATAATTTTAGGGCGCTATGAAACGCAATAAAGCCTATTTTGAATGGAATTGACAGGAAAATTTGCTTCCAATCATTATTACCCTAAAAATGTAAGGTTTATTAGTGGCGAACGCTAGCCAATTTGAGTGAGCGCGGGAAAATTTAAGCTTCCCATAATTCACATTCTTTAGTATTGCGGGACCCTGCCTTAAAAGTAAATTTGTTTATCTGCTTCAAAAAAGTTGGCTTAGGTGTTTAAGTCAATAAAAAAGTGTATGTAACATTAGGTCCGTAATGACTGAGAGAATAAGGTATCGGGTTCATTGCCAGGTAGACTACAATGTAAACGTATACACGTCTCGCTTAATTAATTAATTACACCTATAACGATGAGAGATAGAGAGGTACTATTATAATATCAAATGTCAACTGCATGTATGTGAACCTCTGTGTTTATATCATGCATGTGATTCTTGGTTATGCAAATATGGAAACATGCATACAGTGATTTGCATATTATCATACATATACTTAGGTTGTTGTACTTTGCTATTTACATTGTTAACACGGACTTTAATGACTATTTCTTTATTTTTAATCTTTTGCATCTTAAGAAAACAATGAGTAATTTTTATTTTCTAACTGTTATTTTAAGATCTGTCAACACAATAAAACACAACATTTTTTATTTAATATGTATAAAAAAAATATATATTAAATTTATTTATCCATATAAAGTAATTCAATAAAATTTCTATGGTACATAGAATGTGCATAAATAAGGGTATTAACTTGCTATACAAAAGCAGGAAAATAATAAATCAGACTATTTCTGCTGAGGTCATATGACCTATCTCTCTCTCTTTCTCTCGAACTGCATGACCAATGACGTCACTGGCTTACTCACGTCACGTGTTAAAAAGGTGGTGAGCTCACATAACAATGTCTGATTATTAACATTATCTTAAACAAAAAGTGAGTGGGCGAGAGAGAGAAAGAGAGAGAGAGAAATAAAGAGAATGTCGCCGGGAGCATATTAAAACAATAATGATCATAAAACTAAAATATTTCTCATACTATAATGACTCAAATCAAAAATTGACTTTTAATTTGTTACTATAATATTATGAGGTTCATGAAATTATTTCCTGTTCACAAAGATCTAATTTACAACATAATAGTAATTTAATTGAATTATGTGTGCTAATTGTTATTATGACACATCACACAGTGAGCAGATTTTGATTGGCAACCTCCGTTGTTTAGTTTTATGTGTGCAACTGATTTTTCTATATAGACAGAGCATAATACAGGAAATATTAACTTTACTTTAAAAATTATGTAAATATCTAAATTTATGTCAGAAAATGCTCTGAAAGTTAAAAAAAAAAAAAAAAACAAAAAAAAAAAAAATCAAGAGGCGAAAGTATAAACTTAAAGCTTGCACAACAATAAATTACATTAAAAAAAATTGTAATGCAAATTTACTGTATATACTTTAGCGTACATACTAAAATTTACTAGAAATTACAGTAAATTAAATTGTAAGATGACTATATAAACTTAGGTAAGGCCTTGCCTTTTTACATGAGTATCTAAAATGACGACATTAGCTCAGTATTTCACAGTAATAAGAAAATATTAGTTGTTGTTTTTTTCCCAGTATATTATGGAAACATACTACGACATTGTAATTTGATCTTCTATAGTCAAGCGCAGTTTGTTATAAACTGATCATTTCTTTGCTCACTCAAGCTATAAGTATAATAACTTGACATTATGTGACTCCACGCGATCGTCATTTATATATATTTATATATTATATTGAACAGCAGGAGGTCACGTGCCACGTCACGCCTTATAAGGTCAACAATTTCTTGTCAAAACTTGATAATTACAGCTACATGTCATCTCATCAAGAAAAATCTAATTCATGTCAACATTCAACATTTACATGTCCTGTTATACTTTTTATATTTTATTATCAATTAATGATCTAACTCAAGATATATACAAATAAAAAAGTTACTATAGTTATGAAAACTTTGCATAAATTGTCAGATTTAAAAATGTGCATCTTTGCGTTGATATTGGCAACATAATGAACGAATTATTTTCACATCAAATTACAGAAATGTTACGAAGACTTCGTGAAACTCGCTGTTTGTTGATAATCTATATTATATAATATTATCTTTATCTTTCAACAATGCATAGATCTCCTAGAAAATTGATTAGACACTTGAAGTCATCTGTATCAAGCATGATATGAATCTCACCTTTGCACCGTATATTCTCCGTATATCTATCTCTCTTTAAATTTGGCTATCTTTTCTCTCATCTATCGCTGCTGTCATTTATCTCGACTAATATATAGCATTGTTCGCTTTGACTTTGCAGTTCTATTTTTTTATACCGATACTATGCTTTTTATTAGATATTAATTTATTTTTACATAATACTTGGAGGGAGAGGGATATTCTGTTCTATATTATGCAAGACTTATAACGTTTATACGATATGTTTATTAAAGTTTCAAAAACCAAACTTTCCAATAAACATATTTTATATACTGCATGCAATATTGTACAAGCTTGATTTACTGATCAATATACATAAAACTAATGTAACACAATTTATTAGAAATTCGACAAGATCTATACATATTATACATATTGACCCGAGGCCACATGAACATGAGAGTTAAAATTTTCCAATATGCAAAGTATCAACAATTACTGCCATGATGTAAGAAACCTGCTGCTCAAAAATCATCAGTTTATCAAATATATAATTTACTTTCATCGCGTTAGTTTGCAGTACATATAATTATTTTCGTACCGCTTACCTTCATGCAATACTGAAAAATAAAATGAAAAGAAAGGAAAGAAAAAATAACAATAAAATAACAATAAAAAGCTTTCAATAGCTATGTATTTTCGTGTACAAAATTATCTGTTGGCATGAATCTTTTTTTTTTTTTTTTTTTTTTTTACTATAGATTGAAAATCAATGCTGAATTACTTGCTATAATTATTTTAGGACACATAGCTAAAATTTGATAGACTAAAGATTCTTCACTCATTTTAAGAGAGAGAGAGAGATTAAAATGAATTATTTAAGCTAAACAACTCCAAAAAATAGCTAAGTATATATACATATTTGCAATTAACATTTCTTGCTTTGTATATTGACTAAATTATATTTTAACACACCACAACTTATTAAATGACTTTCAAAATGCAAATTTTAATTGTTATGCAAATTAAGTTATCATAAAAAATATAGCATTTAAATATTTTCGAAAATCGTATAATATAGGAACACCACTATTATATGAGAATAAGGAAAATAGAAATAAACAATTATGCATACAGTTTCTTAAAACTGCTGAACGCATACACCTTGAAATTCTTGACATACACGTAAAACAGACGTGTTAATCATCGTAAAATATTTTGCAATTTTTTTGGTTTACTTCGTCACAGCTGTATAATATATTAGGGAGATCACT
Source organism: Ecdyonurus torrentis (assembly GCA_949318235.1). Taxonomy (NCBI): domain Eukaryota; kingdom Metazoa; phylum Arthropoda; class Insecta; order Ephemeroptera; family Heptageniidae; genus Ecdyonurus; species Ecdyonurus torrentis. The sequence goes on from OX439130.1 coordinate 46,396,126, forward strand.
ACATACACGTGCCTGGAGGGAAGTTATTGGAAATGTCAACAACAGTTCGCTCCATGTAGGGACTGATGCTTACTTGCGACAAAAATAACAAACATATACGCATATTATATACGTGATATATTCAGTAAGAACAGATTATAGTTTGCGATAAAGTGAAGCTATAATACATAGCAAAAATCAACCCTATATTATACACCCCTGGTGTGAACTTTGAGAGATGAGAAAATAAACAAATCAGATTAAATGGAAGACGTGCAGCATGATCTCTTCCAGATATTCAAATATTGAAGAAAAAAGAAAAAATCCCAGGCTTAAACGAAACGACACATGTATATAATTTTTAAACTCTGTTTTATGTGCTCAATAGATACAAGGAAAAAAAAAAAAAAGAATTGTGTATTTTATAGGCTAAGGCAAACAGCGTTTACGAACATCCTTATGTATACGCGCAGAAAATTTAGATAAACTTTAATATAAATTCACGTTAGAGTACAAAGAATAATTTAAAAAATTAGAAAAGTTTTATTATTACGCGAATGACTTCTATTTGATGATAATACGAAAATACAAATTATATTTTTACTTTTTATCTTTTTTAACTAATAAAATTAAAGAAAAAAAAGAAGTTATAGTAAAGCTATAGCAAACTTTCATTCAACAATTAAATTATTAAATTGTACATAAAAAGCAAGTTTCTATACAATTTTGTTAGGGTGAGCTTGGTATATGTGCATATTATATTACTTATAGATTAGTTATTTTAATTAAAACAATTCGTTACGATGACGAAAGTTTAATTGAAAAAGTTTCCATGCATGCTTGGTGTTTATTATATCAATCACTCAGCCAGAGCAGTGATTTCACATTGGCGCCGGCGCCTCTTGCTTACCACACACATACACACGTATGTGTAACATAATACATCGCAATACACGACTAAAACACATTTTTAAGTATAATTATATACTCATACAAGCAATCGGGTTCAGTATTGGCATAGTATAAATATGGCATTGGGAAAGAAAACTCGTGTTGTAACAGTTGCCGTAAAATATGGTGATATTTGAATAGTTATCAATACTTTGTGAGTTCATACAATAATAATTAAGGGTAGAGTGATAAGTTATATAATATCTCCAGGTCTTGGTTGTTATTATTACTGTCAAAGTTGGAAACAAAATTGGTTCAGCTATCGTTGATATAATTTTCAGGGTTCGTTAAAATACGGACGAACATAAGATTACATTTTTTAGTCCTAAAATTTCAAAAACCCATACCTCAAAATTGAGCATATTGACTTATTTTCACAATCTATATTTTAGTTTCCCTTAGATTACTACTGTTGATCTAAAAAGTTAGGTCCGGTTGACCATTACTATTTTAATACTGATTATTTGCCCCTCCCGTTAACCGCATGACGAGATAATATGAGTGACTCATACATAATATAATATGTGATTTTTTTTTTCAGTGTGGCAAATGGGCTACGTTGTTGTAATTAACGTTATAGAGATTAAGATTTAGAGTTCATGTGAAAGCGGCATCAGGGTGGTGCAATGCGGTGATCAAACGTATACTGCTCATCAATACTACGGCGCACGTTACAGTCACGTTGAGTCACGCCACAACCTAGTCTAGCTTATAGAACAAGTCACAAAATATACAATTTCATATTCATTATTATATAGGAGGTATTATTTCAATTTATAACTTAAACTGTTGATTTTATATTTGATAATGATCTATAATAAAAATAATAATTCTAGACACAGCATATTTTGATATAAAAAAAAATATATCCTATATATACATATTGAACAGAAACACTATATTTTTAGTTCACTTAAGACTGAAATTAATTAGAAAATTATTTAATTAAAGCGGAAAACAATATAGGCTGTATAAACAAAGGAGTAATAACAATATGTGAGATATATTATATAATGTGGTGAGATTATAATATTTTGTAACGTAAAACACTTGTTTGTTTTTGTAGGAAAACCTCATAGGCATGGCAGATTAATTAGAAATATGAATACATAACTAATGAGAGAGGTAGGTCTGAAAGTGAGTCGTTATAACAACAAAGCTGTGGTTTTGTATATAAAATAAGGTCGAGCTGACTTATTGAGTGTTCTGCTGAGATAAAATTCTCTGGAAATACGTCATATACATACTGTATTATTAATATTACATAAATGCAGTAAGTGCCATGATGTCATTCTTTTCGTGAATTATGCATGGCAGGATCTTCACATAATATGTAGTCAATCATTTTTCATTTCACAGAAATTTAAAAGAAAACTGGTCACTGAATCATATGGATGCATTTAAATTTATTTTTAAGTCTTTACGTAAAATACCAGTTTTAATTTATTCGTATAATATGTCAAAGTTTTCTTAAAATCTTTCTTAACGATTTTCTATTGCTTTTTTAGACGTTTATTTAAGTTTTAAATTAATTAATTGATCATTCATTACATTCCAAACTACTATTTATGAGATATTCATCATTATTATTATTATTTTTTTCATTTTTTTTTTTTTTTTTTTCATACACGGATCTTGAAATTAAGTGCGTGATCACACGGACAAAAATAGATACGTAAATAATTATACTTTCAATTTTACCAACATCTTCTCCTCATAATTTATGTACAGAACTCTATTATATTACAAAGCATATTTATAATAGTTTTGTTGTACATCATAATTCATAAACTATATGTAAGTAATTCTGCTACGTATGTGAAATAATTCAGCATAAATTTGGTAATTTATTTTATCCGTGCATATAAGAAAAGCGTTCCATTGTATATAACAATGTATAAATTAAATTTGAAAGTCGTGTATATTGTCATGCTGTTATATACAATAATCGTATGATACACTGATATCATTTTGTAAGCAGTGTGTAACCATAATGTCATTGCATGTGCTATAGGACTAACGATTACTAGTCATACCAAAAGTATATAATTATTGATTTTCCTACAATAAATTAGGCTAACAGTATCATGAAAAGTAGTGATTTTTAACGATATTAACTATGTATGCTATAAATTTGGATAATAAAAATTAATGATTGAAAAAAAAAAAAAAAAAAAAAGATGATAATTTATGACAAAATATTTACTAAATAAAAATTTGCTCGATATTTTATAGTGTATTTAAAGCGATAGTCATTATTTATGGCAGTTAGGTATAGGTAGGTAATTATGCATGAGTGTGGGCGAGCGTTAAACTTGATAGAGGAGTCAAGTCTGATGTGGTATACATTTAACCACCAAGACGATCTACTTCTTCATATCAAGGCCATACTACATAAAATACATATTATATACATACATCAGCTATAAAGTACTCAAATATCGGTACTTGCTTACATACTATGAGATAGGCAGTTTAAATCAGGTTTAAATATCTCTTTGCCATCATGTAGGCGAAAACAGTGGGTAATAATAATAAAGGTATTTTTTTTATTATTCATGAAGCCTCATACTTCACCGGGTAAGAAAATAACACATTTACTGTAATGTTGCAAATATGTAAGAAGTCTGAAGTATTTATCAATGTAACTTTTGCAATAAAAATAACTAACGTGTTAGTAAAAAATATTGCTTGAAAGATATTTATCTATGTTTAAAAATTACTATATTACATTCAAAAGCTTTTACTGTATTTTGACTCTATAATAAACTAGGAAATTTTATCCCTAAATTAATAATAATCAAAAGTTAAAATTGTTGATTGCTTTTTTTATATCATATAAAATAACTAAAAAATAATAATATAATAAAATAAAGCAGAAATTTTGATAAATTTTGCAAGACTTGAGTTTTGGGTGTTGTACTGTACAGTACAGTAGCTGACAATACCTCAACATTGGAGATCACATTACACGGAGATTTCACGAGAAACAAAACACCTATCCAGTATACAGCGGGGTACCAAACATCATGTCAACTGTAATGAATATGTATAGCGTGAACATCAGTTGCTGCGATCAGCTGATTAAATGTCGTAACTAATGTAAGTAGATAACCTATGTAATCCAGAGAGGATTCCCGCTGAAAAGTACTGGTCAGCTGGAGACGTGTATTGCGGGTCAAAATTACATTGATCAAATGGGCAACAAAATAACTTCCAGGATAAAATAAAATTAAAGGCAACAGAAAATTGAATAACGATATTCTCTTTGGATTACCTATCTATAGAAATACCTTAGTCGTAACGACAGAAAAATCTGAATACTTTTCAGTCATGATACTTCAGGATGAAATAACTTCATGCATAAACAAATATTGAGCAAATACCATGCAAATTTGAGCTTCTAAATTTTACCCCCCCCCCCCCCAAAAAAAAGAAAAAACTCTGTTAATTTCAATGTATATATATATATATATATATATATATATATATATATATATATATATATATATATATATATATATATATATATATTTTAATTGAAAACGAGGGTATTTACTTTTAAATTCTGGAGATACAAAGCCTTCCACATAATAGATGGCATTTTATTTATATATATATTTTTTTTCATCTTCTAAATATTTCAGTTATTTATGTATAGAAAATACTGTACCAGTGCCTAATTATTTTTTCCGCGTGCAAACAATATTTAAAGATAAGATTATAGAGAACTTTATACTCTATAATATACATAATATATTATATTTATTTTCAAGATCAAATAACTACCGAATTTTTATCTTCAATATAATGAGCTACTGCGTTGCTATAATTATCTAAAAAATAATAAATCGATAATGCATTTTTTTTTTGCGAAAAATAAATCATAAAAAGAAATGGATATTTTTACGCAACAATCTTCATAATTGGGATATATTTTCCTAATTAAAAGTTAGCTCGTTTTGTTCGCGTGTGTATATTTATAAGAGAAAGGTGTCACAAACGAGTGTGGTTTAGGAGCGGCAAGCGGTCAAACAAGTCATTTACTTGATTAGAAATAAGATATTAGGCCAAAATATAATATATATATAATATTATAATTTAACTTTTATTTCATGTCACTTTGACATAAAATATTGTTCGCATGGGCATTTTGCCATCACATTTAAACATCTGGCCAAACCAATCCAGAGATATAATTTTTCAATATCAATCGCACGTCATTGCGGAATTATTAAGTTATATCATTGGAAAAATTGGATGTATTTATTCTCTCTCTTTATTTCAATTGAGTTTCATTGCAATTTGAGACACATGATGACGCACAAGTTCAATAATAGAAAATTGACAGAGTGATCTATCGCTTGATTACTTTTTTGAACGGCCGCGTTTGAAGAAGGAAAGAATAATAATAATAGACGCAAGAAATAATAATTTAATGCCTATATAATACTATAATGCTATTGATTTTTTTATTTTTCACATTTAAAAAAGTTAATCAAATAAATGTACTTTATTTTCTATAAATATAAAATGAATTATGAATAGACAAACTATAAGTTGATGTATACTGTAGATGATGATAGTAAGGTAGTGACTATTATATATATAATTATGACATTTATGCAAATCTAACCAAATACAGACCACACACGTACAGTTAATGAGATTGTAACAGAGTTGATAGGAAAGTTTTTTTCTTATATCACACGTTTGAATTGAATTTAAAAAAAATAATAATAATAAAAAAAAAACGTCCAGGTTTTCAACAGTGTATTGAGGTGTATGAACATGAACGTAACAAAAAAGTGCTATATTATATACTATCAATGACAACATGTGAGCTAGTACTTTTGTTATCAAGTTTATAGTCTTATCAGTGGACATTCCTCTGTTCTCACGTTTTCTAGCAAATATTTGAGCAATTTTGACAACTTATAATTATACGTGTATATATCAGTCAGTAGAGACGTGCGTACCAAAAGTCTATAGTTGGTCTCCCAACACTGCCAAGCAAAGTCGCTGGTCTAATCACCAGGTATATCTCTAATCACAGGCATTATAAACACTGCACTGCAGACTTCTTTTTTAATACGATATCTTCCGTCAATGTCACGTTATTGTAAAGCGAACTCATGACTCGAAGTAATGAAACAAAATCCTATCAAAATATGACCTAAATTTAATTTTAATTACTTAATATTACAATCGTAAGGAATATTTGAGAGGTAATCCGTGGTCTGTATATTATAATGGCATCACGTATATCTGCAAACTAAAAATACACTGAATCTTTAAATTTTATACTGTTTAAAAAAACTTATGCCTGAATCGTTTTTTAAATTACTGTAGCTTACAGTTATTTTATAACCAGTGTAATAATTTTAAAATGAACTGAAACTCATTGTATGAATAGACAAACCCACATGCATTGATATGTTAATAGACTTTAATTATAAAATATAATATGGTATTGTCATAAAGCAATTGAATAAAATTTAATATCACTAAAAGTCCCCAATTTTGTTTTTTTCCTAAAAAAATTAATTTTTTTTTTTTTTTTTTTTTAAAGCAATAAACAATAAAGTGGTTTAGGTTAAAAACTCTTTGCAAAGCATAAAACAAATCGGTGTTTAAAAAAAAATAATAATAATAAATAAAGAAAACAGTACACAACAAGGAATGCCGATGTACATAAATTTACTTCACCCTTGACTTCACTCGTAAATAAAAAAAAAAGTTTTAGTTATAAGATAAACAATCACATTGCAAAGCAAAGTCATTTTATTGAAGAAGAAGAAATGAATAGAAGTTATATATATTATAAGATTTAAAAAAGAAGATATAAGAATTGTGCAAATTTGAATAGCATAAGGTTATTTGAAATCTATCATGCATAATCGATTTTGCTAAGATGAAAGCTATTTTGCCTCCCACATCGTGACTGATGTAAAGTCACGTCTTAGGGCGCAGTGACCAGTGGTGACCAAAGTTACCCCGGGGCTGTCACGTGATACCAACGTGGGCGAGACACATAGAGCACCAGTGTAAATCACATAATGACAAGTTAAATAACCTATCTCCAGGATATACCGATGACGTCATATAAAAACCAGATTAATTCGACCCATCCTGCCGTAAACCATATGCATATTATTATCCAAGCATATATAATTATTTAATTACGTGGGTCATATATAAAATATAAATATTTAAATGTTCACCAATAGATTTAAAGGGCTAATGTAGCGAAAACAAACTGATATATCATATAAGATACGACCATTATATGTATACATTACTATACATGTTTTGTCCTTTAACCCACATACGGGGATTAAAAAGTTTGCAGACAAAAAGTTTATAAATGGGACGTGCACGATTACGAGAAATAATAGTAATTGTAAATTAGGTTGCGTACATTAAAAGTTGTACCCCCCATTTCGTTGAGGTTAAGGTATATTTATTTTCCACATTCATATGATTTATCAAAGGTGTTTTGTTTTTTTAAAGACAGTAGCTGCAGAGTTATTGTTGTTTGATAAAGTTACTTGGAAAACACTTTGTATGTATTTTTGTATCACCACCAACAAAGAAAAAAGAAAATCTAAATTTTACTTCTAATAAATGAATCAAGATTTTACGTGAAAAAGAATGACAACTTCTATTATTGCGAATTCGTGTTTATATCACGATTTTTTTTCTCTTAGGTAAAGCACATGCTGCTGGAGCCTATGTATGTACCAATTTAAAAGTATAATTAATTTCTCAATCTCTCTCTCTCTCCCTCTAAATAATAACAATAATAAAATATGATTCTTTAGTAAAGGCACACCAAAAACGTGGAGAACTTTTCATATACAAAATTCAGCCATCGCAATGACACAAAATGTGTTTGAATAAATAAAATAATAATTTATCATTTTTATTGTTGTTATGACTATAGAATACGTAATTCATTACAATGTCATTTTGCATAATATGATCTTTATCTAACTCATACTACATTAAATAGAGAGAGAAAAATCAGTAAATTAACTCAAAAATATCTTATAATTATACACTTAAAAATATCCTGTACTTAATCCATCATCAGGATACACAACAGTCTAAATATAATGAATGATAAAATTTATTTATATCATAAATTTCCAGATTTCAGCTTTCTAAATGTATGAGTACAATACAAAAATATAAATATTTGAGGGAGGTGTGGATGACTTATACAAAATTATTATTCAGTGTGACAAAAGAGGAGAAAGTACGTGAGTGAGTGACTTTGATATAAGATCATAAGCTGCTCGCGTGTGGTACAGTACAATACATATACTTGGGGTCACGGTCACCGTATATATCGTAAACATTCAGAAATGTTCATTGTCTCCATGGCTGCAGAGTGAGTGAGAGAGAGAGAGAGAGAGAGAGAGAGAGAGAGAGAGAAGGCGTCCCTAATTTTTGAGCTAGTACCGTAGTTTAGTTGTATAGGTTTATATCATGTAATGGGAACGATGGCTTATTAGAAGTGAGAAAAATAATACTTTTTTTGGGTGCTATATTCATTCTTAAATCCTAAAAAGAATTATTAACTATATGCTAGGGTCCTCAAGTCACCCGAGTGCTTTCATTAATTGCACTCGTATATATATTTTTATTATTATTATTCGATTCAATTTTGATAGCATATAAATAAATATTCGTCCTTATTCAACAATATTTAAAAAAAAATGCAATTTAGTGTGTCGTTACTTTTATTTATTTATAATTGAAGCATATTATGTTTTTTATTTATTTATTATTATTGTTATTATTTTTTTCAATTGTGTTACTGATGATACGCATTGGGATTAGCCTTCTATAAAGTAAAATACCTAACACCCCCTGTAACTTTCTATCCTTCAACATACTGTATTAAGTTTTGAGGAAACATTCTCACTCGTTTTGCAAAAACGTTTGCACCGAGGGCAAGTAATTAAATTGAGAGACTCTAGATATTTTTGCGTGTTTTAAGTAATTTGAAATACAACTTTTAATTTTATACAATATTTACACAAATCGTTGACGTTTTTGTAAAATAGTAATGAGATGGCAATTTGCGATTCCCTATAACTTTGCAATTAACCAGCTATTATATTCCTTTAAAGTTCGTGTGTTAACTATACTGCATGTATATTGAAAGTATAAAAAAAAGAAAAGAAAAAAAAAAAAAAAAAAAAAAAAGCGACTTCATAATATTTTCCATTGAAAGTGAGAAGCTATATAATAAATATAAGAGCAGTGAACGTAAAAACTGATATTATTGCTTCATCATTTAACAAGGGCGCCACAATTAATCACGGTTATCAACAATAAGAAGACATAAGAGTGCAACAATTGCAGTGTATAGTATAGAACAATGAGACCGACATAATGAGTCGACTTTCTTCACTCTGTAATGTATACTTTCATTATTTGCTGCGAGAGGAAGAGCTAGCTTCCTGCCGCACTCGCACAGACAGATAGATAAGTAAAGTAAAGCAAAGGTGACAACAACAATTGCAGGAAATGTACTGAAGAAAAATAAACAAATTACAATTCACCATGCAATTTCAATTATCTATACGTTCACAGTGTAATTTTAGTAACAAAACAAAAATAAAATTAATACATTAAAAAAGGGGGGATGGGGTCACCATTCTAGTGCTATTTTTTTTATAATTATCAATTAAAATCGTCCTGAATTTAATAAATGTTTTTGTATTCACATTTATAAGCAACTTTATAATTTTTCCATTCGGTAAAAAAATACATATCTACTAAAATCAAAAGCAATAATACAGAAACTGATAATAATAATAATGAAATCATGTTATTTGCAACCTGTCATTAAGATAAAAATAAAAAGTGGGTGTTTGAGGAACATTTTTGGCCAAATAAATTCAGGGGGGGGGGGGGACAACTAACACTCGACGCACTAAAATCAAACTAATATAATGTAATACTAATAATAAATAATAATAATGGGAAAAAAAAAGGCACGCGAGTAGGTTGGGCGGTGCACGAGGGCACGAAGCAGCTCGCTCGCGCGAGTGTGTGCCACACAACTCGCGAGCATAACCTTCCAATGTCGCCCACACAACGACATCACACACACTTTCTTTCATCTCTTTGCAGCCAAATTTGGACCAGACCACACGACAAACCTGCGCTTAGTGTGTGATGAAATTTTTATGTTAAAACATAAACCTGCAGTTGTCAAATATTTTCATGACACCTGTCTATATTTACTTGACATTTTAATAATTTTAATCTCATTTTATCAATCTTGATCTAGTAAGACAAAATATTGAGAGAGAAATCTGCATTTTTAAAAATTTCTGTCAAAATTTATTTACATATTTCGAAACGACATCGTAATCATGTGTATAATATACAGCCTTTTACTGCGATAAATGAATATATGCACAAAATAAATTATATTAAATATTAATCAATTTTATGTAAATTATCTAATAATTTAAAAAACAATTGAAAAACGCATTCTTTATCATGGTTTAATATTGAATGATTTTGGAACAAATCCTCATTAAAATATGAATAAAAAATTGAGAGCAGACTCTAATGTAGAATGAAGCGAGGTTGCATGTTCATACGTGCATTGCGTGTAAGTTATTTCAACTATGTAAAACCAGATTCCTTACAACAATTAAAAATCATTCATCAAAGAGACGACAAAAAATGTCACATTAAATTAAACTGTGCATTTTAATATTTTAATCTACATCAAATAAAAATTTTCCTAGATTAAATTTACAAGAATTAAAAATAACAGTCTTTACTATGAAAATGGACGTAAAAAATGACAATTTTGGTAGCAGATTTGTGAAAATTAAAATTATATGACATTATGCTAAAGGAGCAGAGGCGGAATAAATGCAAACGTTTTACACGTGAGCGACTTACTTTAAATCTTTCTCTCTCGTCTTTTTCTACCCACGCAAGCAAGTAAGCAAGGCAAAACACGACGACCCACGTGAATAATCTTTATACATAATACCTCGAGTCTCATTTATACCAAGCTTTTAATCATTTGCATCGTCTCGATATCTCAGCTCATTTCTGAGACTTTCTTTGTAATGGACGTTGTGCTAAAAATATGCACATGGAGATGAACTTTGAAAGTTTTGATACTACAGACGTGGCAAATTATGATTTCTTCTGCACTGTATTATAATAAAATATAATATCAATCAATAGATTTGCATACATTTATTTATATTTTCAAAATCTGATGTTTTTTTTTTTATAAATTTTTATAATTTTTTATGCTAAGATAATTTAACTTATTACTTATAAAATAAACCAGCAAGAGATTGATAATTATGAAATCTTTGTTTAAATAGTGAAAGAAAGTTGATGTTTGTTTCATATATGGCAGAGCGGGGATGCATATATGTGTGTATATATTTCACTAGACTTAAAAGTTTTGTACAAGTTTTCTTATTTTGGAGATGATGACTTTCCTCGCATGGTAATTCAACTTTTGTCCCTTGACTCGACTGACTTAACTTTGTGTCCGTGGTTCACAACCATTGCTTATGTGACACACAGACCGTAGATATTCCATCACTATAAACTTTTTCTGGAGCTCAACTCAACAATATGAGTTGTTGTTTTTTATTCAACTGTGATCATAATCAATTGAAAAATAATAAAACGTAACATTTTTGTTTTAAATCAATAAAATTTTAAACAAATTGTTGTACTTATTGACACAGGCTTTTTTTCTTTCATGCAGAAAAAAAGTTGTAAAATCTCTATCGAAAATAAGTAATTTTTACTGCAGTACAAGAATGCCTATATAAAATCGCATTGCAGAAATCTAACGTATATCTCCAGTATCTTATTATATTTAAGACAAAAACCTACACTCATATCACAATTATAATTAACCTCATTTACACCAAAGAAGAAATTAATACAAAATTTAAAAAGAAAAAAAAATAGTATTTAAAAAAAAAGTAAATAAAATAAAAGTGGTGCAACCTAGTTTCCAGAATGCATCCTACACGAAGGAGAGAGAGAGAGAGAGAGAGATTATTATTACACTTCTCTGTTTGCTGATGTATATTTGATTAAACTTAAAAAATGTGGGCAGCAAATCCAGTTAAAGAAGTAAAATGAGACGTTTAAAAAACCTACACTTTTTTTTTTTTTTTTTTTTTTTTTTTTTTTTTTTTTTGCTACCAATTCTTGATACTCTAGATCTGGTATACAAACAGAGGGAAAAAAATCTAAATTAATTTTTAACTGTCATTTTCTTTAATACGAAATTCAACACTATTATTTTTTTCATACAAAGATTTTGTTTTCTATTTAATGATATAATTACAATGATTAAAAATCTGTCATTAACTTGTGTTTAATTATGAATGAGTTGAAAATTAACAAGATATTGTAATTTATATCAAAGCTATATATGTCTGTGCATGATGTCTAAATTATAATTACGTATAGAACTTTAATTATCTTATTAAATATACATTGTGTAATAGATTAAATTATGTAATTAAGTTGTGAATAATGCTCAGCTATAATTACTCTCTCTCTCTCTCTCTCTCTCTCTCTCTCTCTCCCTCAAATCAATATTCTAAATTTTACTATATCTCAAATCAAAACCCACATTACTTTTAAAACATACTATGTTTGAAATGTTGTAATTATTTTTCATCGTAAAATGCATCACCTAATTTTTAATGCCTAAACAATAATTCCGGAAGAATTTGTTAATTTGTTAACAAAAAAGAAAAGAAAAGCATAAAATTTTACATTTAAAGTTGCATTAGTAAAGTAATTATAATTTTTAACACTAATATTTCATTATCAATTACATAGCAATTACGTAATCTTGAAAATATATCTATACAAAGCAAAAAAATGAACACAGAATACTCCGCGATATATTTCTAAGAACATAAAAATCTTATCTTAATATATATCATAAAATTAATTTATGCTCATGCATGCACATTATGTTATTTTAATGCTTTGCTAAATAGAGTGTATAACATTGAAGAGCAGATAAATATATGATGACGTCATAATATGGTCTTGCTTATTTTGCTCTAAAGTCGCCGCAGATTGTAGCAATAAACGACTAAATGTATAATATACGTGTCTGTACGTGTATACATACATACGTAACTTATATAAAGACGCTTGATTGTTTCTAATGTAACCTGATACACGGTAGCTGCTATAAGTCTAGTCTAGACCTCGTCTTTTATTATAACATTATTTACACTTATACAAAAAAAAAAAAAAAAAAAAAAAAAAATAGTGAATTTTATGAATTTTACTTTTAGCTGGCAAGAAAACGAACGTTTTCCATTGGCCCCAATTGTATGAAAATATCGTGTTCCAGTGGACGTTACACTTTTAAAATTGCGGGTAGATGAGTGAAAATAACATGACAATGACGACCCTCTATTCAAACTTATTTATAAAACTAAAAGTTTAAATCTAATTTTAAAAATCAAGGCATAGCAGACCGTTTCCTAAAATTATATATCAATGAATGGGGGAAAATGGTCAGTTTATAGGTGCATGTAGTTGTCCTGAGCTTACAAATAATATCATAAAATCGTTAAATAATGGTGTAATTTTATCCTTCTCCGAACACTATCTGCATTATGAATATCAATAAAGATAAAGTCAAGTCAAAAATAATATTGTAATTCTGAATGAAAATTTCAAATCTATTTTAAATTCAAATATTCTATCAGATTTACGGAATTATATAATGTATCGAACTTTTACTCCTCTGCAAACAACTTTTTTCCAGCACTTATTCTATATAGAAATCCGTTGAGTTAAAATACACGTCACGGAAAAATATTTGAATATAGCAGCAAATTGTGATTGATATCGAGTCAAGATGACCTATAGGATCGAGCATCAGTAAAGAGAGATCGAGTCATGTCTAAAAATAAAATCTCAGCATACAAATGCTAATTTCTGACGAAGTGTTTGAAGAGAGAGAAAATGTAAACACGACGACATATTGAAGTATTTCTGCAGTCAAAGCAGTTTCTATAACTCAAAATAGAAGCGAACTTCATCAACAACCATTGTTATTTATGTAGTCTACACTTTGTTATTATTATAATGTAGTATTATTATCTCAAGTGGATGGAGAAAACGTACTGGCATGTCAAAGCTTCTGAAGTACAAAGCGTCAGCAAAATATACTTTCCCCCCCCCCCCCCCTCTTTTTTTCTCTGTAAACAGGATTATAATGTGGGGGTTATGAAACCAGCTGCAAAAAATTAAAAATGTATACTGAATGCGATCTGTAACTTTCAAGAAAATTTAGACTCTATAGAAAAATATTTAAATATTGGCATTTACATAAGAGAATGGGAATTCAAAAAGGAATATCTTGTATTATAATTAAAATATTGGACTCGTTAATTTGTGTATATTTATCACTTTTCATGTACATTTTCAGCGATTTTCCATATTAATTTTACATTATATCATTGCTACTTTGGTGTGTGTGAATTCATGGAATTGCGGGGACGCTAACAATTTTTCATTACAGGGACTTGCACCTACCTTTTTCAAGTGCTTGTTGACCCATTTGGTGAACGTTTTCTTTTGTATAGCATCTCGTTCATCTGTAAAGATAAAAAAACACAGATCATTAGTTTCATAATGTACTATACATCTCACACATTATGTAACAATCAAGAGAGAGTAAACCAGAGGAAATTACCAAACGTCGCTTATTCAATTGTCATTTAAATTACATATACACGAATGTCGGGCTTGCAATTGTTATCCAATTTGTATTGATGAGAAACATCGTTTGTTAAACTGATTGCTTACTGTGTGCTAACTATAGTACTTAAATTGTGCTACGGAGAAAATTGAAGTGATATTATTTAATAATATATAGTAATACTGGTGGTAAAAAAAACATCTTGTTCTTCTTATGAGCATTAAGAAAGAAATAGATATTTGCCATTACATTGGGATAAATATACTTTGAACCAAAAGAAACCCAATTATTCATAAAATATGAGGAATTTGAATTCTGAATTGAGTTTGGGACAAATTTTTAAGTGCGGGAGTTTGAAATTTTAAGGTTTAAATATAATAATATATGTATGTTATGTGCAATTAAATTTTAAGTAATAATGTGTATCATAACACAAATTTTATATAGATTTTTATATTTTATAAAGAAATTGAATATTATATTATATTTCAGATTATATTCATTTATCAAACTCAAATCAAATATATTTAAAAAAAAAATTATTTATGTCTGTTTTAATATTTCAATATGTTAAAATTGCAAAAACAAAAAAATATAATATTAATAATCATAAATATATATTATAAATTATGATTGTTTGAAATATGATAAATTTTGTAAATAACGAATATCCTAAATATATAAAATGACTGATGGTAAACACTTTATTATGCAAGTGTTATTTATATATTTATTTGTGTATGTATTTTTTTTAATCAACATGTACCAACTGGTATTTTGATCAATAAAGAAACTGAACTGAACTGAAACTGAACTGAAGCTTATTAAAAAATAATAATAATAATAAAAATAAAAACTAAAATTTTCTTAAGAGGTTATAGCTGATACAATAAACTTCAAAATGAACATTTTAATTACAGTATATATAGGTGATAAAAATTTAAAGATATTTGCTCTCCAATACCTCCCATCAGATATTCATATTTTTTAGTGTAAAATTACACATTATTAACGTCTATATTATGGTGATGATAAGCACTTTATTATTCAGCCTTACACATTTATGACCAAATACATCTTAGAGTATCAATTATTTACGACAAGAGCAATGGTAATCTTTTTATTGCAGCAATTACTGCAAAGACAAAATAATAATAATAATAAACTTGAAGTAAATATTTTATACCCAAATTATCAAGTACATTTAAACCAATTATGAATAGTATATTTATTTTTACAAAGTACGTGTTTTCAAATTTTCGTGTCAATTTGTATATATTGAAAAAAACATATTTTTTCCTCGTAATTACACATTAGGAGCATCTTCGTCTTTACACGACATTTTAATTTCGTAATTGTAGGTAATTCATTTGTCCTTCAATTAAGCTGTGCTGTAGAAATTTCAATTTTTTAATGACATCTCCCAATACAACAGAGCGGAGAAATAAAATCAATCAATAAAACCAATTAAATTAAATTCAAGGTTTGATCGAAATTTTTTAATTATTCAGAATTACGGGATGAAAAATTTCAATGTAAAAATATTTAGAATTACTCGCATCAAATGATCTGTAATTCAAAAGTATAGTCTAAAGAAGCATGTTTCTCCCTGCGTTCAACTCTCCAAAAAGACCATAGTATACAAATAAAAAGTCGTCGAGATAATAATATGGTACAAATTGTTTTTGAAATTCTCATTAATTACTAAGGATTAACATAATTAGTGACAGGTATTAGTAAGTCAATAATGACGTCACGACACAAACAAACAAATTAAATCAACAATACCACACATCACACACATTGTTAAAACCTATTGTCTCCATCTATCAATGGATTATCCAATATATATTCACTCTATTGTTATCGTCATCAATATTGTATAATTCTGTGTATAGTTTCAAAATCAGCTTTGATAAAAAAAAAAATACTGTTTGTTTATAAGGCGTCCTGAATTTTGCAGGCGTTCAAGTTTCCCAATTTTTAATAAATAAGTCAGTAAAAAAATGATAAGCAATGATTTATAATAATAAATTAAATAGTTCTAACCCCCCTCCATCCTCAAATGTCCAAGCTATTTAATAACCGATTTTTTTTTTTTTTTTTTTTTTTTTTTTTTTTTTTTTTTTTTTGTCATAATATAACACATGGAACAGGGTTGACGAACTGCAGCTCTTTATAACGCAAATTCTTGGCTATATGGATTTGCGCTTATGGTGCACTTTAGCTCGTAGTGGCTGGAACCACTTAAAATTTGCCCAGTCAGAGGTATATTATATTGAAGTTAATATTGTGAAAATCGTTTAGGTACTAAACAAAATTTACTGGGAAAAAAAAAAAGAAAAAAAAAAACGGGAGGGGGGGGGGGGGTGAGAGAGACCAAAAAATATTCATTACTTATATTATAAAGTTTCTAGATGTTATGTGTTTTAAAATGATTGGAGAGATAAACTTGGGTTACGTTTTTTTTCTATATATATAGTAAAGCAAGCTGTGGTATTCCTATATATAATATAATAATTATGTACATAAAATGATTGCAGTAGGTGATGTTTGCAAAGATGTACAGAAGAAGGTGAGACTCACATGGAATGTGCCTCTGGCTACATTAACTTCAAGTGTAACCCGCCCACTGCCTTAGCGCTACCTTATAATCTTGTACACACATAAACATCGTATAATATAGTGTCGCAATATACCACACATGAAACAATCTGTTTAGTGTAATAAAATCATTTTTCTTACAGTGTCGATGTAAACTCCATACACCCAGATTGTTGTTTGTAAATTTAAATAAAATAACAGTTTCAAAGTATAGTTTGCCAAAATGTAAATTTCATTACGATGTCTTGTCTATATTACAATATGTGCTGGCTGGGTGTGTCCTGGTTAGTTTCTCATAAATATCCTGTTGTACACAATTTTCTCTCGTCTCAAGACGCATCACCGTCAAGAAGCTGGGAGTAAATTTAGTACAAACGTGTAATCAATTTATCTTTGTATCAATATTGTCTCACATTCAGTATAGCTTTTTTTTTAACGTAATTTAGTTTTATCTTCCCGATGGAGAACACTACTTTATCCACAGTATCTTGTGGTTTATCTATAACTATACTTTTTTTTTCTAATAAATTAGAACAAAAATACTGCACATAGAAGACTGCTGTACAGACGCTGTGATATAAAATTTTACATTTATGCCCTACCAATACCATGATGTATTTAAGTTCACGGTATTGGCATAAGTCTACAGAGTGAAATTTTATATCACATTGTCTGTACATATTATACTAGGTGCTCATTCTTATCAAGCACACTGATTCATCAAAGATATGAGACACCCTATCTATATTCTCAAGTGCACCCTAGCTTGGTTGACCAAAGATATGTTTCTCAAGTATCTTCTGACCATATATATGTGAAACCCTCCCGATCAATATTCTCAAGTGCACCCTGCTGTGCTGGTTGACCATACGTGTTCTCCAGTGGGTCAGTGAACCGCGAGGCTCCTCGACTCTCAAGGTCAGTCTCTTCACACACAAGGCCAGCAATGTTGTCAAATTTCAGCAAACTATTGTTATTTTTTAAATCCCATTGTTGTTATTGTTATATGTTGTTATTGTTATTATTGATCCTCGATGACTTATAGTACTTATACACATCTTCTATTGTTTATCTTTATTGGCAAGCTTATCATCAATAAGACTTTAATATTAAACTATATGACTAAGTATTGTTCAACCTTTGTCTTATCAACGCTGAATTACTTTTTCATTGAACATTGCAGTATAACAATTATTTTAATATTGCGTATTTTTGTCATCGAAAAAACTTTACTCAGCAACGCGAGAATAGCAGAAAAATTTCTAGAGAGAGAGAGAGAGAGAGAGAGGACTAAAGACACGTGGTTTAAGACATAATAATAATAAGGGGAAAAAACATTATTACAGTAAAATATAACATTGCCCGAGGTAACAACGTAAATATTATATTAAATAAAAAAAAAATGCTGCAAAAAAATACAATAGTTTCAGGTGTTGTAAAAATGTAAATCGTAAAATATTAACAACAAATAAATTAGAGTACTTTAAAGCAATTTTAACTTAAATAATTAAGATATTTAAAACAGCAAATTCGTATCTTGTAATAAAGATTTAGTTATAAATGCCTAATTAGAGGTAATAATAATCAAGAGCAGTTGAATAATTATTCAAGGGGGAATAAAACGGTGTGACGAGGCAAAAAGTCAACAATAACGCTTGCTCAAAAAAAAAAAAAAAAAAAAAAACAACTGAATATTTCGCACTGGAGAAGGAAAACCCAGGCTGGCACATGCAGTCACAGGAAGCCGTCATTTTTTTTCCTTCGTATTGTTTTTTTGCAGCATAAAGCAAAAATGTGAATCATAAAATATTTGGCTGGGAGTTGTTGATTGATGTTTGTTTGGCGCGGCGCCAGGCGACACATGTGAGCCGGCAAGGGCATCGCAACTCAGACCCGTGCATCACGATAGTTTCTAACACCAGTAGAAAGTTCGTAAATGTTATTCTATTTTACATAAGAGTAATGTAAACCTTTCGTAAACTGATGCGAGATCAAGGAATATGTTTTGTACATAAATGTATTGCAATTCTGTCTCCTCATACCTTAATCGTTACATTTCCAAAAGTTAGTAATTTAATTTTTTTACTACAATAAGCTTGCGAGTGTCTCCTTACATCTCATTATATACCTGCTACGTGCTGCGTATACACAAGCACCCCAAGCAGCTGTATATTTATTTACTGTGACGTCATTGACATTTAAGCTCCCTTAAATATGTATTCAATACTTAATTTAAGGCACAAGTACACATGAAGGCAAAGCAAAGTAAATAGTGTATAATTTAAGTTGGCTAGAACATTAGTTAAGACAGAATTACCACGCTATAGTTAGGCCTAAAATTGAGAAGTCATGTTTCTCGTGCAGCCAGCCAGCTGATCACGTTCTCAAAATAGTCTTCATACAAAGCATCACGTGTACTTTTAAGATTTGGCGAAACTAACTGAGAAAACTAGCCGGGGTAAGACACAGCCCAGGGGGTATACTCTTATGTTGTAAAGTAATACCTATTATTATCATACATATAATTTGCATTGTGCTTTTTGTAGCATCTTACGTTAGCGCATACCCAAAAATAAAACTATACACCGACAATAACTATGAACAAAGTTGAAACAAAACGATTTCTCCTCTCATTTCATGACATGTAAATATAAATAATCGATACTACAAGAGCACAACTGAGTAAATGTGTATTATTGTATATAAATTCAGCATACATAACATGTGTAATTTATTCAAGGCAACAGAGGGAAAAAATAATTTAGTTATACCATCACCACTATGGCATCTCTCATATCTCTCTCTCTCTCTCTTTCCCTCTCTATCACACTTTTTACTTTTTTTTTTTAATAATTGGTCTCAATGAATCCAACCAAATACATTTTCCATTTTATATTTTTATTGAAGCTTCATTTTTAAAGTTAATACGAAGCCATACTTTCTAGATAAAGATATATTTATCTGATGATACGACGTTTTCAACAATAACGTCAGCTGAAGTAGAGGTAGGCAACATTGCATATTGTAATTGAAGTACATAATGCAATATATATACGGTATGTATGGTTATATTCTTGGCAGTGTCGGCAAACTAAAGACAGGACACGACGGTGGAGCTACATAGCGAGATGTCATGCAGCCACAAGACACTGAGAAGATGAGAGAGTTATGCAGACAATATCGTAACGTCGTGAGCGTGAGGAGACGTTCTCGTTACACCCCCTTTCACCTTTGTAATTATTTAAAGTTGAAGTTAACATTTTGGTACCAGGGCGTGCAAATTAATCTCATTTATTGCAAAATTTGACTCATTTCCTATACACAATAAAAAAAATTGACATAAGAATGATTAACTACCGTATGTACACTAAAGAATTAATTAACGTATAGGGAAAATTAAAGGGGCGATAAATCGTCAATCAATCATTATTTTATCGATATCCTTCTTTTTCTTCCTATTTCCGACCTAAATAGCAGAGTAAATCACAGCCACGCCCCCCATTAACATATTAACAAAAAAGAGGAAAAAAATGAAATTTTATAATATATATTATATATATATATATATATATATATATATATATATATATATATATATATATATATATATATATATATATATATATATATAAAATATAATAGTAAAATAGTACAACAACTGGGTAAAACAATAGAATATTGAAATTTATCGCGTACTGTACATAATATTGTCGTAATAAACATATTTTAGTTAGTTACTTTGCTGCGGGGTAAACTTAAGAAGAAAAAAACGGTCAATGTAATGAGAAGATTGCCTGTTTTTTAACAAATTAGGAAATTGCAACCCCTGATGCCCTCATATTTTGATCAGGGAAATTGATCACGTGTTTAAGATGAAAGCGATTGATAAGTCGACACAAATTAATTGATAATAATCACCCAACAAAAACAATAAATCTACAACAAATTAGTAGGGATATTTTACAAAGAAGTTCTTTTAGAATAATGAGGGGAGAAATTTTCAAGGAAAAAAAAATCTTGGCTTCAATTCAGAATATAAAAAGCATGTAGAAAAATGCAGCTAGAGAGTTCAAGAAACTAAAATGTGTGACTCAATATTATGTTGGTTTTTAAAAAGTTAAAAGAAAGCAATAAAGAAGAAATAACTTTGATAAAATTAAATGTGGCGTTCAATAGTTTTTTTTTCTTATAGTCTCAGGGTGAAATTAATTAATGTGAGTCAATTAACAACTTTCGTATGAGTCAACTTTATTTCCGATGGCTTAATTTGTATCAAATAAGTAATTTAATTGTCAATTTAAAGTTAATTGGAAACACACTATAAATGTAGTCTGATAAATAAAATAAATATTTTAAGCGCATGGCATCACGCATGACAAAATTAAAATTGTTATCATGATACTACGAGTTTGAGCATCAATAATATACAAAATGCAAGAAGATGCATAACGTTCATTGGAAAACAATGAAATACTGCGGCACCATGAGCAACAATCGACTATAAAGGTAATTAATTACAAATTATATGCTATTATCCACAAGACGCAAATTTAAAACTAAAAATAAGTTCAACAGATATAAATAGTAACTGGTAAATTTTTTACATGACACTCGCATCTTTATAATGCACAGAAAAAGAACTGTATTTTTATTTATTGAATTACTTTATTGCTGAAATTAATGTAACTTACAGTAATTATATTATCAATGCAATAATATTAAAATACTATACTATAATAATACTTAAAATATTTACAGCTAAATTCCCATATAATTGTACGCTTTTTATAAAATAAAATAAAAATGTAGTATTTGTATAGCAATAAAACAAATAATGCAAATTTCATTTATAAAATATTATTATGGTTAAATTTAAATTTTTTTTATGCAAAAAGCTAAATTGAGGGAGATCCAACAATATCACTCCATGCACTGCGAGAGAGAGAGAGAGAGATTAATCATGAAAGTAACTCGATCTGCCTTGATGAGGCAGAGACACTTGTACAGTACCATAATGTTTGTATGTTATGTATGTACACCGGACATAACTGAGCTCTTATACCATCATCTTACATACGCCTGAATCATCGTGCACTTGTCTCTCGCTCACTTGCTCTTTCAGTGACTAATAAAATGTCAACTCCATACTTCCTTGTATGGTCATCAAATATTATGCAAATCACTTATGTTTTAATTATGAAGCCAATTTTCACTATCAATTATTTTAAACGTCTGCTTACTTCAAAATTAATATTATACGTAAATCTTTCTGTCTTTCTCATCCAAACACATACACATACTTTTTCTCTTTTTACTATATATATATATATATATATATATATATATATATATATATATATATAAGTGTATTAAATATTCCAATTGGCAATTTGTAAAACCCATTGTTGGAGAGTAATAGTCTTGTATTGCTGCTTCGTTTGTAAGAGATTGCAATTTTTTACTCTACACAAATAAGAAAGAAAAGCCAATAATTCTTAATAACATTATGGGAAAAAGCTTGTATTTGTTATAATAGGCCAACATGGAAGTGAAAACCGTTGGAAAAAATTCACAACAAGCTGAAACTTTGTACACATAATCTGGACTGCATACTG
This sequence comes from Ecdyonurus torrentis, assembly GCA_949318235.1. Lineage (NCBI taxonomy): Eukaryota > Metazoa > Arthropoda > Insecta > Ephemeroptera > Heptageniidae > Ecdyonurus > Ecdyonurus torrentis. The sequence goes on from OX439130.1 coordinate 46,419,034, forward strand.
AACTACCAAAAAAAAGTTCCTAACTTATTTCTGGGTGGAACATGCCCAAATTTGAGTTTGTCCCGGGAAAAAATGCTTTTCAAAAAACTTTTTTTTAAAAGTAACTATTGACCCTAGAATAATAAGTAAGGTATCAATCGAAAGCTTAAAATACAAGGATTCGATAAAAAATTAGAAAAGTTGCATAAACTAATATTTAATTAACCTAATTAGCATAATTAATTATTTTGATAATTTTTGCAAATTTCAGACGTCGCGAACTTTTTAACGACGTAATTTTTCGTAATTAAGTGTGAAATAAACATGATGGGTAATTTTATAAGGATTATTATGATCTTTATTTCATATTCCTAGCTTGTGTTGCTCGCGAGAAAATTACAAAAGAGTAGCGGCACCTACCATAAAAACCGCCCCCTCCTCGCAGGTAATAGGGATATACAATGTAATACGCTATACGCTAACGGGAGGGGAAAATAGAAGAATATAGAGTTTTATCCTTACTTTGCATTTATTGCAAGCTGCATATCTTTAATAAATTGAATATATTAATTGTGAAATTAAATTAAGGCTAAAAATTATATAATTTTGAGTTTCATTGTCCCAAAATTAATATTGGTATTGCTTTAAATAAATTTGTAAAAACTATCCAAATTGATTTTAAATTGCATAATATACAAAGAAAAAACAAAACATTATGTTAATTATTTATATAATTAAATTTCAGGCAACTAATTAGTTTTCAGTAATAATTTTTTAAGTAATATTTATGATGCAAAAAATTAAAATAAAAGTTGTAATAATTTTGAATACTGCGTATAGCATTTTTTAAAAGTGCTTTTTAATAAAATTTCAGGCAAGTATGAAAGTACGAGTAGTATGCTCATTTTTCTAAGTTACATACTTGTTTTCGGTGGTGACGTGTTGTGTAACCATATATATAGTCAGACGCGCGCGGATAAACAGCACAGGGCCCAGAATTTCTTATCCTTTAAATTAATTTAACATGTGAATATAGATGCAATAGTTACACTTTAAACAACAAAATCAAATATACAATTCAACTTAAAAATACAGTATGCTTAATGATCCTCTCGAATACGGTGGCTTAATAAGCGACATACTGCTAAAAAAATATATATATAATAATAACATTCTAAAAATTATATTGAACATTTTCATGCACTTTGCTCTAATTATGGTTTCGTATGTCAATATATAGAGAGAGGGAATAAACCGGTAAATCGCCACTAGCGCCAAGGGTAGCGGGAGGTTGAGCTAAAGGGGGGACAGCCTCGCAAGGGAAGTTCTCAGGTAGATTGAGCGTACAATGCTTTTCTTATGTGTAGAGCGGCTCAGCACTGCGCCAATTACCACAAGTTTTAAACAATTATATCTCGCTTAATTTACGTTACACAAGTATTTTTTTTACAAAAAATAAAAGTGTATAGTACAAGCATCACACACAAAAATAAAAAATTATGAATAATTGAAAACACCATAGATATACGATCAAGAAGTGACCCACCTATATATGTTACAATACGTGGCGAGGTAGATGATATATTTATAAAGAGTTTATTTGTAGATTCTAATTAAGAAAACCGGTGAGAGATGAGAAAAATCATATAATTTTTATAATAATATACAGACAAATGACTGTCATTTTTGAAAAAAAAAATAGATATAATTTTTTATATATATATATTTTTTTTTATATTTATACATTTTACACTATTTTATTATTATTAATTTTTTTATCATTATATGCTTTTAATACAGTTCTACATTGTAATGAAAATGGTATACTTTATTTTTATAAATTTAATTGTCCAAAAAATGCATTGCTAATTTCATTTAAACTTATATGTAGTGTATGTCATGGATTTTATCATGTGTCATGTACCGAAATGAAATGAATAACTAGCAATTTTAGTGTTGCATTTCCGCTGTGCAAGTTTTTAATTTCCTTGCGGTACAGATCATTTGATTTTAGGATTTTTTAAGCATGTGATTATTCGTTTAATTCTGAGAGAGAGAGAGAGAGAGAGAGAGAGAGAGAGAGAGAGAGAGAGAGAGAGAGAGAGAGAGAGAGAGAGAGAGAGAGAGAGAGAGAGAGAGAGAGAGAGGAGAGAGAGAGGGAGAGAGAGAGAGGGAGGGAGAGAGAGGGAGAGAGAGAGAGAGAGAACAATGACAGTAGATATGCATGCTAACCATTGGCGCAGTCATTTTTAATGCATTTATGTAAATGATTCCTAATGAAAAAAATCATTTCATTTTATGTTACATAATTAGCGTTTGACTTAAAAAATAATAATAATAGTGCAATGCAATCTAAAAGAAAATAATGCATTTATAGTGGATCATGAGGGATTTTGTTTTTTATTAGAACAGATTTATGCAAAGTTATTAAATATATTTTGTTTTCGTATTTACTTATTATGTTTTATTATTAATATTTCAAAATTAAGTATTTTAGTTATTTTTAATACATATTTATTATTGTAAATAAAAGAAATAAATATAAATTGATTATTAAAATTTAGATTTTTAAGTTTATTTTTATTATTCTTTACAGTAAAAGAGAATGACAACTGAGAACGACATAATTAGATTGATTACCTAATGTAACTTTGCAAAAGGAGCGTTAAAAAGGTGCTACAACTACGATCAAAAAAGCAATCTGCATGATTTTTAATAAAATAAACAAATATAATGCGTTGAATCCTCTAATTGCATTGCATCAAGTCATCACTAACTAATCATGCGTAAACTAATTTGGTTTTTAAAGGTAAAGGTGCAGGTAATCCCTTGCATTTCTATAAAAGTTCTCTTTGTTCCCCCCTTTTTTTTCTCTGCATACAATACAGCATGGACATGTCAATGCAATACAGGAATACAAAGGTCAATGTTCTCGATAACCATTTCTCTAACTCATTATAATATTTAAAATTAATACAAATAAGCATATCCACAAAGCTTTACAAACTTGAGTAATTTTTTCTCTATCGACGAGTAAATCAAAATCGCTGATAAAATCTAAATGGATTTATGAATTAATTTCGACTTTTGTATTTTATTAATACATGTTGCAATTTAAAAAAAAAAAATCTGTTTTTTTTTCTTTTAGATTGCACTGCAGTATTTATTATTATTTTAATTTTTTTTTAGTCAAACGCTAATTATGTAACATAAATTGATATTTTCTTTTTCTATTCTATTCTTTTTTTTTTTTTTTTCTAAGAATCATTTACATAAATGCATTAAAAATGACTGCGCCAATGGTTAGCTTGCATATCTACTGTCATTGTTCTCTCTCTCTCTCTCTCTCTCTCTCTCTCTCTCTCTCAGAATTAAACGAATAATCACATGCTTAAAAAATCCTAAAATCAAATGATCTGTACCGCAAGGAAATTAAAAACTTGCACAGCGGAAATGCAACACTAAAATTGCTAGTTATTCATTTCATTTCGGTACATGACACATGACATATTATTAATGATAAAATCCATGACATACACTACATATAAGTTTAAATGAAATTAGCAATGCATTTTTTGGACAATTAAATTTATAAAAATAAATTATACCATTTTCATTACAATGTAGAACTGTATTAAAAACATATAATGATAAAAAAATTAATAATAATAAAATAGTGTAAAATGTATAAATATAAATATATATATATATATATATATATATATATATATATAAAATTATATCTATTTTTTTTTTTCAAAAATTAAAGTCATTTGTCTGTATATTATTATAAAAATTATATGATTTTTCTCATCTCTCACCGGTTTTCTTAATTAGAATCTACAAATAAACTCTTTATAAATATATCATCTACCTCGCCACGTATTGTAACATATATAGGTGGGTCACTTCTTGATCGTATATCTATGGTGTTTTCAATTATTCATAATTTTTTATTTTTGTGTGTGATGCTTGTACTATACACTTTTATTTTTTGTAAAAAAAATACTTGTGTAACGTAAATTAAGCGAGATATAATTGTTTAAAACTTGTGGTAATTGGCGCAGTGCTGAGCCGCTCTACACATAAGAAAAGCATTGTACGCTCAATCTACCTGAGAACTTCCCTTGCGAGGCTGTCCCCCCTTTAGCTCAACCTCCCTCCACTTGGGCGCAGCACATCCGCGTTTTTTTCTTGAGGCCCGGTCTCTATAACGTGTGAGGGAATACCAATTGAAATTTATACTTTTGTAACTAAGGACCACTTGCAATGAATTAGTGAAGATAGATACCTAATAAATGAGCTTTTGTTGCATAGCCTATTCAACACAATAAAATAAATTAATAATCATTTATTATAAACTAATTTTAAGACAATTTTCTTGTGCATGAGATTACACCATTATACTGTATTCTGTCAAATTTAAGTAAAGGGCAGATCATAAACTCATTATTTTATTGTTATTTATATATGTTTGTCTTATTTATTTCTCACAAAATTTAAATATTGCTCATTTGTACGTGAATATGCTATATTATATTTCATAAATTAAGTCCATATAATATGTAAGGTTCCTGCACTCACAGTAAAGATTTTTTAAATAATTTAATGTTTTGTTGTAGTTCTATAAGATTATTGATTAGATTAATTGTTTTACATACCCTTTTATGTTGTTTTGGACCACTAAGATTCCAGATTGAGATTAAAACAGTGATGCAAAAAAAAAAAAAAAAAAAAGAAGAAGAAGAAGAAGAAGTGGGTACTTTTTCAAATTCTAAAAATATAATATACTGCCTAAAAAGAGTATATTAAAAGGACTTCAACAACCTCAACAATTTACCACTTTGCAATGGAATTTAGTGTAATGATTAATAACTGTTAATTCATTGCAAGTGGTCCTTAGTTACAAAAGTATAAATTTCAATTGGTATTCCCTCACACGTTATATATTGACATACGAAACCATAATTAGAGCAAAGTGCATGAAAATGTTCAATATAAGTTTTACAATGTTATTATTATATATATATTTTTTTAGCAGTATGTCGCTTATTAAGCCACCGTATTCGAGAGGATCATTAAGCATACTGTATTTTTAAGTTGAATTGTATATTTGATTTTGTTGTTTAAAGTGTAACTATTGCATCTATATTCACATGTTAAATTAATTTAAAGGATAAGAAATTCTGGGCCCTGTGCTGTTTATCCGCGCGCGTCTGACTATATATATGGTTACACAACACGTCACCACCGAAAACAAGTATGTAACTTAGAAAAATGAGCATACTACTCGTACTTTCATACTTGCCTGAAATTTTATTAAAAAGCACTTTTAAAAAATGCTATACGCAGTATTCAAAATTATTACAACTTTTATTTTAATTTTTTGCATCATAAATATTACTTAAAAAATTATTACTGAAAACTAATTAGTTGCCTGAAATTTAATTATATAAATAATTAACATAATGTTTTGTTTTTTCTTTGTATATTATGCAATTTAAAATCAATTTGGATAGTTTTTACAAATTTATTTAAAGCAATACCAATATTAATTTTGGGACAATGAAACTCAAAATTATATAATTTTTAGCCTTAATTTAATTTCAAAATTAATATATTCAATTTATTAAAGATATGCAGCTTGCAATAAATGCAAAGTAAGGATAAAACTCTATATTCTTCTATTTTCCCCTCCCGTTAGCGTATAGCGTATTACATTGTATATCCCTATATACCTGCGAGGAGGGGGCGGTTTTTATGGTAGGTGCCGCTACTCTTTTGTAATTTTCTCGCGAGCAACACAAGCTAGCAATATGAAATAAAGATCATAATAATCCTTATAAAATTACCCATCATGTTTATTTCACACTTAATTACGAAAAATTACGTCGTTAAAAAGTTCGCGACGTCTGAAATTTGCAAAAATTATCAAAATAATTAATTATGTTAATTAGGTTAATTAAATATTAGTTTATGCAACTTTTCTAATTTTTTATCGAATCCTTGTATTTTAAGCTTTCGATTGATACCTTACTTATTATTCTAGGGTCAATAGTTACTTTTAAAAAAAAGTTTTTTGAAAAGCATTTTTTCCCGGGACAAACTCAAATTTGGGCATGTTCCACCCAGAAATAAGTTAGGAACTTTTTTTTGGTAGTTCAGTATGCAGTCCAGATTATGTGTACAAAGTTTCAGCTTGTTGTGAATTTTTTCCAACGTCCCATAAGCTAAATTACATGAGCGCCGGCCTATAAGGTATTCCCTAAGTTGCAAGATTTATAATAAAAAAAATGTGTCCGTTTATTATGGTATTGAAAAATCAATTTGCAAACATTTGAATTGGGTTCTTGCAAATGGCCTATCAGCTAAAAATAATTTTTCAATTTAATTTCACCTCCGTTCTATACACACGTATACAGTACGTTATGCTGCAATAAAGATTACATTATGTAGATTTAGGTTAATTTAGTAGCCGCGACTTTTGCTAATTTTCTGCACATGTTATAGTCAGTGTACTTCCTGTCATAAACCAATGACGTCACGTAAAAGATGACCAAATTAATCTAGCTTGCTATCTTGATTCCAGAAGTCGTAAATTTTTTTTCTCACAAAAAAATTTAAATTGTAATATTCTTTGAGACGTTATGTAATAAATTTCAATTTTACAATTTAACATGATGAATCTTAAAATATTACAGCATATCACATTTGATTTCCCTGAACATATAGGTATTATGAACTGAAAATAAATTCACTGCATATTGTGTCATTGTAATATTTTTCTTCTACCTAAGTACACACGATTGTGATAGTACTGTACACTTTACCATTTAAATTCAAACGTTTTTCTCATTACATTGCAAATGCAAAAAGTTTTTGCATGGTAAAATATATTATCATAAACGTGTTAACTTTCCCATTTTTGTCTTTAGGTCTCTGAAGACCTATAATTTTTAAACACCGTTTCAAAATGAATACTGCAGAAAAAAAAGAAGAAGAAAAAAGTGTCCAGCAAATGATGTGCCTAATTGTTATATTAAACAATAATAATAATTGCTATCAAACGTCTCTTAAAATTTTGCTTTACACAAAACATTAAATGAGCACATGAGCATATAACTTTTAGACCATAAATATGAAGATTGGCAGACATAACTAAAATAACCTCTTCTCATTTTTAATTATTTCTTTTGACTGGAGCTTGTGTTCAACTACACATGAAACAAAAAATTACAAGCCATAAAAACCAGAAGTAATACGAAGTATATGAAGAGTTTTATGACTTGTACTTAATTATGCGGAGAGCAACAAAGATGGTCAATTTTTTTTTTAAAGTAAGAATTATTTTTGGTATGTGAGTGTGTGTGTATGTGTGTGTGTGTGTGGACCAAAACTGTGAACATATAAGGCAATAACTGCTGGACTTTTTTTAAGTTGTCGTTATACTACTGTGGCGGCAAGGACGAGAGAGAGAGAGAGAGAGAGAGAGAGAGAGAGAGAACAAAAAAAATGTAATTAAAACACTATCTTAACATAAAATCAAAAAGAAAAACTTTATTTTTTCGTTAAAAACTCATGTTTTAATCTTTAATTAGAACAGCGAAAGTTTTTGTGTGTTAATTAATTTCGATGTATATCAGATGTAATTAGTCAATTAACCTATACATAGAGGGGAAGTACCGCTTTGATATCAAAAGTTTGGTAGCTGAAGCTAATACTGATAAAGTGGTGAGCTGTTATCAATAGTACAATTTTTACATAAATTCCATTTCCACACACTGTAAAAACTATTCTTTTACTTTCTTTGCCTCAGTATAGTAATGCATTGTTTTAATTTAACGTTTTTTTGTTTTTTTGTTTTTTTTTTTACTGTCATTCTTTTTAGGTTGTGGAATGGTCTCTATTATGGTCTCACAATACTTAACGATAATAGGAAATTAGGATTGCTAACGGATTCACAACGGATTGCTTAAACGTCACCACCGTTAACAAACGTTGCAAATAACATTTATGTTATTATTTATTTCTTTATAGTATTCTGATTTATAGATTTGCAAAAGCAAGAATTTTGTACGAAAAAGCTGTATTGAAAATTCAGGTATAGAAACACTGCAATATAAAATTTTACTAAATTATATTCAACGCATCCATATGGTCCTGGTCCTATACAATGTCATTTTCAAAAGGCACTATAGAAAAAACTATATAGGAGAGAGTGTCTGTCTGTACTGTACTGAACATATAGTACGACGAAGCATTATATTGTTTGCATACAAATTTGCTGTGTCCAACGGTCCAGACGATAAACAAGTGATTGTTCTTATACTATATACAATATGCATGTTATCAGCCACCCTTGCTTACTTATGAATCAAAAGCTATCAAGAATCAAGCAGAGCAGAAAGACTATATTTGGTGCTGCGATGACTATAATGTATAACAATGTGGTCTGGTCGCCTCCCTGCCTGTCTGCCTGCCTGTATGACTCACTCGCCATCCAACCAAATTGGAACTCCAAAATTTTTCCATCTCGTCAGTTTAAATCAATTTTCAAACATCTATAATTTTGTTTTCGATATTTCTGTCATTTTAACAGTAACCTGTTTATGTGATGATTACCATTTTTTTCTCTCAGAATTTCTCTACATATTATACACATAAAAAATTTATTTGCATGAAATTTTGGTTACAATATTGAAAACTGTGTTTATTTTAAATTAAACATTTATTTTGCAGTATGATAGAGAATCAAACAATGAAGACTAAAAATTGTGACCTCTAAATCTAACACTACAAAAATAATAATTTATTTAAATAAGCATACCAGATTCAATTAATTAAATCATTTAAATGCTATGAAATTAAGATTATCTTTTAAATTACAATAAAAGCACACAAAGTATCTATTTAAAAAATAATAATTTGATATTATGCACATCACACAATAAACTCATCTTGGGCGTTATTAATGATATCATAAATTAGTTAAGTCAACGTGGGAACCACTTTGTGTCACACAAAATATAATTTGGAGCGGACATTGTGAGTAGGTCATAAAGTAGCTGAAGTTATTGCCATGTCGTCTCGTTCTTACTACGGACAAATTAACAATGTTTCAAGTTCTGTTCATAAAAATTATGTTCTAATCGGGAGTATGAGGATGACGTCATATTTATTGCGCTTGGAGGCCATACTGGAGTAGTGCATAACATTGCTCAGCATAGGACAAACTTCAGTTAAGACAATTTTCTTTGGGGATTTGGTTAATTTTTAGTTATTGTTATTTTTCTCACATTCTTGAGATACTAATTCAACATATTTACAGCATCAATGCTCTCAAAAATATTGCATAGTGTTTTTAAACTGGCAAAATGATTTTTTTTTCCTATGCCACCCATTTTATTGAGTTATCCAACATGGTGTCGACTTTAACATGAATGCATAGACCCTATAATAAAATGTTTTTCCGAACACTTTCTATATAGAGCAATATTTGCGGCTAGTTACGTAAGTTTAATTAATGCTCTATATGCATTTAATATTGTTTGGCTCGAGTTAGAAATTATTTTCTCTATACCACGGCGTCCCCGTCAGTCTTAGCTCATTAGTCATTACTATCTCCCATTCCCCAATTTTTCTTAATCTAGCTATGTGTTTTTCTATATAAAAAAAAAAAAAAAAAAAAAAAAGGACAAAAAAAAAGTTACGATGTAAATTTTTAATGCCAGTTATGAGACAGTAATTATTTTTGTTATCCTTTATCTGATAACCACGAATGCATTTATTATTTTTACGATACATAGTTAGTATTTAAAATGACATTAAAATAGAGGGGAATTAATTTACAAGTTTTGGACATACACACACAAAAGCATGCTAACCTTGCCCTGAAGTTTTGTAACCCAGGAATTTATGAATTACCGAAGAGTTATTACAACTTATATATTTTCTAAGCAAGAATTATATAATTATTAAAATTATACTATAATTACATAAACAATATAAGTTCATAATTTCATATTACATGAGTAAGTAAATTTTGTCACGAATAAAATATGATATTTTTGTGGAATTTTTTTAACATAAGGTACTCGTAAATTACATAGTGTACAGTACTGTATACATCACAATTAAATTAAATTAATTTTTGTTAATGTGACATTAAATTTTGCACGACACGACATGACACTACCTGTGATAACTTTCTTCTTAATTTATTTGTTTATGAGGTTAAATACGAAAACAAAAAATTCGACCTTAACTTGTTTGTTTTAATTGTTCTTCCTCATGCACTTTCGTTCCCACACTTTTTATATGTATATTATTATTTGAGAAGTTTTCTGAACATTTTTCGACTACCTCCCGCACCTCGCGCGGAGACCTTGCGTGTAGTTTGTGTTTGTTTTATACCTCACTTCAAGTGAACAAGGCATTTGTAAACATGTAACTTTTTTTTTTTAGTGACTTGTTACTTGAGAGTGTTTTAGGAGTGGGCATTTAAATTTAAAGAAAAAAAAATAATATTGCCTGCATACTAAAACAATAAGAGAATTCATCATCTCAACAATTTTTTTTTCTTGTCAAAGAAATGATTCAATACATTAATAACTGACATAATACAACCTGGATTATACAATAATATACTACATCATGAACTGTTTTATTGCTTAAACAACGACAACATCTAATGAATTGCTAATTAAAGTATAGTTGTAATATAATGCAAAACTTGTTTGACTATAAAGTTATGACAGCGGCATCATATTATACATACTGTATATTTTTCTAAACTCATTACAGTATACTGTACGTATATTTTAATTAGTTTTTTTTTCCTCTCATATAACACATATGGTATAATTATATAGCTATATTTGAGTGGACAAGGGTCAGTTGAAAATAAAAATCCGTGTTTGGAGGTATAGGTCTCATCTACATGATGTATATTTAATATGATGGAGGAGCACCGTGTATGGCAAAGTAGAGAAAGTGAGGTAGGAATGTGGTTGTCTTTGTGATCAGCTATAGGACATTTCAAGTGACATGACGAGACAAAATTTAACCTCAGCAACAGAGAGTGTGGTGACAATCTTTTATGCTACTGTCGACATTTTAGGTTTCTGCACTCGTGTAAGAAAAATCGACGATGATCCAACAAAATGTCCTCCTAAACTTATAATTATAATGTATACTAATGGTGTTCGTAAACCTGGTTGGAGCATGCTCCAAAAATGCGCAATTGCATTTAAAAAGCATTGGCTGATTGTCATTTTTTTGTGTTCTGGAACACGAAGAACAGGGTTTACGACGAACACCATTACTGTAAAGTATAGAGTAGACCAGCAAAAAATTAATAGGAGTTATGAAATTTCAAATTATTTTGGTCTTGTTGATGGATCACTGTCGTCGTTATTATTATTATTATTATTATTATTATTATTTTTTTTTGTTATTGAATTTTTAATCAACCCCACGGCAGTATAGTTGTTGAAAATTTCAAGTTACATTACTGGATAAGTAAACTGATGCATTCTTAAGATTTAGGATTTTTGCACAACCGCAGTGAGTGGATCCAAAATATAATAACTATGTAACTTTTCCGTGCAATGTTAAATAATAAGTAGTGCTGTACCGAAATGAAATCTAAATCTTGCAATGCATTGGGATTAAGGAAAAATCGTAAATATGGCAACATTGCCGTATAAATTACACAGGCCAAGATATAGAGCGGGTGCGGTGGGTGGCAAAGAATGCATTGAAATGTTGGCATTTACTACCTTTGTTGTGCAAGTTTTTCATTTGCCTTGGTTACCATAAATTGTGAATTTTCTTCTCTGTATTGTTTGATTTTGCATTTAAAATGTATTGCTATATAATATGCAAGCTATACAAGTGAATTGCCAATATATTTTTGTTTTTATTGTTATTATGACATAAAATAATTTGAGTTTTCAAGTGAAATCTTTTAGAGAAATGATACTTCCACGGCTTTCAAATTTCATTACAATTACAGAAAACGAGAGAAACGTTAGCGATTTAAATCTCTCTTGTGTATGATATACACAAACTCAAGATTTTGAAAACAATACGAAATGTAACGACCTGCATACGATATAATGTAAAAAAAATACATATTGAAATAAACTATTTCAATTCTTGAAAGAATTTCCTCAATTTTCAGAAATAGATTTGAGGTGTCGCCTCTCGCTCACATATAGATAATTATTGTTAATTACACATTATGTTGTGTCAATTAAGTGGGAGGTTTGGTATTGTTGTCAAAGACAAATATGGCGAGTGACAAAAATGCTATGTCTGCATGGTGACGAGTGGGCATGCGCACAAAACAACGCCCTCGTCAGGTTGGCGACCCTATAGTGTGTGTGTATGTAGGTATAGGTAGGTGGTAGTATAGGATAGGTAGACCTGTGCTATGGTATAGTGTTATGCTGCAACTACGTCAATTATCACGATAATATCTACGTTTTATCGCAACTGACACTTCCTATACATTTTATTCAAAGACGAAGTAAGAAGAAGGTTATTTAAAATACTGTAGTAAAAAATTCAAACATCATTCATTTTGATAGTTAAATTTAAAGAGCTAGAATTTTGAAACAGTAGACAGCTGCAGTTCCAATTTCCAACCAATTAAAAAAAAATGTCAACTGCATCAATTTAATTTTACAACTTAAATTGTGAGATCATTATGGAGAGATAGTTAAATTCGTAATTATTTATTTAAAAACAAAAGTAAGTCTTATAATTTAAGAGTTACCAAAACTGTCAAGTATAGTATTCTGAATTATTACTTTCAACATTTTACCAAACAAAAAATTAGCACACATGCTAACAAGTACCATCTCCTATTTGACATGTACTGTATTAAAAAAATATGCACAATTTACAATTACCATAGCAATTTAAAAATATAAATAAATTCCACTTAAAACGCCTTCTCTCTAGTTTTTCACGTTTAATATTTAAGTGTGTAGGTTTTATTCATAAATACATAATAAATAAGTGTGGTGTGGTAATGCAATGATAGCTTACGTTCACCGTAATATATCACACTACGGTATAATAATACATCAGCCCACCCGAATTATTTTTTTTTTCTTCTTTGTAAATATTTAAGAATAAATCATTTTTTTATTGTTGATTCTGGAAATAACATGATTTTAAAAAATAGGTCAAACAATTTAATTAAAGAGAAAAATCTATATTTACAAACTTCAAAACAAAAAAAATTGACATTTTTTTTTAAGTATTTCAAAATAAGATATAAAAAAATACCTTATATGTACTGCAAAAGCTATATAATATATAATAATACGTAAAATGCTTGAGGCCTATATAACAATTTCACCAATTAGCGCTTCACAAAAAAGTGAAATTTCTTTACAAAAAAAGATTGTGTACTCTCTCAAAAAAGTAAAATAGATTTATTAGCGTTAATAAACTTCTTTGTAAAAAAAAAAAAAAATGCTCGAGTCTTTTTTTCTACTTATAAAATGCGATAGCAAAAAAATCTTGCTTGCAAAATCATCACTGTAATGTTCATTTTCTCTCCCTCTAATACCGATTAATAATAGAATTTAATATACTTGGTCTCACACATTTACTATACCACTATAGCACTTTATTATACATATAGTGGTTAAATAAGTTGGTTTTCAGTGTATGTAGTATAGTGTTTTGTTTGTCATGTGTATTATCAGTAGTTAGTGATAATGAAGTATACGCAACACTCATATTATGTATGTCTGTCTGTTGACTCGTAACCATTTATATTGCAGGCACCCACAATCGTAATAGTAACGGAATACTCACGACAATAATAATAAACTAAATGAATATTTTAAAATTAAAACATCCAAATAATCATGATAATGAAACGTTATTCTCTTTTGATATAATTAACTTTATTATTATTACGTAACAGGTTCATGCATGCTTAGCGAAGTCAGTAAAGGTTTTGCATAATACCAATGATTGTCAACGGTATCAGATTTTTAGATCATTGGTACTTAAAGACCCAAGTATGAAAATTAAAGGGAAAAAAACAACAACTTACAATTAGAAATTTTTAGTTATTGGACTCATCATTACCATATTCATTTTTCTTTAAAGTTTTAAACTGCGCGATGAAATTTGTATCATGGAGGAATGTCTGAAAGAAGGTCCGCGGAAAAAAGGTACTCGGATAAAAGGACCTGCCTTTGCACACAGGTATAGCGTGTCGGCGAGCTGCGCACAGGTAGGACCTTTTATCCGAGTTCCTTTTTTCCACGGACCTTTCTTCTGTATTAGGCGTTCTAATTGACGGAAACAATGCTAGATTTTGTTTACGATTGAAAGGAACTAAAGAAAGAAATTTTGAATATCAATTTTACTGTCAAAATCTCTAAAGATCTATCTTGAAAAATTGACCTCTGACGTGTTTCGAAAATAAATAAATTTAAAAACTAGAACGTATAATAACAATAAAACTTAAAAGGTGTGAGAAATGCAATTTTTTACATCCAAATTTTTTTTTCCGATTTAATTTATTCTTTAGTAAATTTTACGACTTGAATCGGCTATATTATATATTATTATAATATATTCATATAAAATCTTTTTTTATATACAGAAGTTATAATAGCTTTTTATTACGTAATATTTTTCACACATTTCTCTCTAATGCTTTATTAATTAACCAATTCTTATAATTGAAAAATAAACAAATCGCACTCCCGACTAAATTATTTAGAAAGAAAATGCTGATGACTTTTTTTTTTACATTTTTTTCTAAGAAATTTTTGAGGTTGGTTGACTTCACTTTTTCTTCCGGTCTAGAATTGTTTTATGCACTTGATAAGCGGGTACCACGTGACTTTGTGACGTCACAATAAAAAAAGAAGGCGTGGCGCAAAGAACATTTTTGAAAATAATTGCTTTTATTTTAAATTGAATTATTAAATTTAGCAAAGTATTTTTTAAGCGTTACACTAATACAATTATTTGATTTGGGTGTTTCATTACTGTGATGGACTGAACATTTCAAAATATATATTTTTTGTTGGTAGGACCTATAATGCAGTTTGTTTTGTTTTGAGTTTATCAGTAACGTTTGACGTGCAGTTTATCACAGAATGATAAATCACCTCGGGATTACAAGATAACAAAAACACACTGACAACTGCGTGTGGGATCAGCTTACGTTAGCTGTGTCATTACGTTAAGTAACTGCAGCAGTCGATTGACTAACACTTTTAACTCAAACATTGGGTTAATATTAATATGTACCGTATTTTATTACTTTAAATTATATAGTGTACTATTTAATAACTCAAAAATAGATTAATTTTCCTATTAATCTATTTTCTATTAAAGTGACTTTCTGGGCACCTTTTTCATTTTTTTAATTGAGGATTAACACGCTAGTTTAATACTTAAACCATGATTTTAAGTTATTTACGCGTAGAATGGGATTAATTTATTAACCAAAAAAAAAAAAAATCACGTGTTTGAGAGAGATAAAGAGAGATGCCGGTCACACAGTAAAAAAATAATAATAATAAAAAAAGAAAAGAAAAAAGAGCTTATTTAAAATATGAACTGCGACTCTCCAAAGATATACAATAATTTAGCAAGTTGTGCGTTACATCAGATAGGAAAAAAAAAGTTCTCTTCATAAATATCAACCGTGTCTTTTGTAAAGTTGATTTTTATGACCAATAATGTTCAACCAATGATTTAGCAAATTTTTATTTCAAAAAGCTAAAAGGAATTTTCTTTGCTGTAGGTATTATTATCTGACCTTTAGAGATCTTTTTTAAGTTTTTAAGTTGTTGTTTTTTTCCTCTTAATAGCAATAATAATATTTTAAATCAAACGTTGGTAATTTATATGAATAAATTATAAGCCAGCCATTCCAAACGTATTTATTATGAAGCAGTAAATAACAATGAATATTACTCATAATATAATGAACTAATAGCATAATTTTTATTATGTTCCTTATAGATAAAAATCGTAATTTTGTTTAATAATACAACATTAAATTTTTTTTTTGTTTGAGAGCATAATTTTTATCTCTTTAAATTTCGACCCTCACCTCAATAATAAAATTGATAACAACAGTCTATATTCTTTATCATAATTATGCAGTAAGTAATATTGTGTTTTGTATACGAAGAGAGAGACAGAGAGAGAGAGAGTGCTAAAATAAACAGTGACACACAAATTTGAGCTAAAGTACAAAGTGAAGTACACACCAAGACAAATAAAATGAAGCTTTATTTTTTAGCGTGGGATAATATAATTATTTTTTTAACTTCGTGCATTTTTATAAATAATAATAATAAAAAGTTTTAAAATCACGGATGTACAGAGAGAGAGAGAGAGAGAGAGAGAGAGAGAGAGAGAGAGAGAGAGAGAGAGAGAGAGAGAGAGAGAGCGGTAACTGTAAATTTGAAGTATATTTACATACCGTGTACGTAATGCACAATTGAATGAAAGGAGAGAAAAATATAGCACACATCACTTTTCCAATTAATGTATTGTTAAAATTTTGAAAAATATCTGGCAACATTGCTCACTTACATTTCAATGTTGATGAATTTAATTTAAATGTTAAAATCTGGGAAAATTTTCAAGTATGTTTGCTATAATAATCACCAAGGGTGGGATACTGACAACTCTAAAGATATTTCTGTACATGAATTTTATTAATTAAAACAACGTAATAAAATATTAATTAAGAAATCGTTAAGTCAGTGTATGATATTATGTATGAGTTTTGTATAGAGTATCATCTTTTATATAGAATAAGAGGTGCAAATTTCGTAATTAAAAATGTGAAATTAGTGACTTAAAATTATTTTCTAAGACATAAATTCATCAGCGAATACTAAATAGATGTCACTACCAAAAGTACAATATTTTTGAAAACTCAATATTTTGAACTAAACTCAATACAAAAATACACAAGCATAATTTTGGCCGGTAAAAAAGGCACGCCCACCAAAGAAAAAAATATGAATACATACGAGAGAAGAATTTTTTCGACATATGAAGTGACTTCATGCAGCTATAGCGAAATTTTCTCTAAACTGAAGTTTCATCAGTACAATAAAACTATATAATCTTTTTCGTAAAAAAAAATAAAGATAAATTAAATTTTCTGATAACATTGAGTATTCGATAAGAGATATACATACACATTTATTTATATCATATAATATATACTTACGCACATTATTGTTATTATTTTTATTATCACAAACAATAAAACATGCTTGATTATATTTAAAGGGAAAAAAATTTCACAGCAACCAAACAGATCAAGCTTAGAAATATATAGACCCCTCACCTAAAGTAGATACAAAAATCTGCCACAAACCTTTAAATTTTGATAAATTTTCCTCGTATCCTTGTTGATTTTTATCAAAATGATTACTTCCATCATTCATAGCTTCATTAGGATCAAATCCTAACCTATCTTTATAATAGGCTTGATTTGACATTTTTTTTAATTATTATTATTTTCGTTATATGTGTTAGTTATAATAATATGTATCATAGAAAAAAAAAAGTTCCTAGCACCAATATATTAAATAATTAGTATCTACTGCACTTTTTGTTTCATATTTCTCAAGTATAGATCGAGAGAGCACTTAAAACACGTTCTAAGGGAAAGACTGCACTGAACTAAACGATTGGTTTTTACTCTTTCTTGCACTGGTTAGTTTGATCACGTGGTCTTCCCTAACTCACACCTACTGTATAAAGATCTACATATAAAGTGGGGTGTGGTATGTATTCAAGTCCCACACTTAATTTTGCAGTTCAACTTATTTTTTTCCCCCCCTTTTAACTTTTTATATATTTTTAGTTAACCATACATGGATTCCGTCTTGACTTGTTGACCATTACGTCACAATAATGTGTAGGTTTTTCTTTCAGTGTGGTTTTATATACAATCTAGTATCGCTGCCACTTTTTATTTTTGTGTAGGTTTTTTTAAAATAAAAGTGGGAGCACCGGTTTTTATCATATATGATATATATAATTTTTTATGTCATTTTTTTCCCTCTTTCTTGTCTTTAAATCTCACTACACCACACGTAATGTTTATTTCACTACATTATGCACTTAATTTGCAGTGTACAACTCAAAGACTAGAGTGCAAAAGTGTTCTCTCTCGTCCCACACTCAACTCGAAACTAAAAGCCACCAAAAAGAAAGGCAGTCGGCAGGCAAAGAAGGCTGGCTGCCGAGCGGCTGGCTCAGGCTTTGCTACATGCCCGCAGGCCGATACAAAACATACGTGGGCTGGCTAACTCAATGGTGACGCTACTCTTGTGCTTACAACAGTGGAGAGGGAGAGAGAGGGTAATGCAAGGTGGATGGCAGAAAAAAAAATACACGCGGGCGTGCTGATAAATATTGCCCTCTCTCTGTCTAGCCGGCACGTTGATGCACGGCTTTGAGCTTTGAGCAGAACACTGCAAGCAAGGTGTACAGGTGTCAAAAACATACGCATGCTTCTGCCATCTATACTAAGACATTAGTACTTGTTCATCAAGCTATGTTACTTTGAAAATTTAATTTCTCATCGTAATTAACTAATATGCATTAATTAACAGTAGATTCTTACTATAGGTTAATTAACATAAAGAGAAAACAACTCCTCAGATATCTTCTCACTTTCAGTTAAGTTGAGCTCGATCCATATTTGCATATAGGTAATGTTATATTACTTATATTCAATAATTCAATGCGAGTGATTTTATTATTATTGTGAAAAATGAACTCAGGGGGACAAGTACTGTAAAGTATAAAAAAGAAGAAGAAGAAATAAACTCTTTTTAAACCAAGAAAGTTAGCAATCGGGTAGAGGGAAGTCCCAGAAAATTAAAACGTCTCAAAATAAAATGTAACGACGTTATAAAAAAAAATAACGATAAAAATAAATAAATGCCCTAGAGATACATTTCTTACGGCAGATTAGAATAGAAAAAATTTCATTAAAAATTTTAATTAAAAGTTTGACAGTAAGCTAATTACTCATAAAACCGTGTTGCAACAAAACATTAAAAAGGATATTATTTTATATTGTTGTAAAGCGGGTGAAGGTGCGGTCCAAATTTGCAGGGAGGACCCCTTGACATTTAATTTGCAACCAAATATACATTCACTCTTCTCTATTTCAACTAAACAAGTAGAGGTATTCATTTTTAAATTTAATAAATAAAGACTTTTGCGACGGGAATATTTAACGATCAGTTTTTTATTTTTAGGCAATGGGCGTCATCGGAGACAAAATGCTTTTGTATTTATTATTACTATATATTAATTTTTTGCTTAGAACTTGAAACACGTGAAAGTGCTTGTTTCTATTAAAAGTAATTATCAGCAGTATAGGTTGCTGTTAAAAAAAAAAAAATTAAAATAATACAAAAAAAAAAAAAAAAAAAAAAACTGAAAACAATAAATCAAATAAATATAGGAAATTAATTAGGGGTCCGTATTTTCCAGCGCAGCTTGTGATTTACAACTGATGACGCGCACCTCCGGTGTGAAGCCTTTTGCATAATAATAATAATATAGGACTTAATACAGTTAAAATTAAAAGTTCTTGATAATCAAGCACATATAAATATGAACATTTTTAACAAGTTTAAAACATCCATCAAAACCATCATTTTTTAATAGAAATATAGTACAATATCAGAAAATAAAAATTAAAAACACCAGCGAAAATTATACACCAATAAAATGCATTATGAACATAAACGCAGATTTCTGAAGACATTTACGTTTATAATCAACTTTTGTATCATCATCATCATCATCATATATATATATATATATATATATATATATATATATATATATATATATATATATATATATATATATATATATATATATATAATATTCCCAATTTATGCTGCATAAATTGGGATGCTGAAAGTTGTAGTAATTAGTTAATTCACGGCATGTAGAGCCGTACACAATTAATAGAAAGAAAAAAAACTTTATACTACAAATGAATTACATGCTTGAGAATTGCTTTCTTGCACGAAATAAGTATATGTCGTACTCTCCATTTCAGTATGATGTAAACAGCTTATATAGTTATTTTTATTATTATCAATTTATTTAATGTTTTAACTTTAACATTATTATTATATTACAATATGTACACATATTGTGTTTAATAAATAAATAAAAAAATTATTATATTAGTTTTAAAATTGTTGTAAGTTATGTGCATTAACTGAAGCAATAAATCAGTTAAATTCAGGCAATATTTCATTAGTTATACAGTTGATTTTAAAGAAACAATAATAATTTTTATATTGCAGTCAAATGTTGTGTAAACAGTCAATTTTTTTTTCAGTGTATATATCAAGATCAAGAAATATTTTTTACTGTCATCTAAATTTTATGTTCCAGATCTTTGTGCCTAAATTTTTGTGAACAATGGTATAGCAAAATGACGTCACTTGGCTAACTGATATATTTATGTAAATGTATAAAGAGAAGGTGACCCCTAAAATTACAACACACACATTATCACAAGGCAAAGTAGAAGATTTAAGAACTTCTTTCCTGTTCAACTCATAATAATAACTATACATGGCAAGCATAATAAATCTACAGACTTTTAACAAGTAATTTTTCAATTAAATAAAATTATCATCGTGAAATGTAATCGTAATAATTTTTTTGTTGGGTCATAAAATTTTAGAACGAAATCATGCACGTCGAGGTCATTTTTAAAATATTAAATACTTTTTTATTTCAATTAATTATAATTTTTATAACATGCTCAACTAAAAGTAAATAATATTTTATATTTTTATCATGTTTTCTCCTTTAACATTTAAATTGTCAAAATATCATTTAACCAACATTATTCAAAGCAAATACTATTTTTTTAAGAGTGTGTTTTTGAAGAAAGAATGTGGTTCTTTTTTTATTTTTTATTTTTTGCTCAAATCCAGTATTATTATTATTAAATTAAACTTTGACATTTTGTGTGTGATGTGAGATCATACTTCGCTAATTACTATGTAATTACAAAAGTAGGCGTGGTGCTTGACCATCTCTCTGACGTCACGTTTAATTAGACAATTATTCACAAAGAGTAATTATAAGAAAATTACTTACATTCAATACTCATTACGTAAACGTATAGGAGGACATATTTATTTTCAGAACATATGCATATACTTCGGCTGTTATTATGAAGGCAATCCAAGCAAATAGACAACATAGGCTATATGACAAAACACAACGTTGTTGATATTATACTAATTATAATAACCCGAGTAAAATTTTAACGATGACACAACTATGAAATAATAATAATAAAGCAATAGTATAATGTGATATTAAAGCCATAGACCACATAAAACAACATAATGTGCTTTTTAATGAATAAACAAGAAATGGGATCTTCAAAACTGATGACAATTTTTACCAGAATGTTAATGTAGCCCCATGAGAGAGCGTGAAAACAATGTGAAGTATGCAATTTGCGTGAAAATTCATGTTTATGACAGTCAGAAACATGCAAAAATTAGTATGAAAATGTTGTGCGGTTTTTGCCTAAATCGAATTTTCTGATCACTGCTACGGGGCTACTGTTGGGTTTTGATACAAACTAATGTTATTTATGTAAATCCCATCAAGTGTTTTGTGATATAAATGCTTATGTTTTTCTCTGGTCTATTCCTTTAACCATTTGTTGATATTATAATTACTACAACGCTTGGGTTAATGCAGTAAAAGTCAGCCATACATATACGTGTAAAATGTAATGTTAACCGTTAACATTTTCACCTCTGTTCAATATCAAAATAAATTAATATAACAACTAGTATTTTATATAAGCTCCAAAATATTTATTTTAAATGTACACGACATAGAAATAATATAGCAAATAGAGCACAGAAAATGAGAAATGTCACGTATTTATTTTTGTCATCTGCTATTTTGATTTTGACAAATAAAATGATACTTTTACTTATTCTCACTTACTCTACACGGCTTATTTTTTCGACATTAATTTTTATGTTTAATTTTTGTTGCAATATCAAAGCAATAAATATCTGATTTTTTTTTTTAATATAATATTGTTTCCCGCGAGCATCCGGCTTGAGTTTTAGCGATAGTTTGGATTGGTTAATGTTTTTTCCGAAAAATAAAATTTTCGTTAATACAAAAGATACCCTGCAGATGAATTATTTACAACACCAAATAATTGATATCAATAAAATGATCATGCGATCATGAAGCAATATAATAAAATAAGCTTTTTGGTTGCAATGCAAATAATTTAGCACGAAATTGAGAGTGTTTTTAGTATTAAATTTTATTTCACTTACACGATATTTATATTTAATTGCATAAAATTATTTATTAAGTACTTAAGTGATGAAAACGTTAATCTGTAGTCAAAATTGTGAAACATCACGAATTATCTATATAAAATTTGATTAGGATGTTTTCTAGCTTGATGTATAAATATTAAGATTATAATATAGTAACTTGACATTCGTCTTTTATATCTGTTTTAATGTTTAGTATAAAAAATACACAGATATTTAAGTCTGATAATCTATCTAGTTTGACAGAACATTTGACAACTTTTCTTTTTTACTATACGACTTTTTTTTTTTTTTTTTTTTTTTTTTTGATAATATGCATATAGATAAACATTGGAATTTTGTCAAGTTCATAATTTTGACGATATAGAAAATAGAAATCATTTCATATGCGTCGATGTCTTTTAACAGAATATACAAACTTCCATATTCGTATATGAGCTAAGTTTTCATAATTCATATTACACCCTTCTTTCACAAAATTTGGTTATTATTTTATTTTGAGTATATGAGAAAAGAAAAAATTTTAAAATTATACATTTCTTAAGATATTGTCGAAAAAAACACAAATAATCCTCTGACTCTTGGGAACTGAGCAAGATTCTGCAAAAATAAAAAAAAACTATTAAATACCCATATAAAAATTCATATTATGAAACATAAAAAAAAAAATTTAATTAAAATAGTAAAGTAAAAAAAAAAAAAAAAAAAAAATCAAGACCCTACTGACTGCACAGCATAAGCATAAGCCTATAGAAATTTAAGTATGTATAAATGTTTTTTTTTTTTTTTTTTTTTTCGTCGCCCTAAGCAATTTAACTTACTTTCAATGTACTTTATATGTTAATTTGTATTTGTATACATATTTATGTAATATAAACACTGTTTAAAAATAATAATAACAGCTTATAGTTATAATACATCAGGATTTTATTATATGCTAATTTTTTCACTTATTCTTTAACGTTACGTATGTAATATGATGCTTTTTTTTTAATAAAATTATTCAAATTCCAAACGAAATAGTATATATATTTATGATGCTTGAATATACAGTATAAACAGGGAATCAAATAATTAGGCCAAAATAAATATTATTATTATTTATTTTAAGAATTTGTATTTGTGCTTTGATATGAGAGAATTCAGCATGCGCACAGGGACCACCTAACTTTGGGGGAAAAATTGATATTGTTTGAGAGTTAAAGTGACCAATAACTTCACGCAGATTTTATTTGTCTAGTCATCAAATTAGGTGTCATTTTAAGTTTTGTTAGCAAACACTGATATTATTAATAATAGGGTATTTGCCATTAGTGAAATAAGAAGGGGGGGGGGGGGGGAGGGGAGTTTGATATTGACATTTAGATTTATAGGTATAAGATTCCATACTATCGGCAATGCAAATTTAAGATCCAAATTTTAATTATTTGATTTTCCTTGGTTCAAAATAAAGGTCCCACTGTGTGCACAGTGTGCACAAAAATAATAGGTCCATTAAATTATCGCCATGTTGCCCTAATTATTACATCGCCATACTGACCCTTCCCCTTAATAGTTTGCTATGCTCTTTGGGGCGACCAGGGGGCGACGTCTTCTTTTGGGTGCGGTGGAACACTTTTCCACGAGCTCCGTTGAATTACAGTTCCTGCAATAGCTGCGACTTTACTTTTCATTTTAATTCATTTTAATTCATTTATTTTGAGACAATCATTTTAGTAATGTTTCCTCTATATGCTTTCTCTCTCTCTCTCTCTCTCTCTCTCTCTCTCTCTCTCTCTCTCTCTCTCTCTCTCTCTCTCTCTCTCTCTCTCTCTCTCTCTGTATAATATTATATATATATATATATATATATATATATATATATATATATATATATATATATCAGAGATCTACTTTGTATTATTTTAACGCAGTTACACATAATATTTCAGTACGTAATTAATTAACCTGCTGCCTAAGGCTGTACAAGCATTCATAAGAATACTCGAACTATAAATTATAAAAATCATAATATTTAAAAATAAAAGGGGGAAAAAAAAAAAGAAAAAAAAAAAAAAGGAGCTTAAATATATTACCTTGGTTACAAAAGTTGCCCTAATTATATGAATACATGAAAAAGCTGTTAACAAATCGTAAATAAAATAAATAATTCATATTACAATTTACAATTAAATTTAGAACTTAATACTTGTTTCCGAACTCAATTCAAATCACTTAATTGAACAATTTCAAAATTTAATTCGTCCAGTTGATATGATATATCATACCCTCATATATTTAATATCACTATATTAAAAAAAATATATATATATCTTCTATGAATACATATAACGTGTTTATATTTTGCTACCTGCGTATATTCTTTTATTTTCAAATTAATGATTAAAGAAGAACCTTGAAATTCAAAAGAATTCATTTTGAAAATGAGAAAATAATGAGGGAAAACACAATTTCCAAAGATGATGCTCACACATTTAAAAGAAAAGAAAAAAAAAATTTTTTTCAAAAAATAATAACTGACACACTAATTTTACTATAATTTTTATTTAATTAAAAACATAAAGCTATATAACAAGGTCAATTTTTCACCTCATTTCTGTTTATATAGAAATTTAACAAAAGAAAAAAAAAATGAAATTTTTGGATCATAAAAGTGTAAATAAAAGCTCGTTATTGCCGTGTGTGGCAATAAAAGTAGGTGCAGTACTGTACAATAATAAGTAGTGTACTGTATGTTCATTGCATAATTATTTTACATGTAAACATTTGTTGATATTTTGGTTGTCATAGCAACGAAAAAGCCACGTGATTTAAATGCCTTGGTAATATATAGAAAAGTGTGAATGATCGTATTATTCTCGATTTATTGTTTCTTGTCTGACAGCTACTGCCATCTTAACACGATAACGTGAACTGGTTGAGAAATAATTTACTTTTCATTTTTATATAATTATATTTTTTTCTTTATGTAATTTATTTTCATTTAATTAAACAGCACAGAAAATATAACAATGCAATTTTCTTGATTAACAATTTTTTAATCTTTTAATGTGTACGTCCTTTATAATATAAAAATATTGAAATATTGCGCTACATAATTATAGAAGAATTAAAAGGAAAATTATATTATATTCTAAAATAATATAGTGATAAAATTGCATACACTTTTTTTAAAAAAATTTTATTATTATTATATATTATAATATATATATATTTTTTTTAAAAAGAACAAAATTATTTATCTATAAATTTTTTACTCTTGTCTAGCTAATATAGAAAAAATATTTATATTTTTACGGCTTCCCTTAATAAATAAATAGATATATAAACACGCACAAAAATAATAAAAAATATATATATACGCACATAATATGGGAAAATCGGAATAACTTTTATATAATATATATTATAGGATAACAACATAATATTATTTATAGCATTTAATATAATATCTTTATTACGTTGAATAACAGAATTATTTATACTTGATACAATTCCAAGAAAGCAGAAATTACAAATATTTTCCATGCGTAATATTACTATATTATTTTTGTTTCTTATACTGTATGGGGACAAAGAAACACAGTTTATACGTAATAATAATCACGCTCGCCCATTTTCAGCAATATTCGTTCATTATACAAAACGTAACTGTTACATAGACATAGCATACATATTCGGCTGCATTGCAAACTATTTATGCTGTGCTAATTTAGCAACATTCACGCTATATAATGACGCATAAATGCAGCACCATAAATTATGTTACTTCTCCTTTCAGTGTATATTTATAAAGCATTATTATATACCACTTAAATGCTGTTCAAATTTATAATTTAGCTTCATTTTGTACAAAATTAACACTTGAAACATATCGTATGTGTTAACATATTATTATATATATGATCTCAATCAATTATATTTTGAATGTGAATCGGATACATTAATAATTCGTATCACATAGGAAGCTGTCGTATAAAATTCGGCAAATTATAAGAATGTATATTGCATGATACAAAGAAGACCCATAGTGAAACTTAAGGTCAAATTCATTGAGAGCTAGAGGAACTTGTGAACCACATGAACGTCATATCTCACTCACGCACGGTTCAACTTCAATCAAATTCAAATTTACAACGTCGTATAAATGTAATTCAATATCAAGAATTCCTATAGCATTTCAAAATATAAATTATAATAAATACACGAAAGAGCTTCATTCTTAATAATATGTCCAGTGATAATAATAATTAATAATAATAAACTTTGCCAAAAGTAAGTGGATTATACGTATAAGAAAAAAAAATGTTTTGAAATTTTTAAAAAGCGAGTTATTTCTTTTGTATATAAGAGTTGTTAAAATTTGAGAGTTGCTTTACAGCTAGGAGCTAATAGAGACAATAATTATTAAAATGACTTATATATATATATATATATATTATATTGCATTTTTTAATTTTAAATCTTGGATTCTGAAAAACTAGCAATTTCAATTATATTTTTTATTTTAATTGATATAAATGTTAAGTGTTTAGTGCACCTTGTCTCTTACTGAATTAATATATAATTTGAATTCGATAAATAAAAATTATTACGTATTAATATAAAAAGAACATAATGAAATCAGTGAAAATATGATTAAAAGAAATCCATATAAATGCTACAATGACTTACAATGACTTTACAACCGTGTTCTTCTTCAATCAAAAAGAAAAACATCGAAGTAAGTAATATGTATATGGCTATGGCAATGTTTTGTCCTGCACGGAGAAGAAAAGTCAAAGTCGATGCCGCAGCCGCTAGTGTTAAAGTGGCAATTATCGCATGACATGGCAAAATTATATTTTTCAAATGATAAAAATTACACAATCATCAACACCAAATTATAATACTATATTCGCAAAAATTACTTGCAGTAAAAACTATTAACAGAACATTTGCGGGGTATTAACTATTAGAAACACGATAGAAGCTATTTTCAAGTGAGTTTAACACAGGTTTGCGTGTAATGAAATATTATCATACAAGTAACTTCATATCATATGTAAAAATATATATATATACACACTTGATATCTAAAATTTACATTAAATTTGCAGCAGAACTATAATATTAATGACATTATATATAACTTTAATGTTATTAAGGTGGAGACAGCGGTCAAATTATCGCAATCGCATTCCCATTAAAATGTGACTGCGATAGCTGAGCAAACAGTGGTCAAATTTTTACCCCCAAAAGTTTTGTGATAAACGGCCATCCAAAATGGCGGACCATGCCCAGCTGACAAAAATAGAAAAGAATAATAAATTAATAATAGAGGTTTTTAAGCAAAATTAAGGATTTGCATTTATTTGTAGTGTTAAAAAAATTAATTACATACTAAAAATTTTATATCAGACCTTATTATTAATAAGATTTAACACAATGCACACAGGAGTTAAAAGAGTGGTTTGAATTTGGCGCGAGACATAATATACGATTGTCATCTGCCGATGCCTGAACGGCGCGTCTGATTGGCCCACGTCATACCGCATTCTTTATGTTTTCGCAAAAGTTAGGTGAAGTCTAACTTATGCGAAGCGCATTACCGCTACCGCAAAAGTTAAAGAAATGCGCCAGCTCTTAGCGCGTAAACCCGCTAGCCAATCAGAGAGCTAGTTTACTATCGCTGTCACAATAAAAACGCGAAACTTTGACCGCTGTCTCCACCTTTATTATTGATTGAATTTTCTTTATAAAAATTATAAAAACACCATGCACCGGCAGTAGTATAATTATAAACAAAAATACAGTGAAATTCAAACTGCACTGCTAAAAAAAGTAATTCGTCATGATTGTACGTATCGATGTCGCAAATATTACAATTTGGGATAGTATAAATAAACAATTTATAATTCTGTACAAAATATTTTTTTGAATACTTTGCACAAAAACAATATTCTTTAATAAAGCATAGTTTATGTTGTTGAATATATTTTTCTGTAATCATAGGCTATAGCATAATTATTACGTATTTTTGTCCGTGCGACAGTATAATACGTAGGTAGTTATAAAGAACCAAAAAGAGCGATAAGATTTTTGTCACTCTCAAACGTAATTTTTACTCGTTTACTCTAATATTGTTTCATTTTTATGTCAGTTAAGATTAGATATCTTAAAATGTCAATCTGAAATTTTTTTCAGTACTTTTCTCCGTTAAACATAATTAAAACACTATACACGTCATACAATTTTCAAGAACAATTACCATGATGCTGTAAAATTTCACAAATTTACAAAACAGTTTTAAACTACAGAGAATTAAAGTACTTATACTCATATTTCGCGTCAGTGTCAAAGTGCTTGACATTTGCGAGGAAGTATTGCACGCATGTGGGCGTTCTTATCTAGATAAGACATCGCTCTTAATAATCACGCTGCAAGGAAAAAACAATAAACTTTTTTTTTCTTACACGCAGCTCGGTACACCTACGCAGCTTTTGCGAGGAACACACATTTGTGTCATCAACTAAATTGCGCTTCTACGCAAGCAGAAAATACGTTGGACATGCAGTGTAACTTTATGATGATGCATATTCAAATAAAGTAATCAAATTGAATTCTTTCTCTTTCTCTTTAATCATTTTATACTAAAAGTTAGTTGTTGTTTTTCCTTATTTTTATTTATTTATTTTGGCAAATGTTTAACAATGAGCATGTACTTTGATATAATCATGGTTTCAATGAATAAAATATTACGCAATATTTTGTTTAATTTCTCTACAAAACAGTCACTTACATCACTCAAAAAAGCGGAAAACTGCGACTGATTACAAATTACATTGTATTTTATTACATAATAAGAGTGCATTTCCGAAAGCAATAAATCCGTAGCCTCTAGACCTTGGTTCTTGAGAATGTTTAACAATTGAGAAGATTGCCACGCATTGTTGCTGACGCAGCTAACATAGGGGGTGACTCAAACATCTCCGAGTAATGTACAATTTAAGCAATGTCATTTCTGCTCATGACATATAACATACTTTTATACAAATTAAAATTTTCATTAATTTTTTTTTCTTTTAATATTACAAAAGATAGTTGATTACACAATGCTTTTCTTATTAAGTAATCACTAAATTGACTATAATTATCATTATTATTTGTTTTCATAAGTCATATGTTTTACCGCATTATTGCAATTGTTACTCTAAGAGGATGACGGTCACTTAACAATTAAACTCTTTTCTAATTGCGCACGAAGAAATTATAAAAGCACTAAAATTACGAGACTTTTCTGCAGCACCAATTTTCAACGTTTTTATTTATTTTAATGATTCTTATATACAATGATTTTAATTTTCTTTTTCTTCTTGCTTTATTTCTCGTCTTATGAATTTTTTTTATAGTATAAGTATGCAGTGAAAAAGTTTCTAGGTTGTGTCTCAGTTTTTGTAATATTTTAGAAATATGGTTATACAAGACTCCAAAAAATTACTTTATGATTGCCCTCGACGAAGGATTTTTATTTTATGGACATTTATAACTAACAGCGTGGGTTGATCCCAAAACAGCTATATAGCATATAAGAATATGCGTCATATAGAGACAATCCATAATTTCTCACTATATTTGTTGTAATATTACAATGTATAATCAAATCATACTTATCATACAGTATCATAGACAAAAAGAGGCCTAATATGTCTAAGAGTATGTAGGTGCAATAAATGTGTACTTTCTATTCAATTTATTAACGTAAAAATAGTAATTTTTATTCAGAAAAAAAATGCTGTTTTTGTTGAATGGTTCCGCTATTGCACAGGACTTAATTAAATGCACATTGCACTGATCATGCTGGTGTAATACAAATATAATTATATTAAATTGCTTATATATAAATAATTATAGGCAAAGAAATGCAGTATACTATATAACTATATTGCATTAAATCATATTTTATCGTTTGCTCTTTAAAATAAACAGTGAGAATTGTGACGATCTGAAGACTGGCGATCACGTTGTACATCAAAATATAACGATAGAAGAAGACTGGTGGGTAGTGAATGAGATGATAGTGAATTATACACGTTGATTATATTAACACTATTTATTCACTATAGGTATTATAAGTACAATAAATATTGTGCTAGAGGCTCTTGCCTTGGCCGAAGCCAAGTCAAGACTCTCTTGTGTGCGCCGTGTACCGTACGACGCACACACTCACCGAATAATGCATCGTATATGCATTTCTACACAATGTAACAATATAAACATTATATATTTGATGATATTTATTGAGGGTTGTTACAGAATAATGTGGAGCAAAATTAAGACGATCGTATAAACGTTTTAATTGATTACTTTAAAATTGCAATATAATTGGGCAATATAATATTATATTAATAACACAAGGGGTCTGAACACGAGCCTATAAAAATCAGTTACTTTTTATTTCATTTGTATCATTTTTTTATTATATGGTTATTTTTTTTCTATGTTAAAGCATACATTTTTAATGCTTATTATTATTGCAAATATTTCCTTCTCCTTCATTATTTCTTGGAGTTAAAATTATTAAGCTATAGAATTATTAAAAAGTGAATCCCAAGGTCACACTTATTATTGCAATAGTCAACATAAACGTGTAAACAAATTAGAATTTTAATTAAAATTTTAATTGTATTCCTCCCTCTCTCACACGCCCCAACGTTTTAAGGTGACCAAAATGACGCGTCACCCCCTCTCTGCAAAACTATACACCTAATTATTTGAACAACAAAAACAAACCAACGCCCCGCAATCAAATCAAAACTACACGGTCCCTACTAGCTCAATTCTGCTCCGGGGCTAAATAAATAAATATATCATAAAACAAAAAAATTAGCCAATAATAAATTTGTTTATTTTTTTTTTATTATATATATATATATATATATATATATATATATATATATATATATATATATATATATATATATTAAAATTACATACACATATATTTATTTATTATTACAAAATAGTATAATTATCTTTCAATGGTCATAAATTTTTGACTTGTCAAAATTAAATATAGTTCAATAAAATTATTATTTTATTACATAATAATTAGAAAGAAGGCCATCTGATTAAACGGAAAAAAATTCGATTTTTTAAAATTATTGAAACTCTAATAAAGTTTGTATAGTATTCAATAATAGGCGATAATATAAAGAATCGAATAATTGCAATTGTTTGTATAATTTTCACATACGAAATGAAGTATACACAATACATCTTAGTTTATTATCTGATACTCAATATATCAAGATCAATATGTGATAAATATTGAATAATATAAAGGTTATACAGCTTTCTTAAACCCATAAATATTAGCAAAATTTAAAATGCTTATAAATAATTTTATGATATTTAAATAGTGTGATTTAACATTATAAATTGTTCCAAATTTATTAATGAAAAAAATAATAATTATAAATAATAATTATTTATTTATTTTTTAATCGTCACCTCTGATTATCTTTAATGATTTTGCATTTCTTTTGTTAAAAATTACTATGTGGCAATACTTTTATA
Organism: Ecdyonurus torrentis; assembly: GCA_949318235.1. Taxonomy (NCBI): domain Eukaryota; kingdom Metazoa; phylum Arthropoda; class Insecta; order Ephemeroptera; family Heptageniidae; genus Ecdyonurus; species Ecdyonurus torrentis. The sequence goes on from OX439130.1 coordinate 46,450,965, forward strand.
TTTGTTAACTATTTTGAACTATATATGTTTTATAATATCTTCGTTCTCGGATACAAAGGAAAAATCTCAAATTAATTCATTAATTTTAAATTATGGCAAAAGAAAAAAAAAATCCGATACCGTTGTATAGAATTTTTATTAAAAAATCGTGATTTTTCCACAAGGTTAAGTTACGAATAATAGAGATTTAAAAAAAAAAACACATGATTGAAAGTATAAAAAAAAAAAAAAAAAAAAAAAAAGTTTATATACAAAAGATGTGGGATGTGGGAAAGGTCAGAGAGAATGGAAAAATTACGAATTGTATAGTGCGTACTCTGTGTTTATTGAATATTTTCATTGAACGAATAAACAAACGATAGCATTCAAATATCGCTCGTACAGAATTTCTCAGAAGAAAGTCACCATCAGAAATGTATATTTCACTGCAAAGAAACAATAAGTTTATATAAAAAAAAGTCATGCATGTTGTCACGTCAATGCAACACAACAAAAATAATCGATATCATGGTCGATCATGCACTGGTGTATATAATAACAATCAACACCAATTGACGATTTGGGTTAGAAATATTTAGTTATTGCAAACCTAATGTGAATTGCGAAAATGAATGATACATCAATGCTTCTTACCGGTGATGACGTATAACCAACCAAAAGCGCGTGGGAAAACGGTGAAAAATCTGTAATATCCTTATTCTTTAGCATTACTAGACCACCCTTTAAGCGATTTTTTTTAAAGAAAACTACTATAGATTTAAATTTAAATTAAAATGATGAATTTTTATTACATAATATTCTATTTATTAATGTTTCAAGCTAATGATATATAAACAAAAAATATACCAAAATGTTTCACCGGTAAGTAGTATTGAAAAGCTGACGATACTGAAACTGTTTTTGTTGATATATTATATTATGTAGATTTTGTTTCCGTGTGACGCTGCATGTAGTAAATATTGATGTACAGTATTATAGAAGGAAAACTTATTTGAAGGAGGAAAAGAATTACTATAACATTTCCATTCTTGGGAATACTTGAAACATATAAAGCAAATATTACAGCACGCCCCACCTCATGTGCAATCGTGATTTTATTTCAGTGCTGAATATTTCAGTGGTATATAAACTGCACATTAGAAAAACTAAGGTTCAAAATAAAATGTACTTTTTACCTTTTTACATTATTAATTGCTCTTACTCTTGGAAAAAGAAAAGTGCATTATAATTACATTCCCTGACCGGAAACTTACATGCGAGGGTATAAGTAAAAGTTACTCCCTTGATGATGATATTGATGATTATTATGATCCCCTCGGAAATATACTTGCGGACAATGAATGTGTGCTATGGACTATCGATTGATTTATATGACAATATATCGTGATATTCATGCGCTATAGGTGATGTGTGCATGTGCATGATATAAAGACAGTGCTAGAAATATAGTGCATTTTATTCATATTTTATTATTATTCATTCTACGAATATTTTAGCTTATTATGGTTGGCCGTTGGGCCAAATTATATTGTATAGGTAAATTCGAATAGTTTGTATATTATGGTACCATTAAGTATAGCTTACATATAGTTGGTCCCAAGTATAGTTAAAAAGTTTAGTTAAGTGCAGTGTTATGGTGTTCAATGGTTGGTTTCAAGTGTAGTTAAGTACAGTGCGCGCGGTGCGGTGCGGTGTGGTGGCCAATGTGCGGAACGAGTGAACACCTCACGGAACTTCTTCCTATAGTCAACCACCTCATCACAATTACACGGAAAGAAAGGTTCTTTTGTTTCTCAAGCTTGCTACAACTCGCAAATGTTCAGCTATATGTATATTTTCTATTCAATTCAATAAAAACTTCACTTTTTTATTTATTGAGCCAAATTCAGTAATAGTTTTATGGTTTAATAAAAAGAGAGGTTTCACACTGCAATTATAGTAAAGAAAGTAACTAACTTTTAGGGTTTCCAAGTTCATCGTGTTGAACATTTTTGAAAGAATATGGCTAGCAGAAATTTTTGGTCTGCTGACCTGAAGCGACCTTCAAAAGGTGGCATAATATAATAACATTTAACTTTTTTTAAATGTCATGGGACATGGAGCTAATTTTATGTTTCGCTCTGTGTGTGTGTGTGTGTGTATATATATATATATATATATATATATATATATATATATATATATATATATATATATATATATATATATATATATATTATTTTATTTATATATATAAGCATGTTTACAAACAAGTTCAAAAATCTAAACTCAAAATTAGAAATCGATGGGCTTTCTCTACGTAATTCTCAAGTAATTATCAACTGCCTGTGAGATTATAAATGGGCTAATTGAAGGACACTGATCAGTCTGATCACTTTTTTCTTTTTCCAAAATACATAATATGTAATTGTTGTATATTATTGAACAAAAATATCTCTATAGATCCTAAATAATTTTTGTCATCCTAAATCATAAAATAATATTTTAAAGTTAGATTTTTTTTTTTTTCAGTGTAAAACTAAGCCAGCAGAGAGAAGACGCAGTGAGGTGTTTATTTATTTGAAACCTGAGAGAAAATAACGCTGGAACATTGATTATTGATTTTAACTATTAGCAACAAACTGACAAAATTTTACACAATACCAAGGTTGTTTCAGTCAAAAAATTTACATTTAAAAATACATATTTTTTATAGTTCAAATTTTAGTATTTACACTTTATTTCACGTGCAAATAGAACAATTTTGCCAATTTTTCATTTTTGCGAAATATCATACACGGTCCAAAAAATCAAGCGCTTCAATACAGTAAAATCACCGAAAGTCACGTTCGCGGGGGCCACCGTTTTCAAACATGCTGATAGTTTATTAAAAAACGTTGTCCAACGAGTGCGCGCCGCTTGTTGGAGGATGTTTTACTCCTCATGCGTTGTAATTTCCCTTTACGCCAAGCTCGTACCAAAACGTTGCTCAACGTTTGGACGAAGCGCGCTGCAGGGAGAAATATCATTTACAGCCCTTACGTAGTTTTAATACGATCCGTGCGCAGCGCTTTTATTTTTACACTATCCAAAGAAATTTTATTTCCACTAAATGCAGTATGAGTTGTTACAAGCTACCACGTTTTATTACGCTTAGGCTCACATCGTTTATTTTTAATTGGCTATTCACGTAAATTTTTGTTTTGTTATTTTAGCTATTTTTTCAAGACGATGTTTAATGTTTAATTTGTAAATGTCTTAGTTAGTAAAAATAAATACATATATTCATACAAATATTTTTAAAACACATTTATTATATATCTGAAAAACATACATTAACTATACAGTATTTTTACAATTTCAGTTCTGTTGTCAAGTAAAAAATATATTATACAGCCATGCTTTCAAAAAATAATATAATATAATTGAATGTACAGTATACCTTTAAAAATTAAAAAAATGTTAAATGCTACAAATTATTAAAAAATTAAATCAAACATTTAATTAGTTATTGTATTGAATTTTTCTTATTCTAAAAAATTTCAATGAAATTTGAGTTAAATGAAAACAACTAGAACTTTTAATATTTTTTTTTAAATGTTTTGGTGGATACCGTAGTATAAATAACACTTCGAAGGCTGCAAAGAGTGTCAGGCTATTGCTCGTTTGTCCTAAGTAATTGCCAGTGAAGAGTACCTCCCGGTCCACTATGGCGTAGAACTGCTGTGATCTGTAAAAAAAATAAAATATTCTAATATAAATATATTTTATAGTTCTTATAATTGTTTTACTATTTCTTTGCTATGCAGTTCTATTGTGAAACTTTTTTTTTAATGCATCAAAGCAATTTTATGTTATTTTCTTATTCATAATTAGCTGGAATTTTTTACATTTTATATATATATATATATATAATATACTGACCTATAAGGTAAAACAGTGAATGGCTCTTGAAGTGAGATTCTTGGCTCAGTACGCTGTCAAGTTGTAGTCACCTAAAACAAATATAAAAAAAAAGTTAGCTTGTGTTCCAAAATTATATTGTATGAATAATAGAAAGAAAAGAGAGAGAAAAAAAAAAGGGAAGTGCAATGCCTGAGAAGGGAGAGGGCGGATGAAGAAAAGAAATGTTCGGGTAAGCAAGAAAGAGTGGGCGAGTGAGCAAGAGAGAGAGAGAGAGAGAAAAGGAAATAAATAAAAATTTGTAATATATTAAAATATATAATAATAAATTAAATAATCAAATTGACTTTAATTAAATGAATTTTGCAAGATAGTTATGATTTTTATTTTTTGCATACAGTATTGAAAATCCATATTTAACGCAATTTTTTTTTATTTCAAACGTCCAAATATAGAACTTTTTTTTTTTCAATGTTTGTAATGACCTGCTAAAACTTAAAATGTGTAAAATTAATAACAATTACATCAAATTCTACTTTAAAAAATTAAAACAGAAAGGATTTGAAAACCAATATTAATAGGAATTATTATACTGTATATTATATAATATAGCAACTTTAAAATAATTCTTTATCCTCCATTTAATACACCATTTCTTTAGGATTTGTTGTTTAATAAGTAATGAATATTTAGAAAACTAAAAAATATTAAATTTTTGTGGCGTAACTTACCGAGATTTTGAAGAGATATGTCTTCAGCTTGCATATATGTACACACGTTTTCTTTTATACACAAATTAAAACTCAATACCAAGACGATATTCCAGGCTTCTTTCTTCTTTCTCACTCACAAAGCTTCTAAAAAGTCAAGGCTGGAAAATAACGGACACTTACTTGCCTTTTTTAAATAATGTTGGGGGAGGAAGGAGCCAAAAGCGCCCTCCTATTCCTCCTAACACGTAAACACGGGCTGTAAACAAATAATCATTTTACGATCTTCCACGTTTTTCTCTCTTACTGCTAGGCTAGCGTTTCATTCACATTCGGCTATCCGGTGCAACGCATGAAAACGCATTGCCAATGAGTACACTAGAACCGCGCTTAGTAGATAGCAAAGAAAACAAAACTAATGGAAAAAATGAAATACACTTTTTAAAATACAACAAAATAACGTTGGAAAAAAGATTTTGTAAGAATTTCTTAAAAGAGCAATCCTAAAAAACATCTTATGAATGTTAAATGCGTATACGTATGAAATGTTTCATTAACATTTGTTCTACCAACGAATGTAATGAAAACGAATCCTCGTTTATTAGCATTGCGCTTGATTAATGTTTTTTTAAATTACAAATGCTGATTTTTCTAACCGTGTATTACAGTCAGTGCAAATAAATGATGTAGAACATTTTAATTTATTCTCTCTCTCTCTCTCTCTCTTAATTGTCCTCTTAACTAACAGAAACGGAAAAAAATGCAACAAAAAGCTCCATTAAATAATTAAAAAGAATTCACCGGAAATCTCACTTGAATTTAAGTGTTTATTTTAAGATGCCATTGTGTAAAGGCAAGAAAAACAAAATACTACAAATTGCGTCAAAAATTAGATTTTTTACGACGCTAAAATATTTCTCACCAAAAATATCGTAACGAATTAATGGTAATTACCGAGCAGTTAAATTCTTAAGGCGGTTTTGTCTTATAGAAGACAACATTAACTTTAATTTGGAATGTTATGTTTGTGTGTGTCGGGAGAGGGGAGGGGGTCATTTGTTGCAATCAAACGACGAGGTTATCACAATCAAATTACGGCAGCAGGTATAGAACGTTGGTAAGTTTTATACTTTGTAATTAATTTCTATGTAACGACGTATTCAATTATATTTAAATCGTATTTTGTTTTCTCAGCTGTTATTATAAATTTAAAATACACTGAAAAACACATGAAAATAAACGAGTTTTGTGTTGTGTGTGATCAGAATTATGATCGATTGAGACGATGTATATAAATATTGACCCATCAGTTTATTTATATGATTATATTTTGATTAGAAAAAATTACTGTGCCTGTCTGAGACTAATTAAAAAACAACCACCATATTATATAAGTATAAGTAATGAGCCTTTATTTTCCAGTGTTAATACATTATGAAATATGCATTTCATTTTTGCTCTTGCTTATATATAAATAAACAGCCACACTTAATAATTACTATGATCTAATTATTAATTAAGGCCATAAAGATACTTTAAACTATATCGATACACTTTTCATTTCTATGATTGCGGTTCTGAATTATTTTGAACAGAGTACACCTGCTTTCATTAAAATTTTCACCGTTGCAAAAACAATTTTATTTATTTTTATTAAGTTGGAAAATTGAGACAAAAACGAACTGCTCCCTACTGTGTTTATATAAATCCAACATATAAAAGCAAGTTCGCACTATACTATGAAATTAAAAAAAAAAAAAAAAAAAAAAAAAAAAAGCACTTAAAAAATTAATATTGTTTTTTATTATAAATTTGTATGACAACATAATTTTCACACTAAATGAAATAAAATTATTTTATTTCATAAGAAATAGTGTGAATTGTTTTATATATTTCCGCACACTCTTTCACGCCATGTAATTGGCACGTCGAATCAATGATATCAATATTTCTTACCTCATAATCAGCACAACTTATATTAGAGAGCATTATAGATATAGGTACTCACCTAAAACAGAATAAAAATTACACTTATTAAAATATGCCACACAAAAAAATAATCCATACAAAACATAAAATATATATATATATATATATATATATATATATATATATATATATATATATATATATATATATATATATATATATATATATATATATATATATATATATATATATATATATATATATATATATAAATATAATATTATAATTTATAAAATTTATTCTTCTTCGGTATCTTTTAAGAAACCGAATGAAAAGGAGATATAATTAAATTACAGTTACAAATTTAATTGCATAAAAAATTAAGTACTTTCAAAGAAAAATGAACTTGCACAAAAAATAGCAGTTATGTAGCTTATATATATTTGTATAATACCGACAAAAACGTAATAATCATATTATCATGATACAATATTCTGTCAAAACTCAAAATGTAATAATTATAAGATAAATATATATCAGTAAAAATATAAAACAATTACATTTTGAAATCCCACATTTCAAATTTGTAATTCTTCAACATTGATACTAGTAAAGAAATAAGTTTAAATATAGTTTAATTGGGGGAGGGAAATATGATATTACCCAATAAACTGACACTGTAGAATTAAAAAAAAAAAAAAAAAAAAAATCTTTGTCTTTCAAAATATAACGAGTTGTGATTATAAGTCCACATGTCCCAGATGTGAACGAACTGACGATCTACTCTGTTTATTTAAATTGGTTGCGCAATGCGCATTTTGATATAATATATTATGGTCAAGACGAATACGGTTTGCGAACATTTCATTTGTACCTCGTTTGCAATAAAGTTACAAAAAATACGCAATTCACAAAGCATTACCATGTCATATAAAATTAGTGTTTTTAAATTGGAATTACTTATAAATAATACTGCAATGCTGCTGCATCAATGTTATTACGTTTATAATTTATTAAAAAATTATGGCTGAATAATTTTTGTTGAAATGTAATATTTCAGCAAAAATTGTATTATAAAATAAATATAAATTGAATAATTACACTTTTATATATTTGTCGGTGTATATTCTTTAGGCTTTACTTCCGACTCAGAAATAACTTTTATCGATTATCTCTCGCTCTCAACTTTTTTTTTTTTTTTTTTTTTTTTTAGATCAATAAAACAATAAACTTTTCATTTTTTTAAAAAATTATTACTTATTTTTTATTTTGTGGTTTTGAATTGCTATAATTACGAAATCATCAATAGTTGAAGTGAGTTGGCCTTTAAATGGGCCAAAAACTGAAACTGAATGACACTCATGAAAATCGCGTGTATCGAGTAGGCAGCTAATATGGAACCATGGAATTCCACTATAACATCACACAAACTGCACGCAACACTTCTATTAATGTCAGTTGTAACTGCACAAATATATATAGCAGTCATTTATTATTCAATACACTGTAAAAAGTAACTATATTTAAATAAACTAAAGACCTATTTGAAGCTTACACATCCTTCCACTCCAACGTCAGTAGCCAAATTTGTCGTAAATGCATTGCGAGCAGGAGAAATAAAATTAATTTCAAAACTATTATTATTATTATTCTCAAGTTCTTCTGATTAGGATCTATAGAAATTAAGCTCCGTTTGTAATATTCACTTTTTTTTATTATATTTATTTTTTACTGTATTTAGGTGTTTTTTATGCATTATTTGTTACCATCAAAATATCGTATCTAAAATACGAGTATAACATTGTCTATGTCTACATACTCCATATGTGTATTTTTATACCATGTCACTCATGAAGTTTATATAAAAGACCCTTGACGAAACATTGCCCTTATTTAATAGCTTCACTCAACATTGGTTTAAGCTTACGAGTGTAAACCATGCTTAGACTCATAACTGCATAATGGATACTATTTTTAGCCAATTAAAATATGCGTTAAAAATTATTTTTAAACTGTTTATATAGGTTAAATTATGAAAAATTTAATACAGAAATAGGTTCATTTACCATTATAAACATCATGTAAAGAAAGAAAAAAAGAAAAAAATGTGTTGTTTGCTGGATAATGGCGTTTGACGTTTGGGTGCAATTGAATACAACCCACCCAGAAAATGATTTAAAATACTTCAACGTTACTTTTTCACATAATACTATTTTAAGTTTTATATAATTTTGGTCAATTTAAATTTTTTTTTTACAGTGTAATGCATTTCTACTGCTAAAAATTGTTCAAATGCGATGTTCTTATTATACACACATCTTGATGGAATACGAGGAAGTATACAACACGCGATGATAAATATTGATGTAGCTCTTTTTCTATATATGTGTTGACTTTTTGATTAGATATTCTATATAGCTATGGTTTATTTAGACCAAATAACGCACTGTGGTGAAATATTAATAATACACCTTTACATTGTTAAAAATTATTTTTGTTTAAAAAATTAAGGATGACACATTTGAAAAATACAATTATCATGAGAATGCAGTCATCTTTTATTATTATTATTTGTTCTTCAGTGTGCATCATCATTTGTAAAACAACATTTTTAAACCTCAGAAATTAAAAAAATAAAATAAAAATATTTCATCAAACACACCCAATACTATACTTAATTACTTATGCCTAATACCTTTTTTTTTATCCTTTGTACGCGCGACTACATGTAATGTATACATAAAATAAACGAGTAGAATCACAACTCAGAAAATATGGTTTGTTATATACTTGAAATTATAAATGGGTAAGGGAGAAACCACAAAATAGTTGACATAACGCATAATTAAATAGTTACGTCACCTTGATCAAACAACGTATATAGTTTCTCCATTCATTTATTATACTGTACAAGACCAAAAACAAAAAAACTCTATAATATAAGAGTATAAAGTGCTGAGTACTCGTGTGTGTTCAACTAAAAATAACTTTATACAGTTTTTAGACGAATGTTTATACAATGCACAGTTAATTATGACGCGACTTTGTTATTATGTAATATGGTTATGAATGCCTCCACACATTGCTCCGACCGACACACCGCATCACGTCTCATGTATAATATTATGTTATGTATAGAGAGCGCAAAAATAGTCGATCATTTTGACAAAATAGTCGACTATATAGTCGATGATTGTTGGTGCAAATAGTCGACAAATAGTCGATTTTATACGAAAAAGTCGAAAAAAGTCGATTTTTTTATACATAAATTTATATAAAGAATGATAAAAAAAAAGATTTTGTGAGTAAAAAATAATTTAATTTAATGTTTAAACAGTAATTTTAGTATCTAAATACTCAAATAGGCCGAGCGTGTCCCTATCTTGTATGTATTTTGTTAACGCGATAAAAACCATGAAATTTTTTTTAAAAGGGTATGAGCAGAGTCCCCTCCAGGAGGGGACTCTGGTATGAGACATGAGCACTATTACAAAATAGTATCAAATTTACCTAGGACTCATCGGGCAAGGCACAGCAGAGAGCTCTGTACAGCTAGAGATGATTCATACGCAACATCTACTAGCTGACTGAGCTGGGGAAGTAAGTGGCAGTGCGCTTTTATACACAGTGCCCTCTCAGCTGCACGCGCTGATTCGTTGGTACAAGAGAGCGCGCGAAAACTGGCTTGCTATTTGAAATTCTAAATAAATTACTATGAATTTTTTTCAAAAAGTATAGAATACCAATTGTCGGATTTATGTATCGATATATCGATACATATCGCCTCAAAAAAGTATCGATAATATCGATACTATCGGATATATCGATATATATCGCCGATTTCTAGTAGAAATCTCCTTAAAAACTTAAAAAAAGTGCGAAATAGTCGACAAATAGTCGATTTCTCATGAAATAGTCGCTGAGCTCGAAATAGTCGAAAATAGTCGATTTTTTTATTGGTTTAAAATGCACCATTTGTTGAGATCGGTGGAGATATGAAATAATACTAGCAATAGTCGACATAATGGCAATAGTCGAAAAACTATTTTTGCGCTCTCTAGTTATGTATATTTAGTACCATATTATATATACTCAAACGTGGACGTACTATAGACACAACACAACGCATGCGAAAGTGACGCTAAATATACGAGAGGTCAAACGTTAAACGACGTTCATTGTCTGCTAATAATTTGCTGCTGTTTGCGAGGCAGGTGAAATTGAATGTGCAGTCAGCATTACTTTGCATTTTATAATATTTTTGTCTAATATAACCCTCACTGTTTCTCCACATCAATTAATTATTTTTTGTTAGTAAATATTAATACGTCATGATTGGCACATGTGTGTACATTGTATTCTGAATAATAATGTAGCTTACCGGTGGAGTGTTAATGAATTATTGGTAGAGTATAGGAAAAGTAGAGGAATCCCTGATTTCCTCTTTTAGCATTTTTTTGCGGAGCCCTGTTTTCCACAGAGGTTGGAAAAATTAAATAAGGGATACTTTTCACACTTTTACCACCGAAAACGTCCTTACAGCAATTTAAATGATTTTTTTTTTTTTTTTGCATAATTACATTATCGTCTATCTAGTTTTTAAATGTAAATTTTCATTTAAATGTAATTACAGAAAATCGTTTATTTAATTGATTTGCTATTACTGGCGCGTGTTTGTCTGCTAGACTGAGGTGAGATGACATCATATGTCACGCTCCATGAAGCTTGACAGCAATACTTGTCACTTGACTTGACGTCGCCCTAACACCTCAGTAGCAAACACATAAAACAATAACTATAAGTCAGTATCTCCCGCAGTCTCCTACTATATAAGATATACTTAATCACTCGTTATAATAACATATTTAATATTATTTATTCTCGATAAATCAATCAATTATTCTCATTATCTGTTATATATTAATTATATTTTTTCTCTCTCTCTCTCTCTCTCTCTCTCTCTCTCCTCTCTCTTTGATCAGTATATTGTCGTAAAAAGACTTTGAGTGGATTGGCCCATATTGCTGGACAGCTGCAATTCAGCGGTAACGCACTATTCTTTTTTAGCGTTTTTTTATTCTACTATTATTAATCATTACCACATCAAATAAAAGCTCTTTTCCGCACGGCGATTCATATTAATTTATAAAATCAATGTATATAATTATTCTGAGACCAGAGCAAACGATTTTTTTTTCAACATACTGTAGTGTAGACGTTACGCACATACCACTGCGTTTTTCCCAGACCATATTTACAGAATAAATAAAGCACAACTTCTAAAAAAGTAAAAAATAATCAAGTACATAATACTATAAGGCAGCTCGCGTAATAAAAAGAGCATCTGGGACCATAGGTGTGACTGATACAACAGTGAGCCGGCACGTGCAAAACAATGAAAAAACAATAATAAACAAGTGAGAGGCTCTGGGAGCAGAAAATAATTCACGCATCGTGAGCACTACAAGATATAAATAATAATAAAATAATTAGAGACAATACCTTCGCCTTTTCACTCACATTTTTACAATGAAAATTGCAAGTTTTATGGCTCCACGTTGTACTTTAACTTTAAACAATTTAATAATAATAATAATATCATCAGAATTTGGAGTGCATTCTTCTTCAATATTTGATAAAACAAATTTAGTTATAAACATTGTTAATTTTGGTAGCTCAAATTTTAAGTTATTTAAATATATAATAATAAAAGGTCAACTTTTTTATTCCAATGGCATTTTACTGCTATTTTTTGTTGCTGGTGAATGAGTGGGGGAGGGAGAGAGAGAGAGAGAGAGAGAGAGAGAGAGAGAGAGAGAGTAATAAATGTATGCTAATTAATGATTTATAGACGGTGAAGTTTAAATACGTAACTTAATATCATTATAAACTGTTTCACTTGCCGTGTAAAATTGTAACTCAAAACTTATACGATATACAAGATATACTAATTAGAATATTATTCAGCGCATGCATTTGATGAATATAACGCGATTTAATACAAGATAGCTCATACCATAACATTTTCGAATCAAATTGTTTGTCATGCATCTATCCTTTATTTGCATAATTATCCATATCAAAATAAATTTAGTAATAATAAATGATTGCACTAAATCTTTTACAAAGAAAAATTAAGTTTAGAAGTCGAGTATATAATGCCAACCTATCAACCAACGTCAATGCAACATAAAAAGAAATAACAAATCATATTTCTTTTCCTTTTCAGATAAAATCAAAAATACACAATATAATAAAGTATTTTGTTTGATATACTATATTTATTAAAATATTTACATTTTCTATCTAAAACAATAGAATTTTGCCATGCCAACGTTATCATATCATGTATAATATGTCAAACAAATAAACAAAAGGTGCATCTCTCTCGTGGAGTCAATGATTTGCCCTATACCCTCCTCTCCCCTCACTGGTGCTGCTGCAAATATCACACTTGATAACAATGACAAACAAAGAGCGGCTGCATTGTGTTGATGCACCGTGCTGAGGTTGAACTATTATCATAATAAGTGGCACGACAAAACATATGAACATCATCTGCATAGCCCATTGTAGCAGAGTGAGAGTTTTATACATGAGATAAATTTTTTAATCTTTTGGTACCTCAAAACATGTAAGAGTCTATAGTATCCTTAATTTAAATTTGAACAGCCTCGGTTCAATAGTTTTCTCAAAATAAGCTTTAACAATAGGGTTCTCAAAAACTGAAAAGTTATCTTTCCATTATCACTCTGCCTGTATACTTGGATATATAATATTATATATAATAATGTAATCATATGTTGCTGTAATATAGCGGATTGTATAACTATAGTTAATTAAATAAAAAAAAATCATGAATTTATATTATATATATATATATAATTTATATATATATTATATAAGTTATGTTGTTGTTTTTTATCTCATTTAATTACAAAAATATAAATCATGTAAAATCTTCGTGTTTTAAGCAAGTACCGTACTACCATATAGTTATGCGAATCACATCAGAAAAAAATTGAGCAGTTGTCAATGTAAAAACTGTTAAACATGTCGATTGACAGTTTATACTTCCACCAGACGACGTTAGTCTAGCCTTCCCTCACACCCACTCCGTTCTCCAGAGCAACCCTCACCACCTCCCCTCAAACCCCCCAAACCCTATAGAGCCGATGAGTCACCACTATATAGACGCAGATCGATTTGATGCTGTGACGTTTCTACAAAAGTTTATTTTTCTCTTTTTCTCTCTCTTCACGAATTTTGCTATCGTGTTCATTTCTATACTTTTTAACTTTTCATTTCTTTTAATCTTATTTTTAGAAATTTTATTATAATTTAAAATGAAAAATATGTTGTAAAAATAAATGTTATCTTTAAATTAGAAAAAAAAAAAACTTGTTGATTTTACAATGCAGGGCAATAAATGTTATATTTTTGAACTCACGGTCTTAATTGTCTAATGTATAGAGAGAGAGAGATCACACAATCAGTTTTTATTACTCTAATCTGCCTGTAAATTGGTAAAACTTTATTTTTATGAGGATTGCCTTTGCCGCCCACGACAGTGACTTCATATAAGGATGCACTATGAAATAAAGCCAATGGTCAGAATTGGCTTTAATTTTTGTTATATGAGCTGGAGAACATTTAGAATAATTTTTTCATTAATTCCAGGAACAAAGCTGAAGGATATAGAGAGCTATAACAGTTTTTATGATATATTTTTAATATTTGAATACTTCAAGCGCATAATAACAAAATAATAAAAAAGAAACTTATAAAATGCTCAGAATTACCCATGAATGGTTATAGATGATTATTTTATTTTAATTTACAAAATAAAGTAAAAAATTAAAACGATTAATAAAAATGTATTCAACGGTTTATATCTGATGAAACCTCTTAATAACAAATCAAACATATAAAAACAATAAAATTTGTGATGTAATTTCAGTTCAGTAATTAAGCTATACACTATTATCTCAAGGACAAAAGTTTAAGAGTGTATATTAATTAGACCTATATAGAAATATACACTTAAGTACTACGTGTATATATATAAAAGTTTAGTGTCACTTGAAAAATAACTGATGTCACTAATAGTATAATAGTTCATCCACCTGATTTAAGACGACTACGTAATTCAAATAACTTGCAGTAACAAAATGACGTCATCACGTTTACAAGATCGCGTCGTGTAATGTGATTCATGTTTTATTTCAAACCTGCAGCCGTCATAACCACTAATAACAATGAATTATTGTTGCCTTATACAGTACATTATACATATTTTTAGATATAAAACGAGTACCATAAGTTGCTATCTCTGCAGGCTTTGTTGTATTTTTTACACTGAAGTTGAATTTCATTTAAAATATTTATTTTTATATAATATAAAAACAGTGAAAAATTGTTAACGTGTGGGGTCCTGTAGTCAATTATGGTAAATTAAAAAAAATTCAAGTGGGCCTGATTTTTTGCACAGTACAGTACTTTGGGCCTAGAAGAACCACGACAAGATATATATTATGTAAAAAAAAAAAAAAAACTTAAGGGGTGTAACCATTCACAATCATGATTTAGGAAAGGTTTGAGATTTTAAAACCATATACGGCTAATATTTTATATAAGAGAAGAGAGAAATTAAATCTTATTTTAATGGTGATCTACACTGAATTTATGTCATACAGTGGTAGCTGGACGCCAGAAGCTTTAAAATGTTATACAAAATTTTCAACACTACCAAAATCTGGAATTATTGGATCCTGTGAAGTATAACTTTGAATTTATTTCTTTTTATTATTATTTTTTATTTATTTCTTTTTGGTATACCTATATATAGATATGGTTCCATTAATCACGATTATATGTATAAAGTTGTTGCTTCATTATAGGGTTGAAAAGTGCACGAAGTTTTGAGTTCGAGCTTGATGCAGGTGTATAGTACAGTAGAGAGGTTGAGGTTCGTGACTTGTTGGAGTGCTGGTCACCCAAGCAGAACTCCATTCCATCATCATGCTGAGAACTCATCATCTCCACACTCAATCTCTAACGACCTTTGTGTATTTAAACTACATAGTATAAGCAAATTCACACGAAATATTAGCAAAAACACGTTCAGTACGTCCACATCGAGTCACTCTGACTGAAGTCATTCGTAAACCCTTGCTCTAAAAAATGCGCAATTGCATTTAAAAAGCAAAACGTGATCGTCATTGTTGTTGTTGTTTTTTGAGAAGCACACATTACAGGGTTTACGAACACCATTTCCATACAACCTGAGGTCGGGGTGCGTATTTTAAATTTTAGCAAATAAACACTATTCATTATTTTTATTGATTTTTAAATGATAAAAAAAAAAAAAGTGCAAATACGTTTCTAATTATGATTTAAATGGTTGTGGTATAGCGCAATTTAAAAACAAGTTTTACAATTATTTATTACTTAATTAGTTTTAAATCAATTGAACTTGTAGTAATTATACACTTTGATTCAGTGGTAGGTACAGAAGAATGGACCACGGGAGATGAGGTGATCAGTTATGAAGATAACTAAATTATAATAACTGTGGGTTATTGACAGATATCTCCACTGTAGGTTATTGACCATAAATATCTCAACTTAATAATCTTTTTATTCAGACAAATTTGTGGCTTGAAAAATATAAAGTATACTGCTGACAGCCTCAATAATTCAAAATTATGTACGGTGAAAATTACTGGCAGAAAATTTATACATTTTATATAATTCAGCAGATGTGCCGTATATAGTAGTTATTACGTTTAATTAGCGCTAGTATATAACACCTTGACTTGCATAGATTAACTTGTCAATAAAAATATGATTTAATGCGCCGTATATATTATAATAACCCTTGCAGGAAAAAATTTGCATCTCTCTCTCTCTCTCTCTTTCTCTCTCTCTCTCTCTCCTCACCCTGACTTGTTTTCAATAGTTACGGCATAAAAGTTTAAAAAAAATCAATGATAATCACCAAGACAACAAAATCAATATTGATTGCACACGTATATTATGTTGATTGACAATGATAATGAACCTAAAGGAATGTGATTACCAGTCAATCAAGCAGAAATTTGCAAACACTGGAGTGAGCTACAGCAGGTTATTAACCTCACATACATTCTTTGTAATTCATTATACTAATGCTATATAATGATGAAAGCAAATTGTTATCATACTATATAAAGTGATTGCTGAGTTTGCTAATATTTACTTTTATATATTCGCTCACTCACACGTCAAATTATCATTTTCAAGTATATAATTTTTTTCTCTGTTGATTTAATTTAATCACGTAGCATGTATTATCAATAAAATCAAATGGTACATAAAAAAAATATAACAATAGTACACAGGACCGCGATAATATATTTTACCATTCAAAAACTCGCTCTAAATTTGCAATGTTATTATTATGAGAAGAACACGATGGAATTAAATGGTAAAATATCGTATCGTGGTCCTGTGTACATACGCCTGTATAATGCGGTAATAATTTCAAAATATAAATAATGATTAATGATTAAAACGAAGAAAAACAGAGCACAATTCAATGCCAATGTTTTTAAATTTTATGATATATAAATAAGAAAACTTTGTATAACATATTATTGTGCTACAGCTTTATCATGCATAGTTTCATCAAGATCTACGTATGTATATTCTTATCGACAAGGGCTATGGGATCGTAGTACACACGTGTTTCATATTTGTCTTACACCTCAATACTTAAAAGAAAGTAAAATAAAAGCAATAGTCAAATATAACAATCTCAAATTCTAATTAAAACGTTGCATCGAACAATAGACATTGTTACCCTCGATGATTCAAGAGGGGTGCTTATAATTAAATTGCTCTAAATATAAAACTACATACATACCTATCTGTCTACATTTTAGCTAAGTTTAGACACATCTCTATGGCAACAAAAAAGCCTGCATGGCATCTCAAGACCAAATTAAAAACTTTTTTTTCCACGTAAATTTGCAAGCTATAAATATATTTAAGTGCATTTTTCAAGTGAGATATTTGGACGAGCACAACATTTCAATGCTTAGCACAAAATAAATATTCGCCGTTTTTTTTTTTTTTTTTTTTTTTTTTTATATATAATTATTATTATTATTTAAAGGATACATTTGTTAATAGTTACAGTTAATAATTAATAATTATAAAAGGTAAGAATTTAAGAGCATTTGACCATCAGTGAATAGAAATAAATTGACTCAACCATCTTTATCATGCGGTACTATATATACACTTTATGCGTGCAATAATAAAATTGTTGTGTTTGTTGTTGTTGTTGTTGTTGTTGTTTTTTTTTTGTTTTGTTTTTTTTCTGTCTCTTGATTATAGAGATGATCGCAGTAGGTTTCCTCAAGTTCCTCTAATAATATAGTTTATTATTATATATTTATTATTAGTGGTAGAAAATGATTGCATTTTTGCTAAATTATATCATAATCGCAACATGGTGTACTTGTGGCGGTTTGAAAATAAAATATAAAATATATATATTATATAATAATAATAATAATAAAACTGTAACCACTAGACAAGAAAATAACGAGAGAGAGAGAGAGAGAGAATGTTTGCTTTCAATCTACAACCGCAGTCTGATTGCGATCCATCAATAATCTATTTACTTGCAATTTTTTTTTTAATTCGTTTATTTTTTGCCCCACATTTCACATACAAGTCAAAAATGATGTGTGAGTGACATTGACGATGTGTGTTTAAAATAAGATATACTACATATCGCAAGGTCTCTTCTATGCTGATGTTGATTGAGTCATTATTATTAGTGATAGACAATATAACAGAGGATCTTTATCTCAAGCGACAAACGACTGAGCAATGAAAATTACGAAGATGGTTAAAAATTAGTCACGGACAGCAAAGATAAAAATATATTATAAGACCATCGAAACAAATGCAGGCGTTACAATTTTTCTTATTATTTTTTTAAAAGTTAGTCACAGCTCAAGGATACAATGTAATCATCTTTTAATCGGAGTAAGACATTATTCTTAGTTTTCATCGACGCTTGCAAAACTGTCTGTCGTTCGTATACGGCAATATGGACAATATTAAGACTATAATCATAAAACAACAGATAAAAATAAAATAAAGTACAGTATATTCCTTATTATGATAAAACGAAGGAAAGAGTAATCTATTGAATTTAATTTATAAAAAGTTATACACTTACATTTTTAATATTGCACTATTAAAGCACATGTGTATAAGTAATTAATGTATGTATCACGATTTTAAATAGTAAAATTTTTGAATAAATTTAATGAAGAAATTACAGGTTACACTTCTTCACCTTATTAATAAAAATAAGAGTATAATTACATTTATTTATTTTTAGTATCGCAAATTTAACTCAAACCTTATAGCATGACAGGGTTTCTGCTCATGAATGGGTTTAAAATAAGAATATTTAGTAAAATTAATAATATGCAAATGATATAAATTAATGGCTAGCTAATTTGCATACATAAGAAAAAATAGGATATTGAGACTCTTAGGTAAACTATGAATAATCTTTTAGGTATAGAGCAATTATAGAGCTATTAGATTATTAATTAGACTTATATGCTATTGGTTAGGTAACTTAAATAAAGTGAAAATAAAACACAAAGGATTATGGATCCATCTTTTAGATTATTATTACCACATTGAATTATTGTATGAATTTACTCTTTATAAAGAGACAAGTAAAAATTATTATATTTATATATTATTATTATAATATATCAATACCACATTGCCAATATTATATCTTAAATATTTACCATACTTATGCCAAACACAAATCACTTATCACAATTTTAATGTGATCAAAATATGCACAGATTCTAATTATATGCATAATATAATTATGCAATAATTTGCATATAAAAGATGCATTGCACAGAATCTAATTTATTATGCATTTATGCATAATATTACTTTAATTAGATAAAATAAGCACATGACAAAATATAAACAATCACAATAAAGTGATTGACACAACGGACTACTCGCGACAAGAGAGATTCGTACTCTTGTTGTCCAATTCCCATCCTGAGACTGAGCTCCTGAGGGTCCCTTCCCTCAGTATTTATACTAACTTGTGGCGTGGGGACGCCAAAGCTACATTGACCCTGTGAGGGTGCCTCTCAACACTGACATCCTTCCCATCCATCCAAACACGTGTCTTTTTGCAGGCGTCAGTGTTTTCTAAATAATATTAAATATCATAGAACAAGGAAAATAATAATAAAATCTAGCTGACACTACTGTTTTATATATGTATTAATATTTATAGTGATAATAACACGTGTAAGATTTTCTGTCAAAATTAGTATACAAAAACTCATGACATCATCATAAAACATAAAACAAAGTCTTTCATTCAATAGTGCAACTTATATTATAATAACATAAAATATAAGGAAATAAAACTAAAATAATATATAATAATATTCGATGACATTTCTGACTGCCTTAGATGCCCCTAAATAAGGACATAGGTTGTTATTTGACAATCATGAACTTATTTATATATTAAAAGAATTTCATCGAAAATATTATTATATATAAGAAAATATTAAAATTTTATTTTAAAATATCGTATACTATTGATGTTTTTTTTTTTTTTTTTTTTTTTTTTTTTTTTTTTTTTGATTAAATTGAAAGTGCATGCGCATTACAAATAAAATTATTGCATAGCTTTATTTGCATTATAAAATAAATAAATATATTGAAATAATAAAGCAATATTCTATATTAAGATTGGCTTAAGATTTATGGCATGTGGGTTTTGATAGTTATATGAAAAAATATTAAATTATGTAAGAATTGTATAATTAAAAACATAATATTGAAATTGTTGGATCCAACCATGGGAGATTTAACTTGCGGCATTTGCCTTTACGTTGTAAGGAAACCATGGAAAACTTACAACACAAGTGACATAAAATTTATTAAAATAAATACTGAATTGCGGATTTAAACGCAATATTTGAATATTAAAAAACTTAATAAAAAATATTAAGAAAAACTTTACTTGAATTCAAATTATTTAAGACAAAGAAAAAAATGAAACTTTATATTTAATGCAAAATTGAGCAATTTAAAGCTAATTTTTTACTGCTTATTATACTTTATTGTATATAGCAAGAATTAAAACTTTAAATATTGTACAAATACTTTGATTTAACTTTATTTTAAGCAAAGATTTTACTAAAATGTACTGTACAAATACGTAAAGTTAAAAATTGCACCAATTAAACATGAAAATTGCAATTATTGCATTTCATAAAAATGATCAATAAAATAACAAAAATTGATACATTTTAAACAATGTAATATAATATGTTATTATTAAATTAAATCAATCATAGACAAAATAAGTCCTTGAGGTTTCTATGATTGAGAGTGATCATTATTTTACCTTTTTGCGTCGCTTTTATTGCACTAGCGATCGCAATAATACACTTTATTGCCCATATTGTAAGATTTTTATCTTACGTAAAATTGGGGATTTTATAAGGGAATTCACTTTGTTGAACTCTTTTTGTGATTTCAAAATAGGGTGAAACTTTCACTTTCACTAAATGGCATATTGGCTTATTGAGGTATGGTATTATATGTGGTATTATTATTATTATGAATGATAATTGCACCAAATAATATTATATTTATATTGTGGCTTGTGTTTACTTGTATTTTTTTTTTTTTTTATATAAGAAAATAATGTATTATTAACAAAATTTGAATATTTAAGAAATAATTTGCCCCCACCCGGGGAAAAATAAGCAATTTGTAAACAAATTGAATATTATTTTTGGGTAAATAAATGCAAGTTATGATAATGAAATATTATTGCTATAGAGCGTAATATGTTATATTAAACAATAAAATTCAAACTTTGGGTGAATTTATGCCATCTTTGGCGTATTTTTGCTCAATATATTGAAACATTAAACTGCTCTTATATGATACTGTATATTGTAAAACAATGAGCACTAAGCAAAGTCATAATAAAAATTGCAAGAAGTTATTGCAGAGAAATTTGCAATGAGAATATTGCATAAAATTGCATGAATTGATGCATATTAATTAAATGGCAATAGGCAATTTGATTAATTTTACAAATTATTTGTAATTTGATTATTGTGCAATTATGAAAATGTGCTTGTTGCATTTATTTGATAAGATAAAAATGCGTAATTTCAATACATGGTATTGTGTAATTTAGTGGGTAGGACCACAAAGCAGAGCAAAGCTGCATATTATAACGCATAAACTGTAAGTTGGTACCAACATCTTATAATGTAAAGAAATGCAACGTAATTATAATAGGCACAATTTTTACTTAACTATATTTTAAATATAGTAAAATTGCGTAAAGTAACAAGATTCTGTTGCCTTTATTGCTTTATTGCCTTACCGGGATGATTAGCATCATTATAAAGTTATGTCGTGCGACATAAAAGAGATCAGCTGTCTTTTGACAGTAAAGTGCCGTTAGCCTGTATTGCCGCTGCGACAATTTATGCCGTCTTACTATCGTATGCAAATACGGTTATTTGGCAATAAAATGATCTGTACCATTATGCCAAAATCATTCGGTAAGTGCATAAAAACAAATAATTTACAGAATAATATTTATGTATTAATAAAATAATACACTTTTTTTACGTTAAACCCGTAAAAACAATAAGAAAATTGCCATAAAATATTATTTTAAAGTAATCTTTTACTTTTATTTGCCAAAATTATATTTAATTAAAATTGCTAAGCAAAATTTTAATAAAATAATAAAATATTGACTTGCTTTAGTTTCATATTTACTTGCATAATTAACATTGAAATTAATGTTATTATATTAAAATGCAATAGTAATGAAAATTGATTGCAAATTATTAAATAATATTGCTAAATATTATGCAAATATTTAAGAAATATGCCCCTAGTTTCGCGATATTGTGTATATAAACACAATAAAACAAGTGGAGAATTTTTCTCTCTTTTTCTCTCACTGCAGCTGAAGCAGGCGAGATATTTTGTACCGCGTGGGGTGCGTGAGAGTTGTCTCTCTCATGCTGCTTGCTTACTAGCCGCGCGCGCTCACCAGCGAGAGGCTTACCGGCAGATTACCGGCAAATCAACTTTTAGTTTTATGATAAATAAAACTGATTTTACGATTAAAAAAGCCATCAAAATGCATAAAATTGAAATAATTTTACTTTTATTTTGATTTTTTTGCATGATTTAATTAATTAATATAATTAATTAATATGGTGCCAAACATAATTAATAAACATGTGGATCATATTAAAATATGTGTTTTATAAATTAAGTTAACCTTTAAAAAACCAATAGCATTACGTGAAAACGCAATGTTCCCGTGGTGCACGCCAACTGAAGTATGGTGCCACCTGCCTACTCGTTGAGTGACATCGGACATGTCGCTCAATTGCCCACTCGTTGGAAGCCATCTATAGCTTGACAGGGTTTCTGCTCATGAATGGGTTTAAAATAAGAATATTTAGTAAAATTAATAATATGCAAATGATATAAATTAATGGCTAGCTAATTTGCATACATAAGAAAAAATAGGATATTGAGACTCTTAGGTAAACTATGAATAATCTTTTAGGTATAGAGCAATTATAGAGCTATTAGATTATTAATTAGACTTATATGCTATTGGTTAGGTAACTTAAATAAAGTGAAAATAAAACACAAAGGATTATGGATCCATCTTTTAGATTATTATTACCACATTGAATTATTGTATGAATTTACTCTTTATAAAGAGACAAGTAAAAATTATTATATTTATATATTATTATTATAATATATCAATACCACATTGCCAATATTATATCTTAAATATTTACCATACTTATGCCAAACACAAATCACTTATCACAATTTTAATGTGATCAAAATATGCACAGATTCTAATTATATGCATAATATAATTATGCAATAATTTGCATATAAAAGATGCATTGCACAGAATCTAATTTATTATGCATTTATGCATAATATTACTTTAATTAGATAAAATAAGCACATGACAAAATATAAACAATCACAATAAAGTGATTGACACAACGGACTACTCGCGACAAGAGAGATTCGTACTCTTGTTGTCCAATTCCCATCCTGAGACTGAGCTCCTGAGGGTCCCTTCCCTCAGTATTTATACTAACTTGTGGCGTGGGGACGCCAAAGCTACATTGACCCTGTGAGGGTGCCTCTCAACACTGACATCCTTCCCATCCATCCAAACACGTGTCTTTTTGCAGGCGTCAGTGTTTTCTAAATAATATTAAATATCATAGAACAAGGAAAATAATAATAAAATCTAGCTGACACTACTGTTTTATATATGTATTAATATTTATAGTGATAATAACACGTGTAAGATTTTCTGTCAAAATTAGTATACAAAAACTCATGACATCATCATAAAACATAAAACAAAGTCTTTCATTCAATAGTGCAACTTATATTATAATAACATAAAATATAAGGAAATAAAACTAAAATAATATATAATAATATTCGATGACATTTCTGACTGCCTTAACCTGTTTGTTATTTTACTTACATGCATTTTAACATATAAAATAACAAGTTTTACTTTTAATTTAGATTTTTTTTAAGTACATTTCGTTTAACACTATATATTCTATCAATAAAATATGTTAAAAATTAGCTTCTTAAATTTTTACAAGGAATAATAAGCAAATAAATAAAAACGAAAAGCAATAATTACAACAGTATTCATAAAGTTGTATAATAATGCGGCGGCTCCTTTGTAAACAAATAACTTAAACTGTATATGCAGCAATTATAACTTAATTTCAAAAAAAATAATAAAGTTCGTGTACATTTAAAATAACAATTATGTACGTCAATATTTTAACCAATGAAAATACCCAATAATATATTAACACAAAGAGATAAGAAAATGTAATATACCATAATAATAAAACTTGAAGAAAATTTCAATTGAAATATAAAAACCCGCACTAAATAAGCTTATATTACATGAGTCAGTGGGTGTCGAATAATAAATATATAAATAATATATCTTGATGTGGTATCAATAACTTCGTGACGTCAGCTCTCAAGTTCTAAGAAAATTATAAACCCACACTCTCTCAACAAATCATGTGATGCTAAACTTATTAGAATAATAAAATAGTACACACGTATCTATGATCTGAAATAAAGAACTAATAAACTTATTGTTATATAAAAAGTTACACGGAAAAAACAACAAACTATAATATATTATGAGACACTATATTATAAAATTGTATTCTTCTATTACCTTACGGCAAAACAATGTTTTAATATAATATGCTAATATCTTCAATATGGAGATGATATATAATTATATAAATACTGTACATACATACGGTATTGCGATAGATAGAATAATATATATATATCAGTCTCTGTATACGTTTGTTACAGATGGTAAACTTAAACTCTTAGTTCTAGCTCAAAGAATTATAAAAAGAAAGATTATATAAGTTTACCATCTGTAATAATATGATAAAAAAATCATTTTATTACTTTTTATGTTACTACCATGTAGTATCTAAATAGAGCAATATGTTATGGGATAATTTCAAAATACTCAAAAAAGTGTCGCTGAAAATTTCTTATAGATAAATTGTCTCGGAAATCCTTAACTTTTCTACATAAATTATATTCGTTGAGGTTTTTTTAATTGCCAATAGAAGACTTGGAAAAGTAGGTTTAGTGAGAAAATAAAATAAACAAACTCAGCACAGCCCAACAATACTCTAACAAGTAAGTGCTAGCAGACGACTTACTTGTTAGTGTTCCTGGCTACATTTAACATGCTTTCTTATGGGGCAATGAAGCAGCTATAACTCAAGTTTGAATTATTTTTCAGAGCTGAAATTTTTACTGTAGTTTACTGAGCCTACAAGCTCTGTACAAGCTTTTGTTTTCCTGGATTTCAAATGATTTGGTTACAAACTATTTTTTTACCCAATTGACTTCAAATCCAGGAAAACAAAAGCTTTGAGGCTCAGTAAGCTACAGTAAAAATTTCAGCTCTGAAAAATAATTCTAACTCAAGTTATAGCTGCTGCATTTCACCATAAGAAAGCATGTTAAATTGAGACAGGAACATCCATGACAGGAACACTAAGTCGTCTGCTAGCACTTTGTTTAGTATTGTTGGGCTGTGAGATTACTTTCTCACTAAACCTACTTTTGCAAGTCTTCTATTAGAATGCAACAATAAAAAAAATATATGATATATTTAAGATGAATTTTGAAAAAGGTCCATTATAGTTTTCTTGTATATATGTATAATATGTTACATTGAACTAACTGTGGTTTAAAATTTTACTCTATATACAAAATAAAACTTTACATTAAAATGTCTGTACCTACATAAGGCAAGATAATACAAATTTATATCAGAGTGTCTGTGCCTTAAGTCCTATATAGGAATTTGATCTACTCTGTTCCTCATGTAAACAATGGTGAGATCATCAGTAATAATGACAGCTCGGTTTAACTGCCCAATGTTATGAGGTAAGTTAAGTACTTGAATGTTTCGACAAAACATATAACTAATAATTATCACATACTTAGCACCTACTGTATAGGTGAAGATTTAACTTCGCTATGAAAACTTCCTTCTTTTTTTAATACTTTACTTGACTTGTAAACAGTATTATTATTATATTGAAGGTATTTCCTTAAAGTAATAGAATTCTAAGATTTTTTTTTTTTTTTAAGCTTGTTAATTTATTTTAGTTTTGAATGGAGCAGAGGTCAAATTTTAATAATTTTGTAACCTTCCAGTGGTACAAAATACTAATAATATAGATTAAAATAATTAAATTATCCATTTTTTATTTACTTTATTGAACTCTATATTATAAAGAAGAACTTTTAAGCTATAGGAACTTTGAAGAAAGCAAACATAATTAAAATATTTTACACTGATAGAAAATATACTTATATGGTAATGCAATGTTGTATAATTGCTCCCGTGCATGCAGTCGCTACGTTGTGCATACAGGTGAATCCTATATAAAAATGATACCTGCATGTGGCATAAATATAGTGCACCAAACAATATAAAATTGCATTTTGAATTATAAATTTACTGCATTGCGGTCAACAACGATTGATATTGTGTTCTCTTTATTGTGTTGAATTAGCATGTAATATATGATGTTACAAGCTTTATATAGAGCATTAATTAGTTTTCTGAATTAAGTCCCCCGCTAAATATACGCAGCAGTAATATGATACACGTGATGATACACAATGCTTCTCACAAGAACACAATTGACCCAAACGGAAGACAGAAAATTATATATATAGAAAACAAATTAACAAAAGAAAACTTTTGATAATTAAGTTGTTGCAGTTTTTTTTATTTTTTTTTTATGTGTAACACAGACTACAAAAACTTCAATATAGTCACGTGAAGCCAATAAACTATATATTTTTTTAATGATGGTAACGTTTTTTTTTTTTTTTTTTTTTTTTTTTTCATCTTGGACCATCGCAAGATATTGATGTACCAAAATAAAGCCTAACGATTGATAATTAAATAATAATTGTTTGTTTATATAAAAGATCATGTTGCATTATTATTGGAATAACTTCGATCATTATAAAGCAAGTAATTCGAGAAGAGAGTATAATTTAATGGATTCTAAATATCACTGCAAAGTTACACTGAAAAATAAAATTGTATTACTAAGTCATTTTCTGAATATCTAATTTTACTTTAAGGATTATGTACAACTTTTATATTTTATAATACTATTCATTCATTTATTATTTCTTTTTCTTTGCTGCAGAGTCTGCTACTATATACGTTGTGGAGTAAAATATAAATGTAATAGTGACCCAACAAAAATGTTATTTATATTTCAGTGTAGCACGCAGGTATTGACATCACGACTATCTGCAAATTGATCATGACATTCAATATATTGATTCATCATAATATTACAAATTTTATTCGAGGTACGGTTATCTGATCTTCAAATATATACAATACAGATGTGGGTTTGTCAATCTTAATATTTCAAATTTAAACAACTATAATATCTTCACCACCTACAATTTGATTGATATAATACTATTTTATTTTATTTTTTATAATCGTTATTCGACATATTTTTACCAAATCATAAATTAAATAACTTTGCAGGAAAGATATAATGTAAACCAAACATTGAATTGTTCTTAAAATAAAAACTGACAAATTTAAATAATTGTGTGCTTATTTTTAGTGCTGAGTTTTAAGGAAGTTGTAGTGAAATGTATGGGATCTTTACGGGAAGTATCGTCATATAATACACCTCAGTAGGCACACCTTGCATGGTTGAGGGACTTGCACGTGTTACTGGAGCACCAATGAGGGGTGTGAGCCACGTGTGTGGCACGTGTACAATCAAAACCACGTGTATCTTAGAGAGAGAGAGAGAGAGATTGAAGTCGAACATAATGATGTAGCAGAATAAATGTATAATTTCAATACATATTTCTATCATTTTAATAGTTAAATCCAAATTACATAACGGATAAGTTTTAGAAATAGTAATGCTTATATACCACATTATGCCTACTATCTAGAAATAATTTAAATTTTATATTCTAAACGTTTTAAGAATGCTTTATTATAAATATATAGCTGTAG
This sequence comes from Ecdyonurus torrentis, assembly GCA_949318235.1. Lineage (NCBI taxonomy): Eukaryota > Metazoa > Arthropoda > Insecta > Ephemeroptera > Heptageniidae > Ecdyonurus > Ecdyonurus torrentis. The sequence goes on from OX439130.1 coordinate 46,479,240, forward strand.
AATTATTATAGTTGCCGGTGATAATAAACAAATAAATTTTTTGGTTGTTTTTATTGACTCATTATATTAATTATTCTAAGTTATTTATTATTAATATGTAAAGTGTGACTGTCTTACTGTCATTCAATTCTACTACAAATTTTCTAACAAAACAAATAATAATAATAAAACTTAAAATAATGTTTAAAAATTGTACAGTACTAAAATGAGAGTTCTGAACTTTTAAATAATAAGAAACCAAAAACGCAGTAGTTCTTTCTTTTTTATATTTTAAGTCTTTTCAGCAGTCACTTCTAGCGCATTTTATTTTTAGCCTTCATAATTTTATAATCATCTTGATATTATTATTTGCATATCAATTAATAAAGAATTTGTACGCCATAAAAAAAGTAATAAGCAATTAGAATATCCACATAATACTAAATAATGATAAATATATTTTATAAAATTATTGTAACACCTCATTTCAATATAACATAAATAAAATTAACACAAAGATAAATTATTTGCAACGTGTTAGGTTAATGGCAACGTCGTTTGAAATAATTTATATTTTATTTTTTGCTCCTCAGCACAGGTATAACTAAAAATCACTTAAGACTGGAGAGTGAAATAGTTACTGAAATAAAACAAAAGTCAAGTGAAAAACACGACTGTAGTCACGCGATCTCACATTCCAACTTCATGCAGGTTCTACCTCGCAATATATACGAGAAGGAGAATTTTGAATGAAAAAGTGACAAATTAGTGCTTTGTTTAAACAAATGATGACAGTGTTATTAATTTTATATTATCGATAATTAAAAAATAATTATTATTTCTATCAAATCAGGATATAGAAAAATTCAAAGGATTTTATTTCATAAGCATAATGTTGCCACAAAGATGAAATGTTTACAAAGGTATAAAGATGTATGTAAACGTTATACCATAACAAAGAATATTATATGGTTATACCAAACTTAGAAATTTCCATGTTGACACAATTTATAATAAAACAAGCCAGAAATCAATATTTATTATGTGAATGGGTTGAAACTATGCAAGTCACTATACAAGGCCTTCATGACAAAGGGGAAGAAAAAAAAACTTGGCATCAAACAAATTTCACGAATGAATCTATACTAATAAGCTCAGAATGAAAACAAAAATTAGAACTGAGGACAGAAAGCATAAAAATAATAATAATAATTTCAAAAGCACTGCAAAGTAACATTTTAATAGAGATTTTCAGTGTATGGTATAAACGCTAGAAATGAAAAGAATCTTCTTATTTCCTATAGCAAGCAGAATTGTATACGAAACAAGCGATTTTTTTTAGAAAACTATACTGCACCAAGATCGAATATATTTAAATGAAGGATAATAGACATTTTTTACGTATTTTAAGCTGTTAATAAAAATTTAATAATTCTTAAATCACCATAAACTCCATTACTCAATAATCAATGAGCAACAACAACAACAACAATTATTTTGTAACTCGGAAACTCTCTTCAAATAAAGTTACATAAAGGGGACATCAGTCTTCTTGTTTCTCAGATTTTGAAGATAAGCTAACATTAAATTTTGAGGCCCTTTCTTGTCTTTAAAATTACTTTATATCCCTGATAAAAAAAAATCAGGGTTAAGGTCACAATTGAAATGATGATAAAAATTTTAACATTAAGCCTCGGACGACGATGAATGGCGTATAGATAAGGCGAAAAAAAAAGTTAAAAAAAATAGGTAAAAATATTGCAATTATAAATAATGTTATATATAACCATCTTGCATAAGATTCGATTGATAATCAATATAACTATTAATCAGATGATCGTCATGACTCGCATTTCTTGTTAAAAACACTGTTCAAATATTGTACATTCTATTAAACACTCATAACGTTATAAACAACTGAGGGGGAGGGGGGGGGGATGGAATATAAAAAATGTATATTTTAGCGTTAAGTTGCATGTTTTCTTTAGAGTCTAGAGACTATAATATTGATCGCATTAGATATCGCGGTTTATTGGTGTTATGTAACATAATAAGACCTCACATGTATCTGCCGGATGTTGGGGAGAGTAAGCCTGCAGGTGTGACCCACCCACCTCAACCCCCATCTATCATCACCATAAGCCACAAGCGTGCTATACTTCATAAAATATTATAAATATTATATAAAATACATATGTATTATGTATACAAAAGAAACAATTGAACAGCAAAAAGTGTAATAAAACTTCATGCAAAGATGTAACATTTTTGGAGAACTATACGAAATTTTGATTTCATAAGTTGAATTAAGTTTTATTCCCATAAAGCCAATGTTCATATCATTAATTTTTATCCCTACTGATGGTTATACAAGTTGTTAATTTTATTTTTATATAATAATAGGTTAATGTTTAAAGGAATAGACCGGAGAAAAACATAAGCATTTATATCACAAAACACTTCATGGGATTTACATAAATAACTTAAGTTTGTCTCAAAACCCAACAGTAGCCCCGTAGCAGTGATCAGAAAATTCGATTTATGCAACCCGCACAACATTTTCATACTAATTTTTGCATGTTTCTGACGTCATAAACATGAATTTTTACGCAAATTGCATACTTTACAGTGTTTTAATGTTCTCTCGTGGGGCTACATTAACATTCTGGTAAAAATTGTCATCAGTTTTGAAGATCCCATTTCATGTTTATTCATTAAAAAGCACATGTTGTTTTATGTGGTCTATGGCTTTAAGAGATATAAGAACCCTAAATTTATTTTCCAATGAGTTTTCAATTGATTTTCATAAATTTAAAGATTGATATTTTTACTTCTAGCATTAAAAGCCATGGAGGGAGAGAGCACCACTATTATGTTATGCGATATACTTCAGTGGTCCATAGAAGATAGATCATATAAATTTAAAAATCTTCTTCAATATCCCCGAGCAAAGCATAAATAATGCTAAATGTTACAGTTGCTACTATAATATGTGTAAGTAAAAAATAATAATAATAAATAAAAAAATAAATGCTTCTTCCAACATATTACTTTTTTTTTTCTACAATAACATTGATAATTACAAAGAAAATACATAAAATGTTAAGAAACGACCGCGGCACAACGGTTAAGCTCTTACACAAAGAACGTCAATCAAGAAAAGCAATTAATTTTTATGTACAAATCTGGACTGATAATTCGTCTCAGTTCATACTTTAAAAGTGCGTAGAGTTTTTTTATTTATTTAATTGCCTTTACTTCCCGTGATAAAAATTCTGCTTCAGGGGGAAGTTTTATTAAATAATAATTTGAGTGCAAAATGTTAACTTTTTGACCTTTATAAGCTATACATTTATGTACGAAAACAACGTTGTTATCCACAATTATTATATTAAAAAAAATCTCATATGCAGTACATACAGTACATAAAAAAAGGAGTGGTGTAAGCATAAAATGTTGTATGCGGCCAGCAACTTGCTACGATGTTAAATACGACACCACGGTACAACATACGTATGTCAGGTGACGGAGCTAACTTGCTATATAGGGTGTAACCTGAGATCATTTGGTCATGTGACCCTTTGACCTTGACTGACACTAGCAGATCAAATTATCACAACTAAACATGCATAGAAGCAAATATCACGTCTAGAAACGAACGGCCAAGCCGAGTCGTCAATTTAGTGAGTGGTATACAATAAAGATATTGAAATTACATAGTATGGTTACTATGGTTAAAGTATCACGTTAAAAATATGATCATTTAGAATTTTATTTAAGATCATGAAAATCAGAAAAATGTAAAAAAGTTATTTATTTCTAACTTTTAAATTAATACATACGAAACTGTAATTAAAAAAAAAAAAAAAAAAAAAATGACTCATGTAGTTTGGAGAACTCAATTTTGCAAGTTTTGTTCTTTTTTTAATCACTTCTTATTTATAGCGCTGTGTTTTTTTACAGTTGCAGTAAATTTCTAAATTCACGTTATCTAATTATCTATCAATAGAGAAAGATTAGTTTATTACATGATACTGTAAAATATTCTAAACATTAGACATAAACTGAAATTTTATCAAACTACTGTATTGAAGATAATATCATTAAAAAAATAATATTAATATATCTTAAATACAATTACTTATAATAGTTATAATTATTGATAATAAAATCCGATTAAAAAATATGACAGCAACGCCCACGTTATTAATTAATGGATCTTTTTATTAAGAGTGGATCCAATTGCTGTATAGGTAACTTAATTAGTAATTAAGAAATAACATTCATTGAAGTGGTTTCTTATCTTTATAGCATAGGATCATATTTTTCTTTGTAATAGCAGTTTGTAACGATTTCTCTCTCTCTCTCTCTCTCTCTCTCTGTTTATATGTAACATGCCAGAAAAAAGGTAACGAGCTTTGCTATATACTTGCAGAAAAAACCGTTTAGACACTCATTAATTTTGCACAGAAAGTTTTCTTTTCTTTTCTCCCCCTTCATGCTCCCCAAAAGTACTGTACGTATAGTAGTGTACGATATCTGCAAGATGAAATCGATATTCTGGTCCTGCTCCCTCTCGTGCCAATTTTCAACCTATAGTATAATATAAGTTGGCATAGTATATTTATGTCGGTGACACGCTATTATATATAATATATAATATATATATTATACAAAAATGTACGTGTGCAACGTTGTGTAAGAAAAAAAAATCTTAAGAAAATGTTACATTATTCTCGTTGAAACAAAAGAGCGTTTTATTATTGTATCCAGTGAGTGAGCATATGAGAAATGTTATAATGTATACATATACACGTTTCCAGAAAACAATGAATCTTATTATTATTATTATTTTTTAATATTAAAAACTTCCTCTTTTTACTTACTTTAAGTGTTTATAAAACTTAATTAATGAATACGTATATAGAAGGAAAAATGAAGAAACGAAAGAAATGCAAATAAAAATAGCAAATGTGCATATGGTACTTTCTAAAATTTGAAATAAAACAGTCTTCTCTTCGAGCAGCCCATGACGATTTGATTTGATTTTAACACATTATCTCTAAGGGTTATTACTTTAAATAACTATTTGACAGGGGTATGTAATGAAGTATTGATAAAGCAACAAATAGATATTAAAGGTCTTCTTTTTTTTTTTGCTATGTATTCATGATATAAAACCAATAAAAAAATATATATAAAATAATAATCATGCACTATACGCAATATTTTTTAATATGGATCTTTAAATCTTAAGCCCATTAATTACCCTGTTAATTTTAATAATTTATTTATAAATTTTTTTTATCGTCTAATACAGATAATTTTAAACCATAATATATAAGCTTTCAAATGACACAAAAATAGTGAGATGGTCTGATTTCTGTATAGAGATTTGAGCCTTGTATACCAAGTCGACATGAAAAGGCTGCCTTATATAACATTAAGCTCGTGAGAATATATCGTATAAGGCAGCTTTTTCAATTAGATTTGATACAATACAAAATACAACTTTTTACGAATATTGTCCAGTAAATTATATATATTTCTACGTAGACTTTTAGTAATTTAGGAAGTTTGGTTCATTTCAAAAAAAAAAAAAAAAAAAAAAAAAAATGTATGTATGTATGTATGGAATATTAAGAACTTTATAGTTGAATATTAAGTTCACGTGCAACAGCTATACACATAGTAAAATTTCCCGTGAATCATTGATTTTTACTCCATATAGTTTTACAACGTTATTTGCAGAGTGCATGATGTTTAATAGTTTTTTTCCTTATATAATGCTTACTTAGTAGTGTTTCATGTGTATATTACACAGCGTTCAGCTGAATGGAATTAAAGAAGAAAAAAAATACGATCGTTACTGTCTGCACGCTGGCTGCTATACACACTATACACAGTCATAAAGTATTGAGTGTTTCTCTCGTTCGTTCTATTTATTTTTCCTTTACTGCATAGTGAGTTATAGTTCAGATCAATATTTCACTGATTCTGCATATCAATGTAATAATAAAACTTGCAACTTGAGACATTTTTGTGACCTCTCATCTGGGTTAATTTAGTACATGACCTCTTCAATCATCGTTCATTTAAAAATGTCCATCTTACTCTATGATTTATTGGTTGTTGACACAAGTACTTCAAAGCAAAAATGCGGTATTTTGTATACCATAAATGTCTTTAATTGGAAACCTTTAAATGATAAAAATGAGTATTATCGGCATTACAGGCTATAGCCAACCACAGAAAATTGATAATTTAATGACAAACAGTATATTGCATAAGGCCCTCGTCTCGTAGTGAAAAGAAAAAATATAAACACGGGTTTGAAAAGAGAGAGAGAGAGAGAGAGAGAGAGAGAGAGAGAGAGAGAGAGAGAGAGAGAGAGAGAGAGAGAGAGAGAGAGAGAGATCCTTTCAGAATCAAAGCACACTTTTAAATCAATAAATGGAACAAAACGTTAAGACACTAATACACGTATTAATAAAATTGATGTGTCTTTTACTTCTGCTTGCAGATCTTGTATTACATACACGTGCAAACCTGACTTTACCGAGCTTCCCATTCAGAGAAGTCCCTCAATTCCTCCTTGACTGCAGCAGCAGCTTCACTCACTCATATCAAATATAATGACAGTTCAGGTTGCACAAAATAAAAATATGACTCTTGCTTTCCACATCAAATATGATAATATGTGTATAATGAGGAGAGATAAATTGGAGTTAGTTTTTATTATTAAAATTTATTTATTTTGCGATAGAAAAGATTTTCTATGTAATCTTTGAAACATTATTCACACTAAAATTGCATGACAATTAATTTGAAATTAACGGGTTTGAGATCGATCTCATTATTAATATTATACCCTTATGCGGTTCAAGAATTTACGTAATTTATGCCGCGTTTATACCATCAGTAAGTATAAAATGTTACTGCTTTGGAATTGCATATAAATAATTATTCTATGCAACATAAACGATAAGCTAAAGTAGCCTAATTATTATTCAATTTATCATGCAATATAAAATTTTATATCTGCAAATGCTGCAGAAATCGCGCGCTAGAAAAGTTATTTCGAATTTATTTTTATCCATATGTGCATAGTATATTTATTACTCAAGTTATAATATAATATGACCAAAACATTAAAAAATATATTTTACTATTGTTATCTTTTTTGGTACAAATTTTTGATCATATATATTTTATAATTATTCACTTTATTGTATTTTGATAGTATACAGTGCATGTCTAAATATAGGACCTCAAAATTGAAAAGGGTATTATGAATGCCTCTATTCTGACATTGAATATTCTATAAAGTATAATTAACTACAATTCAAACAATATGTTAGTGTAACACAAACAATTACTTTGTTGTAACAAACTTTGTGTTTCTCACACCCCACTTCTCAAAACAACAACAATTCTCATGATCTCCATATCAATGCAACAATCAAAATATGAGGTAACAATGAGAACTATACTCTCAATGACTTAAATTAAGTTTCCTCTTTACAAAATTTTCATACATAAAATTGAAGGTCATGCTACATGTATCTTTAAAAACTGACAATAGATTACTTGAATATTAGTGACTTGATGTGATTTATAATTACATATTAATTAGAAACATCAAAGTTCTGACAGGTTTACATAAAGTAATTTGCATGTCAAACTTGTATATAAATATTGAAGAAAATTTCTCACGCACAATAATATAATGATTCTGTTATTAATTTTTGTATGTTATTATTTTACCTGTCAATTTTCTAAATTGCAACTTGTGTGGTTCACAAAGAGAGGGACAGAGGGAGAGAGAAACTATAGAGAGCAATTCATCCAAGCACTGAGTTACCTAATAGGTCTCAGGAATCCTATAAAGTTGTTTTCAAATATTCTTAATTTTTGCATAACAATTTGCATAATAGGTAATAAAATTCTTGCCATTTAAATAGACTGATATTATAGGTGTGCACTTTATTTTATGCAAAAATCAAGAATATGTGCGAGGAAAAAACTATGATTTTCTATTGGAATTCTTTAGGTGACTTTATTAGTCATTGTGTTAATACTGCCCAAACGGTTAAAGATGTGAGATTTGATTATCAATTTTAGAATGTAATAGGCATAGAAAGCAAGAAACAAAAAATTAGAATATCCAGTTTTTAGAAAAATGACATCTCTTTAAGGGCATTTTTCTATGCGAAATATATCCCGTTAAATTATATTAACCATCTCAAAATTAATTCAAAAATATTTCTTAATATTTTTTTTTCTTTTAAAAAAACATTAATTGTAAAATTAATTGTAGGAAATGAATGTATATTTTTCAAATATTTTAAAAACATTTTTTTTTTTTTTTTTTTTTTTTTTTTTTTTTTTTGCAAATAACGAACTTGACGTCAGCTGATCAGAGGTAATATGCTGCATGTGTATACATAAGAAAAACATTAGCAACAATTGACAAATGAATTTTCAAAGTTTTATATTGAGTCTATAAAGTTTTAAATATTTTATAGTCAATAATATATCAAACAAGTAGTAATTTATATGTAAAATAAATGGGGCGTTTGTTTTCTATGCATCAAATTATTTAACATTATACATTATAATAAGATGTATAAATTTTGTTCTATATATCTCGCCCACTTGATTATCAAAGTATATTTTACTATATAACATGGAGTGCCTCCTATCAGCCTGCAGGCCCATATTGTATTAGAAAATAAAAGGCAAAAGAAATACAAGGGAAAGTTGAGTTGCTTGTCAAAATTCTATTCTTTATGTTCATACGTTTCCAAACAATATTTTGAAAGAAATTAATTTACAGAGGAAAATATCGTTTTGTAATACGACAAAGTACAGAACAAGAAAAAAGTGAAATTACGCAACACAGATTCATTTTTTGGCGCCATGATGATGACTATTTATTACTTCCTGAGATAAAATATAATGGAACAGATTAAAATTATATATATTAAGAGTATGTAGTATAATATAGCAAATCTTTCAATTTTATTTCTTTCAGAAAATCATTAGGTATAAACTACTTAATCATGATCACTAAGTTTGTGACCGTAAAAAAATTGTTATAGGTGTCAACGTCAATCCAAAATAATATTGGACGATATTACAAAAATTGAAAAACAAAACATTAAAAGACTTGCAAAAGTAGGTTTAGTCAGAAAATAAACAAACTCACAGCCCAACAATACTAACAAAGACGACTTTGTGTTCCTGTCTACATTTAACATGCTTTCTTATGGGGCAATGCAGCAGCTATAACTCAAGTTAGAATTATTTTTCATAGCTGAAATTTTTACTGTAGCTATATAGCTTAAAGCTTTTGTTTTCCTGGATTTGAAGTCCATTGGGTGAAAAAAAAAATTGTAACCAAATCACTTGAAATCTAAGAAAACAAAAGCTTTAAGACTCAGCAAGCTACAGTAAAAATTTCAGCTCTGAAAAAGAATTCTAACTTGAGTTATATAGCTGCTGCATTGCCCCATAAGAAAGCATGTTAAAATAAATGTAGACAGGAACACAAAGTCGTCTGCCAGCACTTTGTTAGTATTGTTGGGCTGTGAGTTTGTTTATTTTCTCACTAAACCTACTTTTGCAAGTCTTCTATTCTTGTAAATTTACGTTAAATATTGTTCAAACATTTAATATGCCTATTTAAATTATAAAAAATCTAAATAAAATAGCGGAATACTTTGTTAACAGAATTCTTGTACAAGAACTTACACCACGCGGGGGTTACATTTTCAGTATTAAAACTTGTTTACATCAAAACTTCATTAGCATTTTACATGCAACACAAAACCATTTGAAAAGGCAGTTGCGGAAATACACATAGGCATTGTGCGTACTCTTCTATATACAATATACACAGTACACACAGGTTCAAGTATTGTATATTATTATATATTATGCAAATTGGAAACAATTTCTCATGTCACGGGACGTCCAGTACCAGAAACTGTCCGAAGTCATATTAAACGTGTTTAAAAATAATAATAATAATAAAATATTTATTTCTAATGTCTTTTGTTTTACTATTATTTTACTGAAACATTTTTTTTACTTTTTATTTTTCAAGCAGCAATTATTTATTTGTTACAATATAATACATTGATCGATCACAAAACTATTTGATTTATTTTGATTACATAGTAAAGGGTCTTTTATTACACAGCGTGCATACATCATGAACTAAAATAAACTCTCTCTCTCTCTCTCTCTTTCTCTCTCTCTCTCTCTCTCTAGTTTATTGTTTTTATTTAAGATTTTTCAAAGTTTGTAATAATTTATAATACAGGAAAAATATATTTCAATGAGAAACTTTATTATTTCCATATATGAATAAATTAAGTATCACTGCCAATAATCTTGCTTCTAACGTGTATTTTAATTTTAAGAGAGAGAGAGAGAGAGAGAGAGAGAGAGAGAGAGAGAGAGAGAGAGAGAGAGAGAGAGAGAGAGAGAGAGAGAGAGAGAGAGGTCCACACCCTGATGACGTCATTAAGGGGATGACATCATCACACCTGATACTAGAGCAACCACTACACTAAACTACACGGAGAAAACCAGATTTTGACCAACAACAAGAAATCCTTCATTATAATATACAGTATTCGTAATTATACATGTATGGAAGAATAAATTAATGAAATAATTTTTACGTTTTCATTTTTTTCCCCGTTATTTGAAATATCAGTCATTACAACCTTGGGACAATACAATTTAAATATATTACTTATTAATTATATATATTGTGTTTATGGACATACAATATTTTATGGATCCTCTACGCTGCAAATATTTTATTCCATAATAGAGGGACATAGAATGAAATTGTATAACTCGGTGCTTGTACTTTACCGACAAATTAAATTTTTTTTTTCCGCGTACCCTGCAATAGGTACAAATTAATGCGATATCAGATATTTTATCAAGTATCACAGCAACCAAAAAGTAATTTCTCTGTAAAAATAATTTCCAATTTTTTTCTTCGCTGTTAGATATAAATTGCTTCACACAACACGAAGTGTAATTGTGTTATTTCACCGTGCAATATTGATGTCTATAACATATTATATAGTACGTATATATATATATATATATATATAATATATAATATTACTATGGTTTTAGCACAAAGCCGTAAGAACAAAAGCGTAACAAATCACGAATAAAATTATTATTATCAATAAAAACAATAACTTTCATGGCGCTTTTAAAATTTATATCTTTAAGTATAGAGTAATAGACGTATATAATAATGCTACGTATAATTTTATGTTCAAAAATAAAAATGATATATATACTAAATGTATCTATGTGCGTAATAAGATTTATATTTTTAATAGTTTAAGTTTATCTAGAAGTTTAAGAATGTAGTAATCGTTCCTATATAGCAGCTTCAAGTTCACTTAACAACATTGGTAGTTTTTATAAAACAACTTTTGTGTACAGTATTTTTGCTATTCACGCAAAGTTCATACGGAAAAAGAAGAGACTCAAGAGTTATTGGCTCAATTATGTTGTACAGCTAAGTTACTTTTCACTCATCACATTAAAGAAATAAAAGCTATACGCTCGCTGTACGGTTAAGATATTTTACTACATTAACGCAGTAGTATGCCAATAACAAACAAACATTAAAAATTAAAAGTCAAAACATAAGAACACAACTGAAGCAGAATTTCTGAACTTTTTTTTTTTTTTTTTTTAATACTTCTTTAATTTTTTATTTTTTACGATATGTAAAATCTATAATAGTCTTCATATTTTAGAGCTTTTTTTCAAGAGATAATAACCCATGTTGAAGCATAATCAAAGTATAATTATTACATAAAGAGAGGAGTGAGGATGAAAGATTGTCTGTTACTGCATGTGTACCTGCATAGTCAATTTTTCCCAATCATACAGTTGGTTTGTATTCGATTACTTATAAAGTTTTCCTATACTTTTTTTTTATTTTATTATTATTCAATTGATAAATCTTACAGGCGCTATGATTGGTTCTAATCAGTAATCATAGACATACCTTTATGTCTATGTTTCTAATAATGATTAGTGGGTGGGGGGGGGTGTACCATGCAGAAAATCCCTAAATATGTGGTTTTCAGTCACATTTCATATAAGCAGGTATACGTTAATTTTTATGTGGTGTCTCCGGCCTTACCAATTGAAGAGCCAAAAATTAACTATATATGATTGTTTTGAGTACTCTTTTTATTATTACTATTATTATTATTATTTATGGCATGTGTAACGTCGTCATAGCCATGCAGGTTATGCACAAGTTATAGCTTTCGTATTCTAATTAAATACAATATTATATACGTGAAAAAAATAAATAATATAGAATTCATCTTATGTAATTAAAAACACACACGACCTGTTCTATACGACAAAAAAGTAACAACAAACCAGTTCTGAACAATTGCCTTTGTTTTATCAATATTATAAACATCAACTATAAAGAAGATTTTTTTTTTCTTGAAAAATTGTAAGTTGACTCTAAAAAGAAAAGTGGTCAAGAATTTTACTCTTGTATAAAAAAGTTTCGGTCTCTTTTAACCTTTGTCATATAGTAATAAACTTGAAATTTCATACCTTAGAAATCTTATTATATTCATAGTTTTTTTTATTATTTAATAATGAAGTGAATTCAAGAGTTAAGCAACAATAGACCAACGATTTAAAAAGAAGTGAAATTCATAAATCTTTTGAAGAAAACCTTGATCTCTTGGAGCAGAAGTAAAAAATGTTATAAAAATAAACACTCGCAGCATATATCTAATTATAATATATACCTATATTAAAATAAAAAAAACTTTCCTGCTTATATTTATGTTTATAGCCCACATTTAGCCTTGCTGCATTTAATTAATAATAATATAAGTATATAAGATAGCAAAATATGATGTTTAACGTGTCATAAAAATCTTTGAGATTGTATATGGCAATAAAAATGACGTTATATTATACTAAAAGATTGTTGGTGTTATATAATTAAAATATTTACAAATTTGGAGCGAAAAAAAAAATCAAAGAAATGAAAGTAATTAATTTATTTTTTCTATCGTGTACACTGTACAGTATAGGAGACGTTTCCCATTCTATAAGATAAATTCATTTTCTATAATCAATTTCATCAATTTAATTAATTAGTTTATAAAAGTACAAATTTAAGATAAACAATGTCATGGGGTAATTATTTAACTTTTCATGGAGAAGAAACAAATCAATTACAACGCCTCCTTTGATCGAGGGTAAAAACAAAAACATTTACTGTTCGTAATATAGATTAAGGGGAAAAATTGGTATTTATTTATTTATTTAATAATGTTACATTGCATCACAATTCTTACACTTTCAGTCATTTAATTGTAAGTAAAATTCTATGGGAACGTAAAGCTCTGGGCTCTGGCCAAAAGTTCCCGAACGGGGCAGCGGCGGCCGCTGCGTTCTCTCATAAAGATAACAAGTGTGTTTGCGGGTTGCCTATGCAAATCGTTCGGGAACTTTTGGCCAGAGCTGTACATTTAAAAAGGGGTTATATTGTATAATATTCGTATATGTACATAAAAAAAATGCTTGGGTGTATTTTGTATTTAACAATTTTATCATGAAAAATTAAAAACCATGGTACGTTTAGTTTCAAATTTTAAAATCTAAGTTTGATTATTTGCTTTAGTTGGTTCAAGTATAAATATAATGCATGAGAGGGAGAAAGAGAGACTCTCATTGCTATAAGTAAAGGTGAACAAACCTTGAAACAGCAAACGTGAATCCAAGTAAATTCCGTTAGATTCACGTTTTACTTCACTCACCGCGTTGCGACTCACTTGGAGCACAAAAAACTTGCACTGCGACCATTTTTTTACCTCTCCCTCTCTTTAATTTTTATTGTATAACTATTTAGTCAACATTATTTTTCATTAATTAATAATATTATCTTTGAGTTAACATAATAACGGTCTATCTCAAGTTTTTAGTATCCTCTACTATTTTTAAATAATAAAAATATCTAAAAATCAATTACAGCTAAAAAGTTGTATTTGATGATTACTTTTTATAGCTGTAAGGCAACAACAATTTGTGAGTCATCTTACGCATAATTGCAGGTAATGAGTTAATAAATATTCAAGTTTTTACTACAAGTAATTAGTTTTAAAAATTCAAGCTAAAAGTTCATGAAAAATGACCTTTTTTGAAATTTCAATGTTATTGTCATGCACTTATTTTCATGTTTGTTTGTTTGTTTTTTGTTTGTTTGTTTTTGTTTTTTTTTTAAGTTTTTACAACTGATAGTATTATTATTTATTTTTAAATTTATTATTAAATTTAAATAAACAATGTGACGATTTATTTCAATCTTGAAAGGGTCATAAAATAAAAAATAAAAATAATTTCTCTCTTAAAAATTTCAATTTAATCAGAGCGACTCATATTTTAATTAATTGTAAAATAATTAAATTAAACTATTAAATTTCATAAACAAATTAAATTTTTAAATATAAAATATGTATGGAGAAAGTCAATAATAAACAAATTGATTACAAATTGTTAATTAAAAGTTAATGAAGTGTAAAGTTAATTAACTACTTGTATGTGACGTTACGAGAAATTGGGTGTGGCATTAAGTTGACCTTAGATGACCTTGAGCAGGTGCATCTTGAGAACGAAATCTGTTATTTTGATTGCAATGGTCAATAATACTTTATAATAATAACAATAAGAACCAATTTCAAAAATTAGGCACGCAGTAGCAAACAAAATGGTACACATGATAAGTAATTTAAATAAATGATTATTGGACTATCATATCTATTCATTTTATTTATTATTATTATTGATTTTTTTCGCAGGTGAAATTCTGGAGGCTGAATGGGGTTGCAAATTTTCAGGGGAAAAAAATATTCCAAGGAGTTTTCTAACATATTTAATTTTATCCTCTATATAAAATATCTAAAATTAATATATATCCCATATATATATATATATATATATATATATATATATATATATATATATATATATATATATATTATATAATACATATTTACTTATATAATAAGCGATTCATTTGCGAACATTCAACTACAGCCGACATTTCAAATAGCAATGTTATATTTTTATATTAAAGAATATATCAAAACCTAAATATTGTTCTGAAGTTCACTTTACATTCTATAACTGCAGTTAAAAATATTAAAAAAGTAATTGAAGCGTAGTTTATTTGAGAAACTTCCCACGATTTTCTTACACATAATAATAAAAATAAAAAATATATATGTTGAACATAAACATGACATAATAACATAGTATATTATACTATAAGCTATTAATAGCTGCAGCATTTTGTCTCGACATAATTATGAAGATGTTTTGTCACCCCCAAGTGACGTGATAAAAGTGACACACGTAGCGTGGGACACTCAAATTAACATCAATTTTCAAGTAACAAAATATTTACCTTATTCTGTTTACAAACAATTATTTATTAAAACTTAAAAGATTTTGTCCTAAACATATATGTATTTTAAGAGGGTGGTACGTTTAAAATATTACGCAAGCATTTGTTCAGTTTTTTAGTGCTTTGTTGTACTCTTGTAGCTAATTTTAGTATGACATTGTTTGCTATCCACACAATACAAGACTTTCAAGTTTTAAAAAAAATGAGTGGACATTTTTTTTTCTTTTAAAGAAACAAATGTATATAATTGAAACGCAAACAGTATATTATTTTATTTATTTATATTTATTGTTGTTTTATTGACGAAGCTGTGCACTTCTGATTTGTTACATTGCAAGGTGTGTGATTATGACAGAAATTGTTTGTTTGTTTGTTTTTTAAAGGACCTTATTTATTTCCAAGTGTTTCGTAAAAAAATTAATAATACAACCGAAGCTTATAATTATACATTATTTGTATTATGATTTATGATTGAATAAGATAAAAGAAATGAATAAAAAAATTTATTTTGTTTTGATTTTTTTTCCCCCGCCCTATAGGTTGCTAAGTAACGACTGCAGTGTTAACTAATATTATCTCAACTATAGCAAAATTACTTTTCTAAATTAAACTGCTGCAGCTAACAACTTCCTATATTATACAACAAGATATTATGCTGTAAAATTATGTTTATTTGAGAACTTTCCTTTTCTATTAAAATAACAATTTACACCTGTATTATTGGTATTTACATAATATGAAACAATACGGCAGTGTTCTAAAGTTTCCATATTATGCATTCATGTATTGCCAGTAAAATGTTAATCCCGCAGTGTCTGTAACGATGATTGATCTCGGTACTCAGTATCACATATTCACTTACAGGGTAAGGTAGGGCTAGGCTAGCCATGCAGGACAGTAAGTATACACAGTACAATGCTCTTCAGTCTCAAAGTGTATATGATAAGTTATAAAGGAATGTGGTATACACCGAGCCTCGTGGGATCTTACTATATGCTGGAGACATTAGAAATAAAAAAAGACAGGTTTTGCCACTTATATATCAAGTAACTTTGTATTATATAGTGTCAACCTGGTAATTAACCAAACTTAATTATATCTCAGCGTATATTATATCGTTGTCAATTTATTAAAGATTTGATTTAAAATTATATTGTGTTTGTAACATTTATTAAATATAAAAATTTAGTAGCTTCATCTAAAATTAATGGCGCGTCAATTCTGATATTATATATAGATAAAATCGTAAAACATGGCTGAAATTTTTTACAGTAATTTAATCAGATGAAAATATAAATTTATCTTTTACTTGTTTTTGACTCTATTTTACTCACGTGGCACGTCTATTTTTTTTCCAACCATCATTAAAGAGATATTAACTTTTTTTGTCTTCTTTTTATTCAAAATCGGTACTTTCCTAAAATTTCTGCGACATATACATCGTAATAATTTCTATGATTTAAGATTGTATATAGTAAACTCCGCAGAAAAAGAAAAAGTGTTTAAAATATATGACAATTATATATTAAATTTCTTAATAAATGATTCAATTTAATTCATTTCTCTATTTTATTATCAACTCATCCTCGAAAGAAATTAACCCACAAGAATGGTTTACACGAAAAATAATAACAATAATCTGTATAGCCCATTTTTGCACCATTTGTTCATTACAATATAATTTATGCAATACTGCAAGCCAATTATCATAATGTTATACCATAAATATACTGTAGTTTAGTTTATGCTGTTCCATTTTAGCAATACATTTATGCTACAACGATATGATAAATGTGGCATAAATTACGTAATAGTTTACTTTTCTGTGGTATATAGCCCTTGAAATGGGTAGCGCAAAACTTAATTCTAATGTTATACTTCAGTTAAATTTCCAAATACTATGTGATTTGTTTATTATTATTGCTTGAAGATTGAAGATTGAAATACAGTAGAGAGGAATGCAATTTGTAAATATGTAAAATTCCAGTCTATCTCAACAATTACGTCACGAACACTGAAGTATGGTCACGGTCATTTTCCTTTATCTTATCAGTAAAAAACTTATCACCTATACATTCTTTTAATTTTCACGTGTAATTATATTAAGCCCTGCTATAGCTGTCATACTTTGGAAAATAATCACTTTTTAATTGAATGCCGTGTAAGTACCGATAATCTTCGAAAAACTGTCAGCTTTAACCTCATGCACAGAAAAAATGTGGATCACAATATTCACACTTGTGTTTTCTGTACATTCTAAGCCCATAAGGTCCCATGTTAATTTTGATCATTTTTGTCTCCCTTATCTGATAAAATTTCAGGCACTGGAAATTAAAACGAAAAATATTACTAAAACAGGGGATTGCATAATTATATGTTTTGAATTTAAGATGCAAGCTTTAGCTTTATACTGAATACTTCAAGCTTTATAGAGAAAATTCGATATTATTTTGACGAAGAGACTATAAAAGTTTGGGAACTTTGCCAAGTAGCACGTCTGAATTAGCATATAGTTTAAACAACAGCATTGCAGGCAGAGTTCAAGTGCGAAGGACCATCACGTGATTTAATTCAAAACATCCCGCGCTGCAGCTTTCAGTTTCAAACAATCTTATATAAAAATCGGCAATCTAAACATATATATTTTGCTAGACTTTATATAATATATACGGTGCTATAAAACTATTTTGGTTTATAAACGAAAGTCCTGAGTCATTTTTAATTAACATGATGATGTTTTTTTTTAATTGAGAACAGAAGTCTATTTCTGAAATGTTAGGAGAGAATTTTATTTTAAACCAAGTTGATAAAAATTCTCAGTTATATAATAAATATTTTTTATACTCCCAAAGAAATGTTTATTCACAATCTCCTAAAAATATTTGGCACTCAAATTTGTCAAGGAAAAACGTAGTTTATAATATTTGATTAATAATCCAACCATTGGTATTATTGTAAAAGGAACGATATAATAAAGATTTGGGTCCAAGACGAGTATAAATTACACATAGGAGATTATTAGATGAGACGCTGCGCAAAGTTTTGTTACTCGTGGTGGTCGCTCGACTCAGTGAATATACTCTACATGGAGAGCGGAGAGGATCATATACATTAGAGGCAGGAAGTGAAGCTGTTTGCATGAATCCAGGTGTGAACAATTATCTACCTGCCTGTCTGCATGTCTATTGTTTTCACTGCATTGTAAGCAACTGCAAATTAACCATTTTTCTTAGATATTATTTTAACGTAAAATAATCAAAGCTAATATTTGATTTTTCTTAAACTTGATCAGTGTTTTGGAAATTCTGTACAAAATAAAACCATAAAATTTAATTTCTGAGAAAATTTGAGTAACAAAAATAAAATTATTTCCACAAAAAATAATAATAATAATGATAAAAAGGAAAGAAAGAAAAAAGACAACAAAAAACGTTTATAATGAATCACTACTATAAAAAAAAATTATTTGAAAACTTTTCAAATACAAATTTACAGTTTTGGATCAAAAATAATTTGGAACTTTAATGTTATATCAATATAGCTTCGTTGAAAGGTAATATTGTGTTGCACGCTTGCCGTTTTTATCGTGACTTTTTTTTTTTTTTTTTTTTTTTTTTTCTTCTTATTCTTTTTTTACTTTTTTGAGTTTTGATTTGGAGCATTATGTCCTTCACCTTCACACTCAAAAAATATTATCCTATTTTTGCAATTAAAACTTTTCGACAATTTAAAAGGATTGACGAAAATGTCAATTAACATATTTTAAAAGGTACACCCCCCCCCCCCCCCCCCCAAAAAAAAAAAAAAAAAAAAAAAAACTCTACAACTGATATAAAATTGGACAGTTTGTCTAATGTTTAACAAAGACAAAAAGATTCCAATTTTTGTATCATAGTGTGTGTACAAAACAATAATATACATAATCTAATTTTAATGAGCAAGAAAATTTGATGTTTATATTATTTCAACTGCAGCTCTAACAAAATATTATGTTATATATTTCCGGTTGTGAACTTGTGAATAAGAATTATGAACTATAAGAAAAGAATAAAGAAGAGAAAGAAAGAGGGGAAGTGAAAAGTAAGAGAAGTGGTGCGTGTCCATCCAAAATCTCGTTCTCAAATCACGCCATCAAAATTATATAACTCTACTCTAAAATATACAGTACATGCACCCCTTCTATACAGCATCTCAAAGGTAGGAGAATTGCTAGGGGTTAAAATTGAATATGTATGTATATGGAGCTATAGCAACCCTTACATGTTAGGTAAATGTATTATATAACTCTAAAAACTTACATGCACCCTGTCTACATATCATCTTAACTATAGAAGAACTACTTGGAGTTAAAATATAATACATGTGTCTATTGAGCTCCAGAAGTCCTCACACTTAAGGTTATTATACTTCGGTACTTGGGTGTACCACCCTCATTAAGTTTTGGTCACTAGGTCAAACATCAATCAAAACTCTCGCAGCTTGTGTTGAACTTTTTTAATTAAATTTAAAGTAATCAAGCCTTTTTAATATAATTATCTATATGCCTATCATTTGATATATATAATGGTATCAACTTTTTTCTTGGCATACCGGTACATGAAAATTTGCAGAGACATGCAGTGAATTAAAATTCTAAAATTTCGACTGACATTATAAGTAACTTTTTGACAACTTTTTGGACACGTGAAATAATATAATAATCTGATATGATAACATTTTAAACTTCAACAAACCGTATTTTTTACGACTATTATTATTATTATTATTAAATTGAAATAAAAAATCATTTCGTTCTTTATAAAAGTATCGAAGTTTCAGCTTACGAATACAATGTATATAAAATTATAGATGAAATAAATTTAAGCAGTATAAAAAGTTTAAAATACATATATGTGTATTTAAATAAAAAAAAGTATCAGGTCATTAAATTTGTTATCGTAAATACATACATTGACTAGTAATCTAATACAATGAATCTAGTAATCTTAAACTTACTACTAAATGTCCTAGAAATCAATGTATGCATCAATTTACAATCATCTTTCAAAAATTTTAATATCCCAAAATTGTAATATTGAAAATTCAGAATAAGCACAAAGCATAACTAATATGAGTTGTAAAGGAGGGACTATTTTGTAGATTCTGTAAATATTTATTGTGTGTTTTTCATGTGTTTTTTCTTGGACAAGATCTATATTACTGTATGTAATCCTCTGATCAATAAACTTATTTATTTATTTATCAGTTACATTATGTTGCAATGATGAACAATATTACCCTAATGAATTTTAAGCCAATACAGAGCAAATGCATCTAATTAAGCCTCGATTTATTACGCATATAATATATTATCTGCAATAGATATTGCACAGTGCCTGCACAGTGGTATATTATACTATTTTTTTATTTTTTTAACAATAATACTGGAATATAAGACATTTTTCTCCCCCTTTCTCTCTTTCTTCTTCATATTTAGTTGTTATATGTTAACAAACTTAAATCAAAAGGATCTTATTTATTGCTATAAAAGGGCGTGCATTGCATCGTGTGTAAATTTATATAACTTTATTGTCCTATAACTCGAGTGGGTGAGAAACTTTATTATATCGATTGCAGTATACGGTATGGTCCATACAGCATCACAAAAGATGAAAAAAAAAAAAATAGATATAAAAGTAAAAAAAAAAAACCGCAATGCAGAGTTTTAAAAAATCCCAAAAGAATTAACCAAATTTATATTTCTATACACGTAATGTATGCTATAAATTTTTAAAGGTAAGTTCACACAGTGTAGAGAATTTTTCATTATATACAGTATGTTGCAATAAATTATATAAAGCATGAATGTTTATATTATCAGCTTTTAATTTTTATACATTCACAATGACGTATGTATTGTATTGTACAAATATTGCTTCGTGTGAATAGACCCCGTACACTATACTGTATTGACGAACAATTTTTTAGAAAATAAATAATAGAATGCTATAAAAATGACAATACAGAGACTATTTGCAATTATGTTGTATAAAAAAAGAGGTAAAACGTTATTATATGCCGACATTCAATGGACAAACGGAAGCGATGTAATAATAAATAATAGGTAGGTGTAACGTTGATTATTATGACCACAGGAGACAGGTAGATTTCGCTGCCAGGTGTGTTTTTACCTTTCAATTATGGCAAGGTCGAGGTCAAACCACCAGGAGGAGGGGGGCGAGGAGGAGACCTATCCCAACCTGACCTGGCACGTGCCTTATTATCTACAATCTTGAAATTGAAAGTGATTGACAACTTAAATATCGCATCAAATTATTGCAATAACATCAACGTGGTAAAAAAAATTACGTCACATTAATAAAAAGCGTTAAACGACATTTTAATCATCGTAAAACTTGGTAATCGATATTTTTGTCTGCGAGTTTTATATGATGGTTTTATTGATCCATTTTTCAGCTTCATTTCCTACCCTAAATTTTCAAATAAATGCGTTGATAATTAAATTATTTCATTATAAGATATTATAAACTTACCGGCGATTCTTAAAACAGCCCGATCTGCAGGGTCAAGTTGCAGAATACTCAAAGGTTTGTCCTTTGCCCATTCTTGCAAACTTTTATCAAATGTACATTCCATTTTTAAGATGTTTTTGTTTTATATATTAGTTCATAATAAATACTTTATATTTAATCATTTCACTTTATAGATTTAAAAAAAAAAATTAGATTAATTTATTCATTATAAATTTTATTTTTATATAAGCTTCTCGTTCACAAGTAACTTTATCACTGATTTTTCGCTACTACAGCTGGCCTGGCAAGCAAGCCGCCGCCGCGTTCGCTCCCCTCCTTCCCTCCCTCCCGCACCTCGCGTGTCGAGGTGTCGATGGCAGCTGGGGTTGGATCTAGATCTGCGTGGGGGCAGCACCATGCAAACACAAAATTCAATTTTCCCTTTAATTTTTTTCCATAAGGAGTCGACTTTTCCGCAATTTTCCACTCTGTACGGTATAATAGTGCATTTTCAAAAGTTTAATTTTTCCATATATAATATTAAAATATAAATATGCATAAACAGAAAAAAATCAATATTATAATATATACTTTTTTAACTTTTTACTTTTCTCGCATTTTACATTATTATGATATAATAGCTATATAATATATTTTTCTCTTTATTATTATCCTTTTTTTAAATGCTTATACATATTATTTATATAACTTTAACTCCCACTCTTTTTACATAATGTTTTGATGAGTATTTCCTTTTTCCCCTTCTTCTCTACTCTGTATGCTACATCATTTTCAATAATAATAATTCGACATGAAAATCCACCCACTATTTCTTTTATGTCACGTCACAGAGATGAGGCTAAAATTCACACGTTATTCAAACATATCATACGCTGCTCCGCACGCTCGCGCTCATTCAACATACTGGACGTAACTACAAAACTTTCGTCTTTGCAACTTCAAGTAATTTTTAAATATATTTTTTCTCTCTCTCTCTTCTTTCTTTTCTTGCAATGGAATGAATAAAAAAATTCGCCAAATACTGCGATGATCATAAAGCGCGGGCATTATATTATTATTATACGGTATATATCATATAGGGTGTATGCGGATGACGTCATATTTATTGCGCTTTGAGGCCATACTGGAGTAGTACATAACATTGCTCAGCATAGGACAAACTTCATTTAAGCTAATTTTCTTCGGGAAATCGGTTAATTTTTTGTTATTGTTATTTTTCTCACATACTTGAGATACTAATTCAACATATTTACAGCATCAATGCTCTCAAAAATATTGCATAGTGGTTTAAAACTGGAAAAATGATTTTATTTCCTATGCCACCCATGTTATTGAGTTATCCAACATGGCGTCAACTTTAACATGAATGCATAGACCCTATAGCTCTTCTGTTTTTCTCTATAATATGATGCTATATTAAAGTATATAATATTATTATTATATAATAAAATGTTAGATAAATCTGATATCTGAAATACTTTTAAATTTTTATAACTAAAATGAGGTGGCAGCATAGAGGTTTGCACCCCCTAAAATATTATTTTTGTTAGATTACTCATTCATAATAAAGGGGAGAGAGATCGAAAAGTGCGAGTAAGTGCGTATATACTATATAGGGTAGGACGGTCGAATCATCAGTATATCCCGCCCCTCCCTCTCGCCTTATTTTTTTTTTTTATTTTTTTTTTTTTGCTTCTGTTTTTATGCAAGACATCTGTATTTTTAAACTGTAAACGATAATAATCATGCACATAAGCACGATTGAAAGTCTTATTTTATTTAGTTAGATAAAATTTAAATATAAAATAAATTTAGACATATAATAATATTAATTTTATATCCTACACTGCTAAGAAGAAATTTTAATTAGAAAAAAAAAAACTTTTGACGTCTCATGAACGCATTGATAAAGCGATATATACCGCTGTATAAATTATTTTGTGGAAATTTAGTAGATATATATGATATGCAAAATATATATATAATGTCTAAACAAATTTTAGCGCGGGGGTCTCAAATAAAAATTTCACATTTTTCTTTCCTCTTTACAACTATAATACTACAGTATTTATGGTATTGAATATTTTAGGATGGCGAAAACTATGCCTATGATACTCAATCTTTTCTTAGGGCAACTTTATTTTGTATCTGCAAGCTGATTTAGTTGCCTATACGAGAGTACATAGTCAACAAAAACAGCGCCTCTGCAGGAAAATAATGATACCACGGTTACGCAGCGATAGTCAGGCGATAGCCAGGCTATAGCCTGGGGCGCGACTACACAGTCCATTGAGAGACTGATAATTTCCAAAAAATATTTATAATTCCTTCCAAAAATCAGCAAATAGTAATAAAAATAATCTAAATCAATTTAATTAATTAACAAAAAATTATATTTCCAATTTATCTATTTTGAGGGTCAATTTTGTTGCCAATTTGACTCATGTCTTCAGGGCGCGCTGAACAGCTGACGAGATTCGTTGCGTAAGCCCTCACTAACATTAATTTCAATTATGATCAAGAGATGGCTTTATTGGTCACTATTAACTCTCGTTAATGCTATAATGCTATATATATATATATTATATGTAATATATATGTAATATATATATATATATATATATATATATATATATATATATATATATATATTATATTATTAATTATAGAATATTTGGATAGGAATAAAGCTTTATAATGCAAAAAAATTATATAATACCTCGAATGATTGCGAAAATTTAAATTACCAAATTTTGAAATAAAGATTTTATTATAGTATTTTTTTTTCTATTCTATACAGTCGATATTTATAGAGCGTTTTTATTATTATTATTATTATTATTTTTAATTTTTTTTTACTTTTAGTTTTTTGGAATTATATAACCAAAAACAGCAAAAGAATAATATTAATAATAATAATTCAATTGCAATACACATTAATCACATAACATCACATAACATAATCACATAACATATTACATAATAACAAACACTATTCTTCATTACAAAAAATAATAATAATAATACTGCCTGAAATGTATGCAACTCTTTGATCGTAAATGCATTGCAGGTTGCAGAGTAACCCAAGGGACAGGCGTTTGGAGAAAATTGTAGGAGGTTAGCACTAGGGTTGCCAACCGTACTTTTTTGGGGAGGACAGTCCTTTTTTGGTCAGTCTATGTCCTTTCTTCCTTTGGTTCCAAGAAAGGACAAACCTAATGCAAAAATTATCCAAAAGTTGATACTCCAATAAAAAATTTGAAAAAAAAAAAAAAAGTGAAAAGCTAAAAGTATTTATAAAAACTGCCGATTAAAAAGTAAAATTACAGAAAGACTTGAAAATTCATTCTATGGTACAGAAGTAGAACATGAATTTTTACATTGTACTCCTCAAGTTAAAAAAATATTAAATATTGAATTCTCAGAGTTTCTTCAAACAGCTCTCAACTATACATAGAAAAGAGATTTGATTTCTCTAAGGAAAATTGGTTATACTCGTATGCTGCATCAAAGTTAAACTTAAAACATGGACCACCAACTTACAATGATTTTTTAGCAGTAGTAACCAAATTAGAATCTCAATTAAATAAATTTATTCATATTAATAAAAATAATTTATTTGATGAAGTAGTAATTTTAAAAACACAGTACAATACCTTAGTATCAAAAAAAGTAATTACAGATAATGATAAAACTGTAGACAAATGGTTGCATATTTTCAGCAACAGTTTTTACAAAGAAATTCCTATCATATATAAAATTATGCAGTTTCTGTTCAGCATTCCTGCCACATCTGCTTTTGTAGAAAGAGTATTCAGTATTATGAATATTAAGTGGAGTGATACCAGAAACAGATGCACTAATGAATTAATTAAAAATGAAATTATGACATACTTCAACTATAATGACAAGTGCAGTCAGTTTCATGACAATATTGTGAAAGATAAAAACTTCTTAAAAGAAGTAAAAAGTAAGGACAAATATGACTTCAAATAAATAACAGCATTAACACTGAAATGTTTTTATTTTGCTCTATTTTTTTTTCTTAATTGTATATTTTTCTAAATCTATGCAAATCAAAAAATATTCTAAAAAGTTATATTCCAATTCAAAATAAAAGTGTTATATTATTATATAATATAACATTTGTAAATTAATATTTAGTAGTATACTTAAAATTAATTCCAATGACAAATCAATATAAATATAAATAGTAATATATATTGTTAAAAAATATATATAAAAAAGACAAATTATTTGAAAAATTTATTTGTAAATCTGCATTTGGAATTGTTATTTCAAATCCAGTATTTAACTATTTAATTGCAATTTCAATTTTTATAATTGAAAAATGTAAAAATTAAAACTTTATGCAGGTTTTTGAAATCTGATAATATTAAAATAATAATAATAATAAAATAAAAATTATTCTTTCATATCTATTTTTGAGGGCTTTTTTATTGTTTTATTTTTTTTTTTTTTTAATCTCTGCATGATTAAAAATATTCTGAAAATTCATTTTTCTATTCAAAATTTAAAATAAAAGTGTTTATATTTTTAATATTATTGAGAAGTGTACTTAAATTGAATTCCAATGACATTAAATCAATATATTTAAATTGTATGCTTTTATAATATTGGTAAAAAAAATAGAAAAAAAAAATCAAATAATTACTTGACATTTGATTTGTACATTTACATTTGGAATTACCAGTACTATGTAATTGCAATTTCAATTTATATAACTAAAAATTGTAAAACTTATAACTTCATGCATGCATTTGTTTAAAATATGTTACATAAAATTACAAAAATATATCAAAAATATTACAAAAAAAAAAAAAAAAAAAAAAAAAAAGCATTTTTTCTTATCTATTTTTAAGTTTTCCATTAGTGTCTGTATGAATAAAATTTACTATCTAAAATTTTTTTCTGTTCTTTTTTAAACATATTAGTTCTTATTTGTAAATGTTTAATCTTATGTAAACACCATAAAAAAATTCATTCAAAAGGGGGCGTGGCCTAAAAAATATGCCCCCCCAAACCCCCCAGAGGTGTACTTTCCTGACTCTTTCGATAGTTAGCAACCCTAGTTAGCAGTAAACTATTACGAATTACCAAAAAGTTAACTTTTGTTGTTAACAATTGTGGTGAACATATTTCATTGGAATCAAATTCGAGAAAAATAAGCTGCTTGTACCCATTCCGATTTCTAATTTCTATATTAAATTTTATTTTCCTCCTTTTATTCTTCCCGCCATTTAAATCTTCTCGGGCGCATGACAAAAATCGAATCGGAAAGAGCAGCTGTAAAATTTTTCTTTGCAGAAATTTCGTTTTTGCAGATAAATTTACTAAAATGGATCCTTTAGAACTTTTGAAGAGAGATCCTAATAGAATTGAGCCATTCCTTAGCAAGTATTGGGTCCCATTTTCAGCGAGTGGTATTGGTTTTGCCATGGCTTGTTTTGTAAACTTCAGTACAAGACGGCCCGTGCTCAGTGGTAAGTTGAAGAACCATGGTCCAAGCAAACCATATTTTTATGAATGCTTCGCATATTTTTTGCCTGTTTTATATATATAATTAAGTTAACTGACTGGCGCCTAGCTTTATTTAACGCTCACTATTTGTAGCTCAGCCTATTCAACAGCTCAGGGTAATCTTTCTAAATTAAAAGATACTGTGTGGACAGACTAGCTAGACGATACTATAGAGAGAATGCTTTTTACAGTTTCTGTTTAAAATAAGATCCCCTCCTTCTCTTGTTCTAAGCAATGTATTAGTCACCATCAAGACTCGATCAAGACTACATCTCTTGAATTATGTATGTATAAATTCATACATATTGTTTGTAGGTGTACAGAAACACGTAGCTGCCGCAACTGCTGGCTGGTTACTGGGTACTTATGGAGAAAACTACAGAGCCAGTTATTTAGCAGAGAAAGATGCTGTGTTGAGACATTATATTGAACTGCATCCTGAGGACTTCCCTGTCCCTGGTAACTATCATCACACTCATAAAATAGTGTCTACCAAGCCTTTACATTTTATTTCGGGAGCACACCCTTCCTGTTCAACGTTTTTTCCTGGCTTAATCTAAAGGCGCATAACACCTTGAACATATCCTTGTCTAATATCCTAACAAACCTGAATATCAACGTTGTTTTGGCCGGAGTCATTAATTTCTAATTTATTTTCCATTCAAGAAATGGCAAATCAGTTCTTCCAAATAGAGACCTCATAGTAGAGTTTTTTTGCCATGTGATTATGAGCTCTATGAAAAGAATAGGTAAGATTCAAGGTCGCATCACAAAAAAAAACTACTACAAGTTTTATATTCGGAAGACCTGAAATGCGGACTCTGGTGTCACAGCTGGCCTGATCCACACGTGAGTAAATCAAGCAAGCTGTGACGTCATTGTCAGCATCCATATTTTTGTGAATGGAAAATAAGTTAGAAATAAATGACTTTTGCCAAATAAATATTTAGGTATGTTAGGATATTAGGCAAGTTTTTTGTTTGATGTGTTCTACGCATTTAATTGACCATCGCGATTAGGTATAAATTGTCATTTTAAAGAAGTGGGAAATCCAGCAAGAAAGTCCTATAGTTTAGCGAAAACGTTATGAAAGATTATAAAACATTGACTTGATTATTATACTACTGAGTTAGCAAATTTGTATGTTTTTCTCTCCTTGCTGAGAAAAAGGGGTGCACCTGATGTGAGATGTGAAGATCCATCAGTTGGGGTCACAGGTGTATTATTAGCAACTATGTCCTAGCATTAATTTTAAAATGAACTCATTAGTAAACTTCATTAGTATATATTGTAGATTTTTACAGAGGACCACTTAATATTTCATTGATACAAGACAAATGTTAGGTTTATTTATGCAACAAAATAGTTTTTTGCAAATATTCAATCCTCATTATTTTATTCATAAAGATGTAAAGCACAAAATTGATTTTGTTTCAGAACGCAAGAAATACGGTCAAGTTTTGGAGTCTTGGATCCCCGTGCGTTAAATTTCCTACCTGTTAGCAATATTTAAAATTTGTATATTGTATTTTTAGTCAGGTAATCTTAACTCTGTGTTGCTCTTTCTTATTATCTTCTCTAAATCCATGCTCATGAGTTGAGTTATTGATTTTCAAATAGTGGGGATACAAATTCTTAAACAATTCAAAATATAAAGTATCTAATGTTTTGGTATAAAGAAAGATCTTGCTGCAATTTTACTTAACACATAATAGTCAAATAATGCTATTCTTTATTAGAATCTTTAAGGTAATTTTGTTCAAACAACTATAATTTAACCATGGTAATGACACTCTCTATTTGATAATCAACAATTGCACTGTAGGGCCTGCATTTCTAGATTATTGATCAGAAAGTTATAAAGCATGAAAACTCTGTTTTATGTAATAAAAATCGTTATGTATGTAATTTGAATTTTTATTTCTTTTAAAGATACAATTTTACAATTGATAAAAATAGTAGAGGTTTAAGTTCATATATTTTGTACTCTAAATAAGTTTTTTTTTTTATTTATTATTATTATTTAATACTTTTCTGGTATTACGACTGTCAAAAGGTTGGAAGACCTTTTGGACATTAATTTTACTAAAAACTAATTGGCCTGTTCACCTTTTACAAAATGATAGAGCAAACATTTTCAACAATTTTAGTGGATTAGATAATTTGCATAACTCTTATTAAAGAGTGAAGTATAGTTTGATTAGAAGGTTTGTAGCTGTATAAACATGTACAAAAATTAACCTGCTTTCTATGTGATTTTATTTCAAAGTAAATGGTGTTTGGTAACAGTTAACTACAATAAATATTTCAGGACACTGGACCAAACACAAAGATATAGATACAAATTATCATGAAGCCTTGTAGGCTTTAAATAATAATAAATATAATAAAAATTCTGCATGGCGTGGCAACTTTTTTTGTAGTCTTTCATTTTTTTTTTTTTTTTTTTTTTTTTATTTATTTAAATACAAATAAAACTATTAATTATTTATGGGGAAAATGGAAAATTGAATATACAAGAGTTTTGCATATTATGGCCATTTAATTGTGAGACCAAAAAAAAAAGCTTTTAAAAAAATGCACTACCATTTTTGTTAAGGGTGAAGAGGAAGGCGATACCTTAAAGGTTAGTTATTAGTATTAATGACATATTAGATTAGGCAAAACTTTTAAGTTTATGTAGATCAATATTGAAAAGTTATGTTAAATACATATTATATAACAATTAGAATTGGAAAAAACAAATTGCTGGTTTCACTAAATATACAGTATCTGTAGCATAATTTGTCCATATAGCACATAAAACTATAATTGCATTATCCTGAAAGAGCTTGAGTTTTTATTGTTATTTATTAATTTATTATTGTTTAGCAGCATGCCCTTGCAATATTTCTGTATACCAATATAAATCGCCTACTATAATATTATACAATATAGCTCTTTTGTTTATTATAAATATAAGACTTGCAAAAGTTGTTTTAAAGAGAAAATAAACAAATGAAGAGTCCAACAATACTAACAAGGTGCTAGCAGAAGACTGTGTTCCTGTCTTGATTTGACATACTTTATTATGGGGGGAATGAAGCAGCTATAAATAGAGATAGAATTTTTGTCCTGATGCTAGGGAGTAGGTGACGGACTGATATCTCGCAAACTAGACGGTTGCGAATTATAATATTAACACAAAGTATTAAAGCAAAAATGTTACTTAAAATATTAGCTACGTCTAACATATGAAAACATGATTAAATATTCAAGTTATTCCACTTTAAAGATAACATGCAAATGTGGAAATTCAAATTAGAAACTTTTTTTAAAAATTAAAAATATTACTCAAACTTTTTTTGGAACCAAAAAACATTTTTTAAATTTACTCAATTTCATTTAAAAATTATAGTATTTGTGTTGCTGGTAATAAATAATGTGCAAAGAATTATTGTGAAAATATAGTTCCTCTTTTAATGATTTCCAGTCCAATTGGGTCACCCTCTTTGTTAAATGAATTTGTTACCGAATTGTTTGTAACTCAGGAAAATATCAAGCACAGATCTAACTTGAGTTATAGCTGCTTCATTAACCCATGAGAAAGCATATTACATTGAGACAAGAACACAAAGTCGTCTGCTAGCCATTCTTGGGCTTTTTTTTTTTTTTTTTTTTTTTTTTTTTAAGCCAACTTTTTGCTAGTCTTAATCTTAATTGCAAAATATTCTTTCATTTTTTCCCAAGATACATAGTATTTTTGATTTTTAAAATATGAAAATCAAATAAGTAATAATGTTAGTAAACCCTGTTCCTTTTGCTCCAAAAAATGCACACTTCAGCATTTACAAAGCATTGGGTGACCGTCATCTTTGTGTGGTTTGGAGCACAAAAAAAGGGGGGTTATGGACATCACTAATGACATTAAAATTCAACCTCTTTTGGAATATTGCATGCAATATAAAAAAACATACTTGGACTGAATTATATCACTTAACATCAAAATTATTAGAAAACTATTGAATACAACACCAAGATACTAATATAAAAAATATTATTTGTTATTAAAAATTCATTGGTAACGGTTCTAATTAAATCTTGATCACATTTATAAAGTTTGAGCAAAAATAGAAGAGTATATTTATTACGTATCTAGGATTTGTAAGAAATTAACTAACATTGAAAAGCAAATCCATATAAATATAAAAAATCACAATAACTATAGGTTACACCCAAACTTTTAGATGTATATTTAATCCGAATCAGTTTCAGGTATATTGGTTTAGAGTGAGAAAAGAATACCAGCTCTTTTCACCCACAATTGCTATAAGATCTAGCTACCACAAATTCGAAAATAATTGGGTTTATTTTAACTGGTGACCTCGAGCATTGGGTCATGATCTGGGTCATTTTGGTCTAATAAGAGTTATGTTAAAAAAATTTAGGAGCGTAATCTCCAATGACCAATATATTTTTATTGGGGGACCAGTTAAAATACTGTCCAATTTATTCCACCCTTTTGTAGTATTTTAGAGGGGGGGAAATAGGGAATTCAACCCGCACCTTTTCTGACACAATTAACATAAATATTTACAAAACTTGGAGTTTAATCTAGTGGTTTACATTCTAAACAACTGAGGAAGAGCTTCATCAAACTCAAAGTGTCTTTATCAATGTAAATATTTGTGTTAAATGTGCTACCAAGATCTTCATCTTAGCTATGGACTTTACTGTGGTTGGTTTTCCTATTATTTCCTTTGTAAACTGAAATGGTTTTTAATTTCTTTTAATTCAAATACAATAATATTATGTTGAACATGAATGTTTAACAAACAAATATGCCTTACACACAAAAAAGTTTAAAACTTGTAATAGTTTGACTAGTGCCGTATGTGGTTTTAAAATTTCTCTACCCTGACTGCAGAAGTTAATTTCAACAACTGCTTAAAGGATGATCTTTGAATCATAAAAGACAGGAAATTAGAGGATGCACGCTGTCAATTCCCACATTTTATACAGGCACAGTATCTTGTGGTTACAGGTCACCAAAATTAACAAGCATTGTCAAGAACTATGTTATACAAGTTATATTTTTATGAACATCATAAAAGCAATTAAGAGTCCATATGAGATTTGATCACAAATTTTGCCACTAAGAAAAACAAAATGTTATATACAGTATATATAGGCCTATATATTTATTTTTTTCCCCTATCCATCCATATCGCATATATTTCAAATTTTATCTAGAATCTAAATGAACACTTGAGTACAGTATAGTACTCAACAATCAAAGTAAGTATTTACAGATCATTATATACAAGTAAACTATTTACAGAACTGTATAATGTGGTAAATTGAAAATTATAAGTCAATTTCACAAGCAGAAGTTTAATAAATAAGCCCTAGCATAAAATTTTCATAGCAATAACAGCTTCTTAAAGAGCTCGTCTTTTCTAAGATATTATTTTACTTTTATGGAGTGTATATTTAAAAACAATTTAATTGATATTAAAATTATACCAAGTGGTGATATAAACTCTGCCACCACAGAATGACAAGGTCCTTTCCTAAAAGTCATAGGTATATGAAATGTATAAAAAAAATATGACTATAAAAAAATAACAAGAAAGAAAAAGAATAAGAGAAAACTTAATTAAAATTTTGAAAATTATAACAAAATGCTCTTTATGAATATGCAATACAAATTTATACTAGGACCTATTTTAATGTTGTTTGCTTGTTTTTAAAACAAAGAATACAGAATTAATTGAATTTTTAAGTTACCAAATGATGAGTCAGGTGTAAAGATTTGGAAGCATATGTACCAAACCCTTTTAACTTTCCAGAAAAATGTATTGTGCTTCATTATTATTGTTATTATTTATTTAATAAAGACAATTATTAAATTTAACGAGTCTGTGCAACAATGCTTTATTCAAGTTATATTTCAAAACTACTTTAACAATGTTAACAAATTTAATCTCTTTATTATTCTTTAAGAAAGAGGAAAGAGAGAGAGAAAGAGAAAGATTTATAGGAATTTTATTTTTATAATGGCTACGATTTTTTTAGTTTTTGGATAAATATCTAACTTTTAATGTTATTAAAATGGTAATTTTGGATCAATTGAATTAGCATATGAAAATACTAATGAACATTGAATTGCAAATTTAAATATCATCCCTTTATTGGGTCATAAAATGATTGTCATTTGACAGATAAATCATATTCAGACAAAGTAAATAAATTTTTCATAACTATATATAGCTGAACTTAAAGGAATAGACCAGAGAAAAACATAAGCATTTATATCACAAAACACTTGATGGGAATTACATAAATAACATTAGTTTGTCTCAAAACCCAACAGTAGCCACGTAGCAGTGATAATAAAATTGGATTTATGCAGCCCGCACAACATTTTCATACTAATTTTTGCATGTTTCTGACGTCATAAACATGAATTTTCACGCAAATTGCATACTTTACCGTTTTTTTACGCTCTTTCGTGCGACTACATTAACATTCTGGTAAAAATTGTCATCAGTTTTGAAGATCCCAATTCATGTTTATTCATTAAAAAGCACATGTTGTTTTATGTGGTCTATGGCTTTAAATCTCACATTCTATAAGTGTCCGTCTTTTATGACAACAGGGAAAGGATCAGTATATAAAAATTTCCAAACCATGGTCCATCAATTTTCCAAGCATGCAACAAATGAGGAAGAGAGAAAATTTGCGTACATACATGATATTTAAATTGATGAATAACAATTTTATGTAGCCTACTATAGGCTAAGAATCATACTTCAAAACTAGTCTTATATAGATCAATATTTTGAGGTAAAATTCAATTACATTAGAGAGACACAGGATAGAGTGAGATAAAGGAAGCCATGTTGGTGCCTCGTGGTAACCACGACATCATGTTGTGAGCTCACTTGATGCTCAGTGCTTAACAACACAGCAGCCTGACACAAATGTGACAACTCATGAAGTGTGGACGTGGTGTTGCCCGCACTCCATGTCACTTCAAACCAATATGGAACAGCATTGGCTTCTCCATGTGATGTGACACTAACTTTTTCGTGGTTCTCAGTGACTGGGCGAAGGTCTTTAAGAGTAATTTCTAGCAGCTGTGCTGGCTCAGACAATGATTCATGCTCCAATGTGCACAAGTGCAGCCCAAGGTGTTGGGAAACCTGCAGAAAAGAACATGTTTAGCATTAAAATATGTCAGTTTTCACTTTCAGCAAAAATGGAAACCTTGTATAAAAGATCTAAAAAAAAAAAATCCTTTAGTTTTTTTTTTTTTTAAAAACGCACAAGAACAAAGTACATGCCATCATTAGTATATCAATTGTTATGAAAGCAACAACAACAAAAGAAAAAAGTATTTACTTGTCAAGTGCCCCTGTCAAATGCAGGCGTGAATTACATATCAGCCTGAAAAAGTATTGTTTCTTGCTTGGCAGTGTTGCTGAAAGACAGTGGTATTAAAACTAAGTGACAACAGACCAATGATCCAAGCACAAGACATGGAGATGGCTGTCATCACAATAGGTGATAGATGCTTAGAAGTTTAAGTTTTGTTATCTGCGCTAATAAGGTTAAGGCACACTCTTATGAAACATCTCTTTACCGAGCCCAAGGTGTAGTGGTTAGCGTTGCTGCCTACTGCTCGGGAGATCCACGGTTCGCTTCCCACCTGGGGAGGGCGTGGCTTATCCTGAGCAGTGGTGGCATTTACGCTGACTGCACGCGCTTTGGAGCATTCGGGAGATACTGTTCAGGTAACTGACCAGTATCGGCTGTCTTCTCCAAGGTTTCTATGGTTCCCTTGGACGGGTAGGTAAATACCGAGACAGTTCCCATTAGGCCACAGCCGCCAAACCTTCCCTTCAACCCTTCATCCTACCTCCTATCTCCCCCGTACTCGAATGCTATAGCATTCTGAGGAAATTGACAATTCCATAAATAACCTTCAACAAGTGCATTCAGTGCATCTTGATTGTAAGGAGAATGGAAGTATAGTGGCAAAAAAAAAAAAAAAAAAAAAAAAGAGTCAGTGACAGGTTCTTGTGACAACTGTGAAACAGATTCACTACCAACCCCCAGTTTACTAACTGTACGTACCTGGTACTCATTGACAAATTGTGCAATGTTGTGACCACTGACGTTGGCATCGCTTGTTACTCGGGACATTTTCTTGAGCCACTCACAGTTGACTACTTCTCCCCAAACAGTAAGTTTCTCAGGTAGAAGTAAGCAACATCCTTTAAGCAGCTCTCTGAAATAAAATTGATTTATTTTACACATAGGTAAACTCAGCAGTCATTTGATTAATGACCCAACTCTCAATACAATACAACCTGGGTTTTTCTTTAGGTCATATCCCCTAGACTCTACACAGTGCTAAGACTATATCCTAGAGCGAGCGTGACCTACTCAAGTTATGTTCTATGAAACAGAGTTCTCCACAAGCCTCACCAGATAAAACTCAACTTAAAAATTTTACATGAGATCTTACAAGATTGTTCAAGATTTTGTACAAAGTGCAACAAATTTGCTGGTTTTTTTTTTTTTTTTTTTTTTTAAAGATTAATTTAATTTGTTTTGCAATTTAATTTCATTTGAAATAAAATTTTATGCATTATAATTTTTTATGCTTAATATTTATTATGCATTATAATAAGAAAGTAATGGGTACAGGGACAATTTTCAAGCACTGCTATTTTATTAAAAATTGGTGCATGTCATACCCGGGGGAGTGCAACAATATAGGACGAGCTCTTCAAAAATTTTCATTGGATAGTGGTGCCCCCTGAGTACGCGAATCTCAACTAATTCAATTATTGCGCTGAAAATTTGAAATTCGATGTCCGTTAACAAATGTAACTGACTGGCAAATTCTCCTTTCAAGTCATTAATGTCACTAACAATATTTTTTTGGTGTTTCTATCGATCTTAGTATTTTAAAAATGACGTATTAAGGACTTGTATGCATTAATATAGGACGAGCTCTTCAAAAATTTTCATTGGATAGTGGTGCCCCCTGAGTACGCGAATCTCAACTAATTCAATTATTGCGCTGAAAATTTGAAATTCGATGTCCGTTAAAAATGTGCTGACTGGCAAATTCTCCTTAGAGGCTTTACAAGTCCTTAATACGTCATTTTTTAAATACTAAGATCGATAGAAACACCAAACAAATATTGTTAGTGACATTAATGACTTGAAAGGAGAATTTGCCAGTCAGTTACATTTGTTAACGGACATCGAATTTCAAATTTTCAGCGCAATAATTGAATTAGTTGAGATTCGCGTACTCAGGGGGCACCACTATCCAATGAAAATTTTTGAAGAGCTCGTCCTATATTGTTGCACTCCCCCGGTCATACCAGTAATATAAAATTTACAGTACAACCAAGATGTATATATAGAAGGTGGTGTAGTTTGCCTAGGCTGCATCAGGTATGAAACGTCACAGGAGGTGAATCAAAACAATGAGAGGGGAAATTTAAAGCGCCGTGAGGGGAAATTTTTCTGTTACTCCTCCTCTTCTATCCCTCCTCTTCCAGTAGACAGTATCTAAGTGAAATATCATACAAGAAAGTTTACCTATTTTTGTTGTTGCAATCAGTGGCATAAATGTATGATAAACAAACTAATTTTATTTTTAAGCTGAGAAAGTAATTAAAATAAATAGTTTTCTTCATTTTTTTCTTTACATTTTTTATTGAAATAGATAAATATAATAATAAATACAATACATAAAGTGATTTCTATCACCTATAGATAAAAACATAATAATTATAATTTAAACACATGGACATTTGATACACGTCAAAATACATTAAAATAGAAAATTGCAAAGTATTATAATACATAAATATTACCACACATTTTTAACATAATATGTTATGCATATTATGCAGTATTCATACATAAAATATTAAAATATAATATTAATATTTATAAATAATTAATATATTATATTATATTATATTATTATATATTATTATATTATATTGTTATATTATATAACCTTTCATAATTTAATTGAACTAAATTATAGTTATAAATTTATTTGTTCAGGATGAAATTTATGATTATAGAAACTTTATAACATATCCTTTACCTACAATATTTATCTATTTTTTTAGCTCTTTTTCTCTCAACTTGAATGCAGTCTTTTTCTTTAATTTTCCTCTTTCGAGTTTGAACTGTAGCAGTTTCAATATTTTTTTTCCCTTTTTTATTTTCAGGACAGGTTGCAGCTGCGTTTGATTTTATTTTCTTTGCAGGTTTAATAGATACTTTATTTGTAATATTTTTTAATTTATTATTTTTTATTTGTTTATTTTTGTTACTTTTTTCCTGTTGCTTGCAATTTTTTTCGTTTTGTTTTCGAGTTTTTTCTTCTTGTTTGCGTTTTTTCTCTATTTCCCTATTTTCTTTATCTATAATTTTTTGTTTTTTCAAATCCACCTTTAATTTGATAAATAGGGAATTTAAGTATCTAATTCTTATAAATGTACGCAAACGTGTAAATTTTTTTAATATTTGCACTGGAATACCTAAAGGTTCCATTGATAAAATAAAATCATTAGTAACGTTAGGGCCACGCCGTACTGGTAATTGCTCGCTGCCATGAAATTTTAAAAATTGGTTTTCTAATGCTTTTATTTTTTCATAAAAAGAAGGGCTTGGCTCAATTAAACCACCATATGATAAATGACGTATCCACGTTGGAACAAGATCATTACGCGGTACTTTTAGTTGCTTTGTTTTATATCCAATATCAGGGTACTGATTTATAAATTTTCTAGCTACCCACCCCGCTATATATACTAACCCATCTTCTTGTGTTACTGATAATTGTAACTCATTGGCTTGTGATTGAATTAAATTTTTTTCTAAATTATCATCTACCTCCAACCCGCATAAATTTGTATCATTTTCCTCATTAAATAGTTCATTATCACCTTTAAATAGTTCTAAATTGACTATATCTTTTACTTTTGGAACTACACTGTGTACAGTTGTGGTAATTAGCATATCAGTACTTTCTTTTTCTATAAAATTTGTTTTTAATTTAAGTGAATCTGCACTACGACCTAACATAAGCATGCGTAAGCGATATAATGCTTCAACTGGTGATGGATGATCATTCATACCACCGCGGGTACGAATTTGAGAAAACAAATTTTCTAAAGCATCTTGATTTAAACGATGTGTTAGTATATATTTTATTGCATATTTAGATTTTAATTGATTGTACAATGATCTAAGAGAATTAATTGACATTAATATACCCTTCTGAAAAACTTGAATTTCTTTTTTACCTCGAGCTCGCATATTTTTAATTTCTTTGTATATTTCGTCGAGTCTTTTATTTTGTTTTTCTATGTCCTGTCCATATCCACCCTCATACATCCCGTCATACACATTTACATGAGATTTATAACTATTCATAATATCAAACCAATCATTAATCAAATCAAAAAACGAAGCAACTTTTTCTAATTTGTCGGGAGGGTAGTTAAGAGGGTTATATTTACGTATAGCTGTAGCAACTTTGTGAGAGTATATTTTTGCTGCCAGTGGCACACATTGTCTCATGGTGCCTTCACAGTCCACTGTGTCTGGACTTAAATCAAAAAGTGACGTCAGCTCATCTCCATCCACCATTTTAAATAATGCATCTATAACTTCTTTGTCAATTACTGTGCCATCATCTAGTATGAATCCATTATCAAATAGCCAATTTCTATTAAGTTTTAATGCATGGGGGGAATCAGAAAAAAAATGAATATCAATGTCTGGATTATATGGATTTTTTACTGTAGTTTTATCGTGACTGACTCCTAAAGATTTCCAAAACCCCTGGTTTCCCGGTCCGTTATCACTTACACACCCTACTACTATGTATCCAGCATCATGTACCTTTTTTACAATGTCCCAAAATATATCTGCTGTCATAGGTTTATCATAATCCATGAAAACAGGTTGTTTCCACTTATCAAATAGAGCCCTAGCCTGAACTACCTGCAACTGTTTGTGAGGACCTATAATTTCATCGTTTGGAGCGTAATATTCATAAACTTCCTTGCATTTTATTTCATCAAACTGTAATATTGCAATTTTTTGTAATTGAGTCTTATCCTCTCCAGCAGTTTTCATAATATCAAAAACTGAATTTAATAGGCCGGGCGCAAAATTTAATTTAGAAGCCCATTTACATAAGCTTGAAATAGAAGGTAATGGGTAGTTTAACGTTGAGCGCAAGTATATGTAACATTTCTTACTTAGATAACGCAACGTAAATGCCAAAGAAATTGTCTCATTATCCCAGTGTGCATGTTTTTGTTTATTTTTTAAAATACGCACTTGAGATTTTGTAAACAATTTATTTAATAACTTTTCCGCTTCTTCTTTTTGTTTTTCTAATGATTTATTTTTCTTTTTTAATACTTTTATTTCTTTCATAAATTCATTAACCAATTTTTTATTACGTGAACATTCAGTCTCCATACGTTTACATTTTGTACGCAGTTGTGTATTTAGAAGTCGTAAACCGGCTACTTGGTCAATGAGAGAGGTATTTTCTAATTTTAATTTTTCGTACAACATTTTATATTTATTTGACTTTATTTCACCGTGAATGTGAGGATACGCGATTACGCGAATAGGAGATATGTATGCGTTAGCTGTTCTTTGATTATTTAATTTTATACGTGACCTGGACTCCCTTTCCTCAACGTGTGTAACGTAGGCAGAACTGATAGAAGAATCTTCATTAGAGCCATTCGCACAACCTGAGAATACAAAAAAATTGTATTAATTATAATTATAAAATAAATTTACATTCATGATACTTTTTTTAATAAAATTAAAAATATATAAATTATTATATACATTTTGAGTAATTATAAAACATGAATTTTATATTGTTACATAACGTAGAGTTGATTACAAATTTACGTAATATATGACAATTTCAACTCACAATCAGACTGCACCACGTTTCTTTGTTGTCGTCGTGTGCCGCCTGTGAGCGGTGACCGACCTACACTTGAATCTTTACTACGGGTAGGAGTTGTTCGGCTACGTTTCGGAGAACTTACAGCTGAAAATTGAATAAAGAAGTCAAATAAGATCTTAATAAGCACAACATTTACAGTTAATTGATGCAAAATAAAAAAAATTTAGCGACAAAAATTAAAGTAAAATTACCTTCATTGCTTGCAAAACATCTATCAATTTTCGGTGTCACAGTGCGAGGTGAACGATTTCCCATTGAGTCGACATCTCCCATTGAAGTTGACCTGCTACGCGGCGGAGAACTTGGTGCTGCTGGCCGGTTACTTCTATCTGTAAATAAACATAACGTTAATAATGCAGGTAATAAGGAAAATAAACGTAAAGCGAAAAGTACTAATCAAGAACTAAAAATGTATTGATATATATAAAGGTAGTGTAGTTTAAATTGTAAATTGTTTTAAAATGAAATAAAAATAAATAAATATGATATTAATGTTTTAGTTCATTTTTAATAGTTCTGCTAACTAAAGATTAAAATGATCACCTTCAGAGTGTGTGTGTCTTTGTATTAGCGGTGTTAATGTGCGAGGTGAACGACCTTTTTTACATTCCACATCTAGCGTAGGAGATGACCTGCTACGCGGTGGAGAACTCTGTGCTGCTGTGTTTTCATAGTTTACGTGGCTTTTGGTGTAGCTGTCATCAGTCCCATGAACTAGAAAAATAATTGTTCTGATAATATGTCGACGAAATAAATAATACTATAGAGCTTTTATACATTTTTACAAAATATATATTTTTTAATAAATTTTTATATACCTTTCTTTTGATCATCCGCACAAATTTGCCGGCAGCACGGCGACAGCATGGCTGGAGGCGGCAGTGTGTTTGAAGGGCTTGAAGTTTGACTTAGACTATCCTCTGGTGGGAAGAGATTTACCACACAAGATTTTTTTGGACTTTGGACGATAGTGAGGTATTCCGGCAGAAGAGTAACAACAGTATTTGCATTGTTTGTTGCCATCGCCGATGTTATCTCGTCTCCCATCACACTGCTACGTTGCCTTTTCGCACGCTTACTCTGCCCAGGAGATGCATGCAGCGTTTGTGGTGATTCCAAACTCGCGTCTAAATAATTGCTTGGAATCGCTGACTTAATTAGTCCCTATAAAAATCAAAATTACTATTATATATTTATTTGTTGACCGTGTTCTTGCGGAAGAGTACGAGAAAATATTTAATATGAAAAAAATAAATGTTATATTTTACATAACATTAAAAACAGTTAATTTACATAAACAGTATACTATAGTGCATATAATTATTATTCATAATAAACTTCATACTTTCAAATGTTTATTATGTATTTAATTTTTATATACACACACTGGATTCAAACATATACATTCAAAATTTCAAATATTTTACGTCGTGGTGTCTCAGTAATTATTTATGTGTGCGTATGAGGTTGTAAAAAAGAAAAACTATAATATTATTCCTTATTAAAATATTTATAAAAAAAAAGTTAACTTGAAATTGGTTAATTAAAAAATAATAATAATTATATTATATGTATACACGTTTTTCAATGAAGCAATTTAAAATTTAAGAGACATAACATACCTTTTTTTTCTCTTGGAAGCTCACTTCTTCTGGAACTGCATAATCTCTTATGTA
Source organism: Ecdyonurus torrentis (assembly GCA_949318235.1). Lineage (NCBI taxonomy): Eukaryota > Metazoa > Arthropoda > Insecta > Ephemeroptera > Heptageniidae > Ecdyonurus > Ecdyonurus torrentis. Next base: position 46,521,501 of record OX439130.1, read on the forward strand.
ATCTGCAGTAGTAAAATGTTCTGAGCACACGGTAGCGTAATTACTATTCATATCTGGAGGAAGTTTAATTTTTTTTACCCACTTTTGACGACGGCCTGGTGATTTTGGTAATTTATGATATTTTATAAATTTCCTCGTAGGTGAATTTTTAGTTAACATTCTGATATTACCACATATATTAACCGCACAACGAACTCCACTAATTTTTTTAGTTATTACCATTTCTATACACAATCGCACATCAGAGACACAGAGACAAAAAAAAATGACTTTACTTGACAATTTTGTGCCTTATACTGATTTTACCTCTTTCTGTCTGCGCACCTACAACTCTTTTTTGGTATACGAATTGTATTACCTGAGAGACCACGTGTATAATACACGTGGGTTTGTTGATGTTCACCTCCTGTGACGTATCACAAAATACGAAGTTTAACGAAAGATTCCGAGTTCTGACGACAATAAAAGGTCGTATTATACCACCTTCTATATATACATCTTGAGTACAACAACAAATCTCTTGGATCCTAAAATTTACTCACTCAGCTCATGTATTTATCTTTCACAATCAAAACTCTTAGCATGCATTTTCTTAATTTTTGGATTCATAATCAGACAAAAAATAAAAAAATAAAAAAAAATTATACAAAAAGAAGGAAAAAAAAAAAGAAAAAAAGAAAAAAAAGAAAAGAAAAGGCATCACGGGATTACCTGAGTGCAGGTATTTGCAACATGGCTGCTTGGTCTAACTCGCCAGAATTGCTGACTGGATGCAGTACAATCACATCAAACTGCTGAGTCATTGCCTCCACCTCGTCATCCCTCACAAACTGTATGTTTCCTGAACCTGCAAGCTGCCTCACTACAAGCTCATCTACCTCGTTTCTGCATACACACGTCAGGCTCTTGGCAATCCCATTTTTGAGTAATTGTAACCCAAAAACTGGCACTGGACTTAGGTCTAAAATATCCAACTCTGTCTTATGTTTCAAACTCAATGCAACTCGACTCAATGCCTCAATCCAGGGAGTGTCATTTAAAAACTTGATTGCATATTCAGAGAGTAGGGTCGGAGTTTCAACAGGTTCACTCTGTGTGAGGTTGACGGAGAGTTTTCCCGAAGTACAGCTCATGGAGATTTCTACTTGTTGACCTGCGTGGACGTCACGAGGAGCTGCCAAAGGGAAGATTGCTTGCTCCCAACAGGAGCCTCTGCCTGGTGCAGATGACAACAAGATATCCTCATCCAATCTCAGGCTGAACCAAGCAACCAAGGCGTCCAAGCGACCCGCCTCGCAGCATTCAATCTGCACTTGAGTGCCCTTGTTGCCCGCCAAGCAGCTCTGAATATCTTCTGGATCATTAAAGTTGATATACAGCAGATCTTGAGGCACAGTTAGCAGCTTGGGGGTGCCGGGCAGTTTGGTCACATCCTCAGAGTCGTATGGCTCATCCTTGTGACACACAACATTTGTCAAGCCCAGAGACTGGAGGACTGTGTCCGGGACAGTGCTGAGACTCCTAATGTGAGAGCTCTCTACTGCTGCCACCCACACGCTAGCTCCCAGGGGAACCACGATGCCATAGCGTGTCCTAGGAGGAGATTTCTGTCGTGATGTGAATGATGAAGGCTGGCTGGAGAGCTTGGAGCTGAGACCTGGGCAAGGTGGCAATAAAAGTCGGTCCCAGGCATCAGCAAGTGACTGCAGCACATGTTCTCCCAGCAAACCTGCATCCATTGTTTCCGTTACTACCAGGGATACTCTGTGGACAGTACATAAATAATTTACAGGGAATGAACTATACTTGCTTACATTAGTCACAGTGAGGAAGACTTGCATTGCAAAACTAGCAGTATAAGAATTATATAATTCTAGTACCAATATAATAGCACAAATTGTAATTTTATTACATTTCTATCCTATACTCAAATTTATGATTTTTCTTTTTCTTTTTGCACCCTCATACCCATTTATTTAATTTAAAGCAACGCAGGCTTAATAAGGGTGGTTGATTGGGGAGCAGGTAAAAACAATTTTTTAGTGGGAGTCTGAGTGACAAAAGCTGATAAACTTATAACTTGTAAGTATAGCATACCTATCCTATTTTTTTATAAAATATTTTTTGAAAACTTGAAAAAGTTCATTTAGTTTATTTAATATCTTTCAGATGTCTTAAAGCACTGAAGTGTATACCTTCAAAATTACCTACAATTCCGAATGTAAAATATGATTGCATAAATTTACTAACCTGCATGGAATATCCTGAGGGACAAGCAAATCAGTTGACATCTTTGGCACAAGCTCTACTTTGTCTTCCATGTTGTTTGCTTGTAACACTTGTTGTGCAATGTGCACCATTGTTGTTGAGCATTCACATGCAAACACTTGCCTGGCACCTCCAGTCACAGCAAACATGCTGCAATAAAAACCCTTGCAGTGAGAACACCAATTTTACATATATATAAAAGCCAGCTACTGATTTAGTTTTAAACTTGGATCATGAATTGTGAATTTCTTAAATGTTACTTCCATATATGAACCCATCATGTTAATTTCAATATTCATTTTTCTCCCTTTTCTGATAAGTCATAGGCCCTGAGATTGTTAGCATAGATGAATTTTACAGTAAAATTTTGAAATTCAGAGATACAAGTCTTAATTAAGCCTACAATCATTCTAAATTAGGGACACATTTTACATATTATAAGTCACCCCCGCCTCTAATATTTATTAACACATAATAGAGACAGAACGCCAGAGAATAATACTCACAAGTACTATTGTGCTAGTTCCTCAAAATAAAATAAATTAACATATTTAATTACGTACCTGAGCAGTCCTGTGCCTGTGCCTATATCAAGCACACAGTCAAAGCCTTGTTTGATCTTTTTAGTGATTGCTTCTCTGTATGCATCATTGCGAATGACATCATTCAACATCCTGAAGTGCCAGCGCTCCACCAGCAAACTAGCCATGTTCTCGAGGTTACATGTTGCTGGCAGGAAGTCAGGGTTGGCGGCCAGAGACTTACGGAAGAAGTGAGTTGCCTCTCTCACATGTCCTAGTCTGAAATATGATATCATGTCAGTACAAATACAAAGTGCACATATTCTCCCATACCGAGAATTACAGTGGGCAACTAGAGACTTAATTGTAGTAGAAGAATTTTTTTTGAAAAGGCCATATCAGCAACTGTCACTTCCTTGTAATAAAATGGTAAAATTATAGGTCATAATAAATGTAAAAATTTAAAAATATAATTGGAATTTCTGAAAGAGCTTTATGTATAATGAATTCATATAGTTATTTTAATATATATATTATTATTTTTTATGTAATTGTGAAACAATAATTTCAACATTATTATTGGCATTAGAAGACTGTTGCAGCTTATTTCCAGCTTATAAATTAAAAGTACTTACAGTGCTCTTAAAATCCTAAAAAAGAAAAAAACGTATTTGAAAATATAAATGTAAAAAAAAGTATGATGAAAGAAAATAGTAAGTAGAACAATTAGAGCTTGTTAATTGATAGAAGATTCTCAAATTAGAGATTCTCCGAATTTCATTCTAATCGTTCTACATACTGTATTACATCTTTTTTGAAAATGCAATAAAATATTGTATACTAGGACCTAATTTTAAATTATTATTTATTGAACTTACAAGTAAGGGTGTTTGTTTAATTTGAAACAATGATGTAAAAACAATAAAACAAAAATGTTAAAATTTATTCATTATTTATATTTATTGACTTTACAATGCCATATACTATAAAATGTTATTTACATTATCATTTATTGTTTATTTACCTGGGTAAAATGCAATGGATAATAATATATTAATACCGGTCCTAGTTTTTTTTTTTTTTTTTTTTTTTTTTTTTTGGCCAATGAAATGAATAGAAGAAAAAGCACGCTGAATGGAAATAATTTAAGTCTATTTGATTTTTAACATTTATACCCATACAGTTATTATACATAGAGGGGCTAGGGTAGCAGCCGCTGCAGTGTTCGTGCTTAGTCTCAGAATTTGAGTGTGCTTTCCGCCATGCTAAAGCTCAGCGGCCCTGATTAGGCGATGTAAACAAAGCTCTGACCGCCAATCATGCCTCGTCCGCCATCGTGCAGCATCAAATTTTAATGTGTATCTTTTGAGAATTCTTCTTTGGAAGCTCAGAGAGCTTAATGTTATTATTATAGGGCTATTCTCTCTATCTATATAATCTCTTTGTTTATACCAAACAATGTGTTTTTTCCCAAAAAAATTATAAAATAAAAAATATTTCAATCTCTGAAGAAGAAACAATGAAAACAAATGTTATTGTTGCATGAATACATTCAGCAGGATTTTTTCAATGCATTGATACACATAATGTGTAGATTATATGTCAATTAAGGGAGGGGGGGGGGGGGGTGAGGAGAGGAGATCAGATGACAATATTTGTTTCATACACTAAGGTCTTCAACAGCTCAAAGTTGACAAAAGTTGACTGTGAACTAACATTAAAATTATAACTGAACCAACTAGAAACATGATCATGTATGTCCTTGCTTATAGCTCGGGGAACACTGAAAGACATTAGAATATGTTGTTTCTGAAAGGCTCTGAAGTTTCCTTGAACCTTATACACACACAAAGCAACTCCTGATAGACAGTTCTTATCAGATACCCACGTATCTAGCCAGTAGATAACTGGGTACCCTAATATTAAGCCCACAAGAGCCGGCATGCTCCAACTATCTTGTAGCATTACCTTCATCACAAGTTCATCACCAAGAGCACTCAAACACCCTAGAATCCAGGATGACATTTCACTGAGGCTCTCACTTAACTCGACTAGCTCAGGGATTGATAAAGAAGCACTGGCATTGATAAGTGGTCTGATACACTCGTTACTAAGTACCCCACTAAGTAACAAGCTTAATTTAGAACAATTTGCTACAAAAAGTTCATCTGCAATTACAATCACTTTAATATTCATTTCTATCAGATTCTTATCTCTCAAAGACACCACTAAATTAACCAAAGTATTTTGATTAATATTGCAAATATCCCATAAAAAAGCAGGTTTTAACCCTACATTGACAGCCTCAATGTTCATGATAATTAAGTTTGAAAATTTGTGTTGTTTCTTAGGTAACATGGCCTGGATTATCAATCTCCAGGACTGAATATTGGTTACCATGGTCATCTCTCACCTAAATAAATGAGCTCCCAAGTTGTTCAACACCTCTTCATTTTCAGGAAATACGTCTAAAGCTTGCTCATAGCAGTGGAACAAATCACGATAACGTTTTTGTTGTTCTAGGAAATGGCCCCACGCACCTGAAACATATGGAAATATGTATTTACCACAGCAAAGAGGGTGATCGAGCTCGCAAGAAGAAAAGTTTGCAAAAGTAAATGGAACAACTGACAGTATCATACATATGTATATATGCATGTATTAGATTTAGATTTAGATTTAAGTGAACAAATGCAGACCCAGCTGCGGTGGCTCACTGATTCCCCACAGTAGTTTTTTTAAGATTTCCACTATATATATGTCTTATAAGTATCGCTGTTTACCAGGTTCATTGGCAGTCCATTCCAGTCCCTCACCGTCCTGGAGATGAACGAATACTTTGCATGATTAGTGTTACTTACCAGCACTCTACTGTACTTCCTATTATATGATCATTCCTTCCCACATACATATAATATGTACGTACCGCAACGAAATCATAAAATTTCACAACTAATACACTAAAATGCATTACTAAAATTGAAAGTTATTCATTTCGTTTCGGTACATATCAATTTAATCATGCAAAAACAAACTTTTTTTTATAAAAACTTACACAATGATGCTGAGAGTGAATCTTTAAGTTCTAATTTCCACTGTGGTTGCAATTTCAGAGAGACCAAAAAATGTGCAAAAGCTCTGCCTGCGTTGCCGTGTTCCAAGTACTGTTCTCCGGTCTTTCGAGACTTGGAAGCAACCGCTAACATCGCCTCCGGCTTCATTTTTACTCATATAAATGATAGTGATGTCAAAATGAAACCATTAAGGCATTATAAACTGATAATTAACTAATTTTCTCTCAAAAACTACACATAAAATCGCATTTTGCGCATCATACTTGTTTACAAAAAATGTCAGCTGTACTCTGTACTGTAAGTCGTGACGTCATACGTCATTACAAAAAAATAGTTGTCCGTAGTTGTCAGAACTCCCCGAGAACTCCCGATCCTCCCGATTGTCACAGTGGTCACAGTTCCCGAATGCCTTGAATTTTGAATTGACAAATATCATTTTAAGGATCTAAGTTCCCGGAAGTCTTATATTTATATTTTATATAGCAAACTGTGGTAAATTTTTGCAGCACGTTGTGTAATTCACGTGCTTATATTTATTTGATGTTATTATCCTTATTATAATAACGTTAAATTAAAGAAAACTAGAAGATGGCAGATTTTGGAGATGATTTATTTAGTGTATTTGAAGAAAGTTCTAAGCCAAATATTGCCTTAACAAAAGCAAAAACAAGTGACAAAGTCAACACTGATCCAGCACCGTAAGTTTTCCAAAATTTTCTGTATGAAAATTGACGTTATACAAATTGTAAATTGCATTTTATATTTAGTTGATAGGTTTAATATGGTTCAGTTATTATAAATGTATGATTTCATATGTATTGATTGCTACTATTCGAGTAAAAAAACATTTGAATACTGTTTAACATACCGGTATTTTTCAGCGACACCGACACTGACGTCGCCTCAAGCAGCACTGTTTCTGTGAAACGCGATCGAGATGACGAAGAAAATGACGAAGCAAGCAAGAAGTTACGCTTGCAAGAAAGCGAAGTACCTCTAGAAGACTCAAAGTAAGCTGACAGAAGTACATGCATATGATCTCTAGAAATCTGGGCTCTTATTGCAGTTCATTTTCAGTGGGGTTGGTTGCTGTTTGTCTCTATAGAAAACGGTATCATCGGGTCGTTTTGTTTTTCCAAAAATTTACATAAAAAACATAATGTAACCCTTGTATGTTTTAGGTGTATCATATCAATATGTTTGCAAAATTGCTAGGACTTCACAAAGAAATAGTACCGTACACAGCAAAATTGACCCCGTTATGTAAAAATAAAAAGTATCTCGTTTGCCCAACAGGTTGTGTGAGTTATTGCCACGGATGAAAGTACACACTGTAGAAACCCTGGAGGCGTGTACTCACGAAGTCGCAGTGCCTCCTAATATCAAGTATGAACCTCTCAAACCTCCCATTGGCAAACCTGCAAGAGAATACCCATTCGTCTTAGATCCTTTCCAGAAAGAAGCAATTTTGTGTTTGGACAACAATCAGTCTGTGCTTGTGTCAGCTCACACATCGGCAGGGAAAACTGTCGTTGCAGAGTAAGTCGCACATTGTAATGCACATGGAATACGCTGTCAATCTTTCTATTCTGATACACCTAAAGCACAGTCTACTTTTCAACTGTGTACCGTATAGGTTTAATTTCTTGATAAAATTTTGCACAACATCAACTTTCGTATCATATGTACTATTGACTTCATAAAATCTTTCAGCTTCCGGTATTTATTCATTTGCTTTAAAAACTGAGGTGTAGGGGTGCATACGTTATATTCTATATAATATGTTAGAGTTAGAGTATACTCAAATACCTATTAACTTTTCCATTATCCATTAGCAATAAATTTATCTTCTAACTACAGTATTCATTTTTAAAATATATGCAGAATTAGTAAGATGTGATCATGATGTCATGTTTGATACAGGTACAGCATAGCAATGTCACTGAGAGATAATCAGCGTGTGATCTACACAACTCCAATCAAAGCTCTCAGTAATCAGAAATACCGCGAGTTTCACGAGGAGTTCAAGGATGTTGGTTTGATCACTGGTGATGTCACCATCAACCCTACTGCTAGTGTACTTATCATGACCACAGAGGTAACTTAATAACTTCATCGTGACCATATCATTAAGTACATTAAAGCCTAGGTCAGCCATCCCTTCTTAGCGATTTTCTTAGCGCAGCGATAAGAGTTTGGACTGTGTTAACTTTATGGACACTATCGCAGGGATAAGATAAGAATTGCGCTAAGAAATGACTGCTGTCTTGAGCTTTATTCAGCAAATAAATTTTGTTGATAACTGGCAATGTATTTTTGTCCCAGATCTTGCGTAGCATGTTATACCGTGGCTCAGAGGTGTCACGTGAAGTTGGCTGGGTCGTGTTTGATGAGATTCACTACATGAGAGACAAAGAGCGTGGTGTGGTCTGGGAAGAGACGCTTATCTTGTTGGCTGACAATGTGCGCTTTGTCTTCCTCTCGGCCACAATCCCTAATGCACGACAGTTTGCTGAGTGGGTAGCTCACTTGCACAAGCAGCCATGTCACGTGGTGTATACAGACTTCCGACCTGTGCCACTGCAACACTATGTCTTCCCAGCAGGAGGAGATGGCATTCATCTTGTTGTAGATGAGAATGTATGTAAATTTAAAAATATTGCAGTTTTTCTTATTAATTACCCCTACCTCAATATAAAAGTCTTACAAAAAAAAAAAAAAAAAAAAAAAAAAACGCCTCAAAATTTAGAAATAGTTTTTTTTTTTTTGAAGAAATAAACATTTTAACATTGAGAAAAAAAATAATGTAACTTAAGAGTCTGTAGCTGCTTCATTTACTCATGAGAAAGTATGTAAAGTAAAGACTATACCCTAAAGTCGTCTGGTAGTTTATACCTACTCTTATTTGTAATATTGAAAACTGAGTGTTTTTTTATTTTTACAAATTTTGCAAGTTTTCTATTTGTTCCATAGATTGCTAACATTACTGTATTGGATTATGATTCAGGGTCAGTTTAAAGAAGATAACTTCAATGCTGCGATGGTGGTGCTGCAGAATGTGGGAGAGGCCAGCAAAGGAGACCAGCAACTGAAAGGAAGACGAGGAGGTGCCAAGGGAGAGACCAACTGCTTTAAGATTGTCAAGATGATAATGGAGCGCAGTTTTGCACCTGTCATCATTTTCAGTTTCAGCAAGAAGGAATGCGAGACTTATGCGTTGCAGATGGCAAGGCTTGACTTTAATACAGGTACAAATTAATGCATGCAGCATCATTCCTGAATATCTATGCTCATGTCATATATCCTTATTTTTGTGGTAATGGAAAAAATGGTGTCAAATTTTCCTGACTCGACAACATAATAATAATGAAATAAATGCTAATTTTATTTTTTTATTGTAACTGAATGTAGAAATCACCATGCACAGCTCTGGCCAAAAGTTTGAGAACGATTTGTATAGGCAACACGCAACCACATTATGTTATCTTTATGGGAAAACGCTGCGGCCGCCGCTGTCCCGTTCTTAAACTTTTGGCCAGAGCTGTACATATAGTTATAGTGTCTGAAAAAAGTAAAGAACTGTATTTTGTGTGTTGACAGTTGAGGAAAAGCAGGCGGTGGATGAAGTGTTCAATAACGCGATGGATGTGCTCAGTGAAGAAGATCGTAACTTACCTCAGGTACAGAATGTTCTCCCCTTGTTGCGCCGTGGTATTGGCATTCATCATGGTGGACTGCTGCCCATCCTCAAGGAGTGCATTGAAATCCTCTTCTCAGTGGGTCTCATCAAGGCCCTTTTTGCCACTGAGACCTTTGCCATGGGGCTCAACATGCCGGCCAGGACTGTTCTCTTTAGCGGACTTAGGAAGTTTGATGGAGTCGACTTTAGGTAAGTTAATAACTCATCAATATGGAGCTACAAATTGATGAATCTTCTAATTATTAAAAGATTAATTATCTGATTAATTAACTTAATTGATAGCTTCTTAATAGCAATCTATCTTAAGTTCAAATATACACTGAAAATCTAGCACAAGTAAAGTGTTTTTTGTTATAATAATGTAATTGTTAAGTAAGTTTTAATAAATGTTCAGGTTTGTGACGTCAGGCGAGTATATCCAGATGTCAGGTCGTGCAGGGCGGCGAGGTCTTGATGACAAAGGTATTGTTATCCTAATGATGGATGAGAAGATGAGCCCTGCGGTGGGCAAGGACATGGTTCAGGGTGCAGCAGACCCAATCAACTCCGCCTTCCATCTCACATATAACATGGTGCTCAATTTACTGCGAGTTGAGGAGATCAATCCAGAGTATATGTTAGAGCGAAGCTTCTTCCAGTTCCAGAACCAGGCAGCTATCCCAGAGATTATTGCACGTGAGTCACTCCACCCCACCCCAACTCTCCTCTTTCTGTTTCTGGGATTTTTTTTTATGCCTATTATTATTATTTTTTTCCTTTTTTTTTTTTAATAATAATTATTAGGAACGTTTTTGAAACGAGCAGTAACCACAGAGTCCTAAACTGATACATTGTGTTAATGTGTTGAATTCTGATTGTAGGATAAAAGAAAATGAATTTAAAAAATACATATCTCAAAAATTATGTTTGCAAAAAAATAAAAAAATAAAATAAAAAAAATTAAATAAATAAAGTCAATATTTTATTGACGCCATGTTTAGTTTCAATGATGTATTATGTAACTGAATAGCAACATTAAAGATATAATGGTGTTTTTGCAGGAGTTTCTAGTAGCCAGGAGAAGTATGACAAATGTAACATTGAACGTGAGAACGAGGTCGCTTCGTATCACAAAGTACGGCAGCAGCTGGACATCATGGGAGTGGAGTTTCAGGAGTATCTCACAAATCCCAAGTACATTGTGCCATTCCTACAACCTGGCCGGCTAATAAAGGTCAGTCTACAAAAATTGTAACAAAGAATTCTTATGAGAGGGAAAATATTTACAGTAAATACTCTCTGCTTTTGTAAACTTGCAATACATTTTTATTTTAAACTCAATTTGATGTTCATTCATGTTATCTAATGACAAGGCAAATGTATCTAAGATTTAAGTTTACTACCTCTTCTAATAGTTTTATAATTAAAAGAGCTTTAGATATCACTCTCATTTGTTTTTACAATAATAATACAAAATCATAGCAGTAGATAATGTGAAAGTAGTAAAAGATGATTATTTTGTGACAAATGCACCTTGTAAAAAATTACCTTGTTTACAGGTGAAGTGCGGTGACCATGACTTTGATTGGGGGGTGGTCATCAGTTTTGGGCGTCAGAGGAAGGGTGAGGGACGCAAGAAGGAGGTAAACCCACTGGACACGCCAGCATATGAAGTAGATGTTCTTCTTCACGTGGCTGAGGGTGAAGATGTTGACCCACGCCCCCCTGCGGCAGGTGTTACTGGCAAAATGGAAGTAGTTCCCGTGCTGCTGTGTGTTATCCAGCAGATCAGCTCCATCAGAATGCACCACCCCAAGGACCTGAGGGATGCCACCAAGAGGAACTCCATGCTGAAAAACATTCTGGTACTATCCTCCTCTTAGATTATTGACAGTATATTATGCCCTCTTATAATTAAAAAAAAATTTTAACTCATATAAACATCGTACATAAAATTATGAGGTCCATTGTGTTAGTCCGCTTCAGAGAGCTATACACTCGTGTCGAAGCAATATCATATTACAAATAATATAGAATATCACTCATAATATATTTATGTACATACCTTATATGTGTACTGGTAACGTTGTAGGTAACTTAATTATTTATAACAAAACTCATGTAAGTGCCTGCATTGAACAATAAATTACAATGTTATAATTTTTTTCATTACTACTGTAATTTAATATTGAGGAATACAAATATTTTCAAAATATATTCATTTTGTATTAAAGCCCTTGTCAACTTACTTTTTTATCATTTAGAATACTAGATTGATAATTACCATACCTTATTATCCATGAATTAGACACCAACAGGTTGATTTTGTATTTATTTATTTTCTTTTTGACTGCTATATCACGTATCTGACGTCACAATGTACCGATGGGGTCGTGATAGTGGTAAAAAACTTGAGGGAGGGGCTTAAATTTATCACGTGACCAGAGCGGTGACTGTGATTGGCGGCGGTACATTGTGACGTCAGATATGTGATATAGCAGTCAAAAAGAAAACAAATAAAAATAAATACAAAATCAACATGTTGGTGTCTAATTCATGGATAATAAGATATGGTACTTATCAATCTAGTATTCTAAATGATAAAAAAGTAAGTTGACAAGGGCTTTAAAGAGGTGGCTATATCTCTGGCTTTTACTTGAGTATGTAACAGAAGAAAAAAATCGGCATGAGCTTGGTTTTTGTGGGCATGTAGGTAGATACTGAATAATTTTGATGAAAATTGTTAAATGGTGCTTCATTAAAAATGCAAGTCTACTAGTAAGCCAGATTCAATTAGGAGACTTGTTTATTCTTGGGTTTAAATTAATTATTGGACTTCAAAACGATATTGTATTGATTTTGTTACAGGAGGTAAAGAAACGTTTCCCTGAAGGCTTACCTCTTCTCCATCCAGTCCAAGACATGAACATCAAGGAAGAAGCATTCTTGCAGCTTGTCAACAAGATTGAGATGTACGAGAAAAGGTTGTACGAGCACTCGCTGCATGCAGACCCAAAGAGAGACGAGCTGTTTGCTCAGTATGTCGACAAAATGAAGGTACATTACTTATATACCAGTGCTCATGTTTTGTTATTGTTAGGGACAAAATAAATGTCTTATTTTTCTTATTTTAATTCAAAATTAGTTCAAAACTTAATCAAAATTACATATTTTTATTTAGGTCCTAATCGGTATGTAAAATTTAAGAAGAATATGTTCTATTTGCAAGTTTTTGTTTTGTTTTTTTAATGTAAAATGTCATTTCTTGTATGCTGAGCTGTGTATTTTTGTGTGACAAAAACAGCAATCATCCACAAGGATGTGTGTAATGAACTATTGTTTGTGTGACAGCTTGGTGAAGATCTAAAAAGCTCCAAGCAACAACTCAAGAAGGCCAAGTCCCTCCTGCAGATGGACGAGCTGAAATGTCGCAAGCGAGTGCTTCGCAGACTGGGTTACTGTAATGCTGCTGACGTCATTGAAATGAAGGGTAGAGTCGCATGTGAGCTTAGCAGGTTAGTTAAACATTTTTTTTATTATTATTATGTGCCCTATTATTATTATTATTTTTATTATTATTATTATTATTATTATTTATTATTATTATATAAATATGAAAAAACCATCGCGGTTAATGATACTAAAACAATAGGATAGAAATAGAACGAGAGAAATTAGAGCACTATGTATTGAAAGTTAATGCAAAGCGAAGTTCTCTAATTTTGATAGTTACAATGGGATGGGACTCAAATTAATTCACTAGCGTTTGCTAGGACGTTTTTTATGAAAGAATTTAAAAGGATGGGTTATTCTGTGCGAAAACTAGCCATACATACCAAATATCGTCACGTAAACTATCTCAATCTGGCTGGACGCGTTTAGACCTATCCGTTCCGAATATTGTATATTAATAAAATTAATATACTGTACAATAAAACATCGCGGGTCTCAGGTTCTCTTCAGCAGCCCATGGTAGTACAATATGCTCACCTATACCGAGCATCACCGCTTGGTACGTGTGGTTCATATCGCACGCCATGTGAAAATGAGATTTAGTCAGAGCGCTTGCTGAGCAGTGTCCGCCGCCCCCCCCCCCCCCCTCCCTACATTCCCCAATGCAGAGAAGGAAGCAGCCGCGACCACTACCCCGCAAAACGACACCTGTTTCGTGATACATACTTGTATGTTTGGCGAGTCTTTGCACAGAGAGGAGAGGAAAAAGTAAAAGATGATAGAGGTTAGAGATAGAAATAAAATGCAACCAAATGTTGCATTTTTGGTATGCACTTACATAGCTTGGCATATAACTCGAATAGAATGTGACAAATCTTATTTACAAAGGGAAAAAAATCGACATTGCGATAAACGCGTCCAGCCAGATTGAGAGATAGTTTACGTGACGGTATTTGGTATGTATGGCTAGTTTTCGCACAGAATAACCCATCCTTTTAAATTCTTTCATAAAAAACGTCCTAGCAAACGCTAGTGAATTAATTTGAGTCCCATCCCATTGTAACTATCAAAATTAGAGAACTTCGCTTTGCATTAACTTTCAATACATAGTGCTCTAATTTCTCTCGTTCTATTTCTATCCTATTGTTTTAGTATTATTTATTATTATTATTTTTTTTTTTGTAGTAAAATGATTGGCAAAACTTGTGAAAACTAGTTGAAAAGTTTAAGTACCGGTAATTATTGTTGTAATGGAACACACACTAACTGTTAGTGAACTTATATCAACTTTTCGAAAAAGCCTTTTACTAATAACTTTTTTAAAGGTTGCTGGTACTGCTTCACTTTAAGACATATTCTCGCTACTCTTAACAAAATATAGATAAAGATAATTAAAGATAATTTTTTTTTTTCTTATTTGTTTATTAAACATAAAAACATGTGTACATTTTTCTTACATACAAATATATAATAAATATAATAACATAATATGTTAATTTGTGTAGTACATAATTAGATTAAAATACTAACAACATAGAGTTTTTAGTTACCATCTTGACTAATATAGTCTTTTAAACTTGGGTTTTGGTGGCAGGTTTTGAAATGGTATTGAGAGCATGGATTTTCACACAGTTCACAGATACAGTTTTCATCAACTTGGTGGAAGTTTTTATTTTTACATATGAGATGATGAAATCCATGAACTGCATATCTGGTGTGTGAGGGAAACCTGACTTTTTCCAAATTTCATTTGTAAGGGCTGGGGTTTGGTAGAATTCTGGGTTGACTAGGGTTATTTTCTCCTCTCTTTGAAAGATAAATTTCTCATACTCTGGTGTGTCGGGTAGTTTAAATTTAAGTTTGATGTCATTAACAAAGAAATTTGATTTTGTCATTAGATAGATCAATCTACTTGGGGTGTATTTAGATACTGATAGTACCCGTTTTAGATATGATGCTTTGACTGACTCTAACTTGTCAAGGTCTGTTAACTTCAAATACGGCCATATGATTTCAATACCGTATGATGCAATGGGGAATATTTTGATAATTTTGATATTTTGATAATTAAAGATAATAAAGATTGATTAGGTATTGCATATCACATTATAAACATGATAACTTTGCTTTCAGTGCTGACGAGCTCCTCTTGACTGAGATGATTTTCCACGGCATGTTTGGTGAGCTAGATCCTGCACAGTGCGTGGCACTCATCAGCTGCTTTGTTTGTGATGAGAAGAGCAACGAGTCTCCACAAATGGCTGAGGAGTTGAGGGGGCCACTCAGGCAAATGCAGGTGAGTCAGTCACTGTCACTTTAATATAGCATACATTTGAAAATAGTCACAAATCTTAAGTTAATAATACATTAAAAATGCATAATTCTAAATACAAAAATGTTTAAAAGTTGTCAGAGAGCAATAAAAAAGGTTTGTCAATATACATTGTGGTCAATTAAAGTTCAGTGATTTTTAAGGGGGTAGGTGACCGACTGATAACTCGCAAACTAGATGGTCACAAATTTTAATATAAACTCAAAATAAAGAAGAAATGGTACTTAAAAGTTTAGTTATGTCAAACATGTGAAAACACGATCAAATACTTAAGTTATTCCACTTTAAAGATAACATGTAAATGTGGAAATACAAATTGACCGGCAAATTTTAGTCAAATTAGAAACTTTTTTTAAATTAAAAATATTGACTGCTTATGATTACTCTTAAAAACAGAAAAGGAAGTGCCGGAAAAAAGGAAACCATGTGATGGTAAAAGTAAGAGGAAAGTTGGTGCAGGCAGCAAGCTAGGTCTGAGCTACCTCCCACTTTTACTGTCACTTGGGTTCCTCTTCTGGCACTTCCTTTTCTGCATTTTGAGTAAACATAAGCGGTTATTATTAAAACTTTTTTCAGAACAAAAGCTTTATTTTATTTGAAAATTATAGTGTTTGTTTTGTTGGAAATAAATAATGTACAAAAAATTATTGTGAAAATATAGTTCTTCTTTTAGCGATTTCCTGTCCAAGTCAGTCATATTCTACGGTAAATTGTTTTTGCATAAAAAATAAAAAAGGAAGGACATTTTGTTAGTTGTTGTTACTTTTTTTTTTTTTTTTTTTTTTTTTTTTTTAAATCCAATATTGTAAATTTAATTTTAAGGGTCTAAATTACGTAAACAATAATTTCAGGACCTTGCTCGACGCATTGCAATTGTTAGCAAAGAGGCAAAGCTTGATGTGGAGGAGGACAAATATGTGGAGCAGTTCAAGCCATTCCTCATGGACATTGTTCTGGCATGGTGCAAAGGTGCTTCGTTTGCACAAATCTGCACCATGACAGACATCTTTGAGGGTATGTATCTCTACTGTGTCTACTATGGAACTTACGAGTCAATCATAGGCAGTGCAGGGAATAAATAAATAAATAAAATATATATCTGTGCTGTAGCATTGTGAAAGCCTTTATTATGCATTGTTTTATTATTATATCAATATTATCATTGTTCAATGTTTTTAGAAACAATGTTTTAGTTCAATGTTTTAGAAACAGAATTGTCTGTAAGAATCTTTGAGATCAGAGCACTTTTATTTATTATCATTATGCCTGAAATAATCACAACTAAACAACCTATTATTTACCTATGTATTTGTCTGATATTTCAGGCAGTATTATTCGCTGCATGCGGAGGCTAGAAGAGGCTCTACGTCAATGTGTACAAGCGGCCAAGACTATCGGCAACTCTGAGCTTGAAGTGAAGTTCACTGAGGGTATCAAGTTGCTCAAGAGGGACATTGTGTTTGCTGCCAGTCTGTACTTATAACCTCATATCTGTTTCAAATAAACACCTGGAATATGTGATCGTGTGATCTTATGGAGGGAGCTCGCATTGTCTTGTACTGATAAACAAGCTCACAAATATAATTACTGTAAAATTTCTTTCGCATGAGTGTTCTAAAGTCATTTTCATTTCCAATTTAATGTGTTGTTATGGCAAGATCATTTATATTAAAACAAGATTGTGATACTAGCATGCTCCAGTGGTAAAGAGGTGGGGGGTCTCTAGTATTTAACCAACCAGTGCCCAAGTTGGAGGTCACTTGACTACAACAAACCAATCAGTACACCAAAGCCCTGCAGCTTAATGTTTGTGGGGGTCTAAAACTAAAATGTTTGATCGTGTCACAATCGTGGTTATGAACGACAAATGGGTTTTTGTTTGCTTCAAGTGTAGTTTATATGTACATATTTATCTACACAATAGTGAACTAAAGTGGGAAACATGACGGACATTACACGTGATTTGATGGGAGTTTGGTTATCCAGTTGAAGACTTATGATTTGTGGTGAAATTGAACCATTTGACTGATCTTGTGATTTACAATACAAAAATCACCTTAATGCTATCACCAGCAGCAGTTTTATTTTAATAGGAATTCAAAACAAATCTAATTTCCTCTATTTTTGTGCAATGTTCAACAAAAAAATCAATTCTATTTGTAAATTTTATGGCAGTTTGCATTAACATTTTTTTTTTCCCCATAAATCAAGTAACCAACTTGATTACTAGATAAAAAAAAACAATTTTTTTAATGCAAGTTATTGATTGATTAACTGGTACCAATTTAAAATGTGCTGGTGTAGCACAGATAATTATTAAGTTTGTATTTCAAGCACATAAACGTTAATGACAGAAGCCTCAGCAAAGTAATATTGATGTATCGTTTAGATGGAAAATTGTGTAAATATTGTATGTTGTAATTTGTCATGATTCAAGAGACAAAAAGTGAACTAGGTCTCACTTGACTTTATGCATGATTTTTTTTTTTTTTTTTTTTTTTTTTTTAACTATATGTTTGAATATTGTTTGTATATTTTCTGAACATTGGAAATAAAATTTATTTTAAATATCAAAAAAATGTTGTCTTATTAAATAATGCAAAGTATAGGGGAGAGTGGGGTCATACGGGTCACTTGCAAAACACATTTTGTGAATTTTAAACTGTTTGAATTGTGGTAGGATGTTCAAATTTTTACCATTTGATGTCATAAGCAGGACGTGTTTGTAAAAGTGTTTGTTGAACAATTTAGCCTCATCATTTGGGAAAAAAACAAGAAGGAATTTTTGAAGCCAAAAAAGTAAGTTTTCTTTTTTTTACATTTTTGCTAATAAAATAAAAAATAATGTTTCCCCATTCCAAATTTTTTGTGAGAACATGTCTTAATATGTTACTTAAATTATACTATAAAATTTATTTCATTGGTTTATCTACAATTTTTGATATTCATGTAAAAAGTGTACAGCCTACCATGGGGCGATGTGGGTCATTTTTACGGGGTCATGTGGGTCAGCTTCATTGTACTAGTTATGATCACTTTTAACCAATTGTAAGTTAATATTTAATTTCTTTGATTTAGAAAATGGTGAGAGCATACAGAAGAAAAGGTAAAAGTTTGGATTAAGAAGCTATTTTGCAGACCATCATTGATATGAAAGCTGCGGAAACTTCAAAGTACGACCAACGTCCAAGCACTATAACATTCCCAAGAAGATTAAGCAATTTCTTGTAATTGTACTGAGACAGAAAAAAAACAAAATAAAAAATATTTTCTTTTGCCAATTACTGAGAAAAGTGTCACAGTTACAGGATCAGATGTAGTTTCAATTTTAATATTTTTAAATGATCCAGAGATTACAAAATCTGCTGAATGTCCATACACAGAATTCCTCACATTCAAAAATAATTTGTCTACCTACATATTTTCAGAGTGCTAGACCTTTAAGAATAAGTAGTGCACCCCCTTAAAACATTAATAATCTTAATACTCTAAAATTTATAAAAAAAAATAAAAAAATAAAAAAAAAGCTAAATCTTGTATAAAAATTTATTCGCTTGGTGACAAATAATTTTTTACTAGGACTAATTTGCTTATTTAAACTTTAAAATTGTAATACATTATGAAATAATAAGTGTACCCTTTGAAATAAAATAAAACAAGACTCCTAAATATGTATCTAATGCCTTTTATTGGAGTGACCCACATGACCCCAAAAATAAACCACATGACCCCACGGTTTTGCAAATTGTGAGTGAAAACATCTTTTTGTATTTTAAAAAATTAAGGGACAAAGAGTTGGAATAGATCGTTCAAATTTTTGGAGTTTGTGTAGGAATAGATGAACTAAATTACCACATTTTTTATAACATCATACATCACAAATTAAAAAATACAAAAAATAAAATGTGCAAAGTGACCCGTATGACCCCACTCTCCCCTAAGTTAATTTATGCTATTCCATATTTATTCAAGTTTCAACTAATCTGTGGTTTGATCAGTTTCGTCCTGTCTAAGGCCATGTCATGAATAAATCTGATGCAGTTTTATAATGTAGTGCCTTTGATGTAGATACTAGGTATATTATTTTATTGATACAGTTTATATGTCCTTATAATGTCTAATTAAAGTTAAAAAATGAAATCTAGCACATGTCTACGCTAGAACATTTGATCCCAAATCCCAATTAACTGTATAAACTAGAGAATCTTTACGTTTTATTAATTTTGAAATCAACATACTCTTATCTCTCTCTACTCTCTCTAGTATTTCATTTTTAATTTTTTTTAACATCAAGTAGTATTTAAAGATTCATTTGTCCATACTATAAGAAACTATGGAAAAACCCTTGCTAGTTTTCCTCTGTCCTTTAATTAATTCTTATCAAAAAACGATGGTTCATTTGCCTTTGTTCTTTTATTAATTTAAAGGATGTCTGGCGTCATGAAAAAATGTCTAATTTTCATTCTAAACTAAAGCAAGCTAATTTTAAATAATAACTCGAAAAGTTTCATTCAAAATTTTTTATTATTAACCCATTAATTAGATAATTAACTAATATAGATTTTCAGACATCGGCAACATTGGAACAAATATTTTGAGAGAAATAATAAAAAGTAGGAGAAATTTATTTTAGAAATAGGGGAATTCTCCCTCTTTCAGATATATACTGATTGCACACTAAAGTAACGAGTTACCTCAGTCAGTCTCAGGTAAAACTCTGCAATTTTTTTTTTTATTACTGAGTGGGTACTTGCATTGCAACAAATATATTTTAGCCCCTCCAAATCATGGTAGGTGTGCGAAATAAAGAATAACAATACGAGTACTAGCGGTACTTGCATTGTTATTTTTTTCAACCCTTTCTCAGTGGTCATTTCTCAGGTGACGGCGGAATCTCAGGCCAATCAGATAAAGTCACCAAATCTAGCATAGAATATAGGGAGCGATGTTGCCGTTGTGCACTTTCTTCGTGAAGTAGGCTCTACTTCACGAGAATTTTGTTAATAATTAGAAAGATATCTAATTAATGGTATTTTTTCGATTTTTTTTAGTGGTATTAGTATAATTAAGTCACAGTAATCAATTAATAGTCAAAAATTACATTTTTACGCCAGACATCCTTTAAAAACCCACATAGTTTTACAAGTTCTGTATGGTAGAGACTCAGTTGTTGGCATACTAACGGCTTTTTACATGTTATTTAAATAAAAAAGGTCGATTTTAAATTGTTGGCACATAGAGAAATATTGATTTAAGAGCATTTTAGATGCCATCCTTGAGTCCAATCCTATACCCTATGTATCCAAATTTTGAAGTTTCAAGTCTAGCTTTATTGGTTGAGGAGATAATTTTTTTAAGTTTTCATCTGCCAACAATTGAGGCCTGGCATCAACTGAATCTCGACCATTATGCAAAATGAAGGAACACACTTGACATTTTTAAGGAAACTGTAGTTGTAATTTAAAACTAGTTTTGCCTAAAGTTGTCAGAATGTCCACAAAAAAGTGTCTACAGTAGTAAAAAATTTACACTTCAAAAGAAGGTTGCAAGTAAATGAGACAAAAGAGTTAAAAATTTACAATAAAATTTATTGGTCAGGTAAAACAAGTTACAAACACCTTATACATACTTGGGCTTGGTTTCCATCTTGATGGTGGTAAATATATAGTGTAGCATAGGAGAAACTAATGTTTTTTTACATGGCTTTGTCACCTCTTTTTCTTCATACAAATGTTACAACTTGCAGGAAAAATGTATTTTTTAGTAAAAAGTTTAATTAAAAAAATATAGGCCTATAGGTATTGTATAAACCTCAAGCTGCTTACTAGCCTACTAATGGTTTGATAGAAAGTTAAACTAGCTTTAAAATATCACTTCAGTTTCTGTTTGTTTAAAATGAGAAAGGAGTTTTTCTTATGCTAGACTATGTATTTGTCACCCTCAAGATGGTAACTCTGAAATATGAGAAACAATGTCTATTTCCTCCTCGGATTAGCTGTTCTCTTGGGCTTGAACCGTCTGTGTTTGGTAGATTTGCCACCCAGCTTGCGTTCAAATGTAACTTTCTTCTTTGTAACATTCCTCAACTTTGACTTGACAGCTGTCCATAGCTCACGACGTCGCTGCTCAAACTCTGGCTTGCTTTCTTCGTTACGGTTTGCAAAGTAATCAGCACCCTCTGTGAACACATGTTACTTGTACTACCTTACATTACCAGTGCAAGAGCCTCAGACGTCTTATGGAAGCTGCTTTGGAGCCTACCGATACATTTACAATTTATTAGAGCAGCATTTATTAGGAATGAGGAGGGCAAGGCATACGGCACTCATCACTCATCAGTGTTAAAAGAAGCAGCAAATGGGAAAACAAAAATTTTCCTCTGTTAATAAAAACTTGAGAGGAATTAATTGGTAAAAAAATATTTGACCGATTTGGAGCACATAGGAACATTTTTTGGTGTTATTCATGTTATTATTATTAATCAATAGGCCTAAGACTATATTGGGAATTTGGTAATACCTTTAACCTGTCAATAAATATCAGCTAGATATGTTAAGATTTTTTAAAATAACTCCTTTTAACATGGGAAAATATAGGACAATTTTTTTTACAATAACCACCGCTAAAATGGAGTTTTCTAAGATCTAGATAATGATCATCTTTTCCCCCCCTAAATTAATTTAATTAAGTGATTGTCATTGCTGACTTAAAGTTGTTGTTACCTTGCAGTCTGTGGTCTTGAGGCTTAAAAAAGAAGCTCTCACTCCATGTGGCTGCTATCTTGACACTTGCTGCTGGCCGTGGTGTTGCCTCTCTCTGCTTCACAAGAGGCTGTGATGTGGCCTCAACAGACTGCTCTTCACTACCACTCTCTACAACATACAAGATAAGATCATCATTGCCTAGCTTTGATGATGTTTGCACGACAAGTCTAGCTTTGGTTGCAAGGTTTGCTGCAATGCACTATACACCTTGTACAATGATTGTGCACACAAGCTGGTTGATTTACCTTGTTCTTCCTGCTCATGTACATTGTCTCCAAACAAAGCTCTCAAGCTGAAGTCTGATTTTGGTTGCAAGGTCTGTTGCAGCCCACTAGAAACCTCATAGAACCTCTCAGATGACACCTCAGGCATGGCAGTCTCGTTGTTCTTTGATTCCTGCTCCTCTTCTTCCTCTCGCAACTTCTTGCTCTTCTTGGTAGGCTTGGCCTCAGCAAGCACTTTATATTTCTGTGCATGCTCTGGCTTGCTGGGGTCAAATCTCACAATAGGGGTCAATCTGCAAAGTCCAATAAGCACAAATAAGAACACTGTTAGGCATTGACTAGAAAAATCCCATTTAACACATTAAACACAAATTTAGGAACTAGTGTTAAAAAAAAAAAAAAAAAAAAAAAAACAAACAAACAAACAAACAAACAAACAAACAAACAAACAAACAAAAGAGAGAGAAAGAAAATGGGTGATGCCACTTATATCTAGAGACACCAGCTTGACTGTAATACATAGGTCAGCATAGGAAGAAAAAGAAATATACCGGTACTTTATTTCCTCATTTTGAAACCAAAACTGAGGTGACTAAATCATAATTCCAAGTCCCAGTCAATCTGATGAACTTAAGAAAGATTGCCATTTTCCAAGAACTCTTTTATATTTGAAATAAATAAGGAAAATTTTCTCTTTCCCTATGCTGGACAATGTAATAACTTCAACAAAGATGATGATTGAGCTAAAGGATGTGCAAACACAAACCTATTGTCTCGTTTCTTGGCAGGCTTGACAGTGACTCTGCTGTTTGGTCCAAGTATTGAGTCAAGGATCGAGAGCTGTTTCTTCTGCTCTTCCTCTTCCTCATCTAGCTGCTCTTCAACTTGCTCCTCGCCTTCCTCCTCTTCACTTTCAGCAAACCTTGAGTCCAGTCGAAATCTTGAATCAGTTGCGAACCTTGACTGAAGCTCCAGCAACTAAAAACATACAAAAAGTAACAGCGTGAAACTTTTCTCTCACAGCACATTGATGCATGCTAAAATACTATACTTGCATTGAAATCCTGACTCAATTTGAATATTCAATTTTTCTATTGCGTTTTTTATTAGGTATTATTATTATTATTTTACATAATAGATAACCAGTAACTAAAAATAAATAAGCATTAATGGAAGTGACATAATAAAAATGTAATACTTTTATAATAATTAAGAAATGAAATAACAAATAATGAAAAAATAAAATTAAATACATTAAAAGAAAAGCTACCAATTCAGAAGAACCAAACCTGTCAATTAACACATTTAACATATATAATCTACAAAGTATCACATTAATTTTCTCACCTTCTCTCCTTTCTTGCCCTCAAACTGCTTCCTAATTGCAAAGTCGTGTTCAGAGTCACTCTCATCCGAGTCCTCAAACAGTCGGCCAGGAGTCTCTGCCATATTATAGTGTTTCTTAGGTAACGTAGTACTTGTCGCCTCGACAGAATCGTCAAACTTGATTTTCTTGTTAGCTGGCTGACCTGCGAGTGCTTGTCTTACTAAGGCTTGTTGCTGATCTCTCTGGTCCACACGCTCTGACAAAGACTTGAGGCGTTGTTGCTCACTCACTTGCTGTTTCTTAGACTTACTAGGGTCCCACTTAGCAACTCCATTAGGAACCTTCTTGTCTTTCTCTTTGTCTGGCTTTTTCTCCTTTACAGCAGGCTCAAATTTTATTACATTTTTGTCACTTGCATTACCGCCTATTTTTGCATTTTTTATAGTCTTGCTGAGGTCCCACCTAACGTCATCATTTTTCTTAGTTTTCTCATCTTCTCCAATTAGAACTTTTTTGGCTTTCTCTCTCTTGGCAGGCTCCAATTTCATTCCATTTTTTCCCTCAACTTCTGCACTTTTCTTAGATTTAGTTCCATTTTTCTCTCTCTTGTCTACTCTCACTTTACTCTCAGTTATTTCCCTCTCTCTCTCTGTTTTTCTGTGCGTGTCAAAGCTATTTGCTTGCTCAAACTTCTTATTTTTCCTTGGACTTGTGTCTGTGATCCTAAAAGGTGTTGAATCTTGGACTGGAGCAGAGTCCCCCCACACACTACTGAAGGACTCTAACTTACTCAGCAAACTGCCAGGACGTGCCTTGACCTGGTCAGTATTTGGCTCTTCAGCATCCATCTCAACTGCCACCTCAGACTGGAAATTTTTCTGCCAGAAAATCTCAATTTCAGAATCACTTGAATCTTCTTTATACTCTCTCTTTTTTGCCTTTTTGTCATTCTTACTGGTATCAGGTGATTTTTTCTTCTTTAAAATGTCACATTTCTTTGAATTTTCTTCCCAATTTTGCCTCAGTTTCTCTGGTGATTGTGAATTGGTTACATTTTCTTGATATGGTTGAAAGTTATTTTGAGAGTAACTTGAGGTGTAATCTTGATTTTGTGTGGTGCGCTTTGCTTGCATTCGTTGTAAATAGCTTTCCTTGGCAACTTCTGCCTTTGTTGTATAGCCATTCCATTTCTGCTGGTTGATATCTGCCAGACCTGAGCAATATATTGATACATTATAATTAGTCCACTATGTCAATCAAATCAAAAGCATTATACTGACTTGTAAACGTTAGGGTACCCCTGATTTTATATTCTTTAGCATTGTGGGACCATCCTTTAATCAATTTTCTTAGAAAACTACTGCAGAAGATCAAGAAATTTAAATGACGAATATAGAACACTTTACTTGTTTTAAGCTAATAATAATAAAAATCCCCAGTAAGAAACTTTGATCCCATCCAAGTTTTGATTATTGTTCTTGTTATTTATTTTTATTAGAAGACTTGCAAAAGTAGGTTTAGTGAGAAAATTAACCAACTCACAGCCCAACAATACTGACAAAGTGCTAGCAAACCACTTTGTGTTCATGTCTTAATTTAACATGATTTCTTATGGGGCAATAAAACAGCTATAACTCGAGTTAGAATTATTTTTCAGGGCTGAAATTTTTACTAAAGCTTACTGAGTCTCAAAGCTTTTGTTTTTCTGGAAATGAAGTCTATTGGGTGAAAAAAATAATTTTTAACCAAATCACTTGACATCTAGGAAAACAAAAGCTTTAAGGCTCAGCCAGCTACAGTAAAAATTTCAGCTCTGAGAAGTAATTCTAACTTGAGCTATAGCTGCTTCATTGCCCCATAAGAAAGCATGTTAAATGTAGACAGGAACATAAAGTCGTTTACTAGAACTTTGTTAGTATTGTTGAGCTGCGAGTTTGTTTATTTTCTCACTAAACCTACTTTTGCAAGCTCTTGTTACATGCATACTGGATGCATAGCAGAAATTAAATTGGTTAGCAAATACCGGTATAAATAATAATATTAATATAAAAAAAAAAACTTTAAGGATGGGATAAATTAATACAAACGGTTGAAATTTTAAAAATTGACAATAAAGCATTACGCCGCTCCAATGAAGTGGCTGGATGATAATTGCATTTCTCAGCTTTCTTATAGATTGCTGTGCATACCAACCAAAATGCATGTGTGTTGTAAAGGTGGGGGTCCACTTTTATTCCTTATTTCCTCTCTTAAATTGTGTCGCATGCACCTCTCGCCTCTCTCTCTCTCTCTGTTATTATTTCCTTTCCAGCAAACATATCACAGCAAGTTCAAGAGCAAAGAGAGAGAGAGAAATAAGGAGTAAAGGTGGAGGTGTCTGGTCAACTAAACATACTCACACTGCATTTTGGTTGTTATGCACAGCAAGCAATAAGAAAGCGGAGAAATGCAATTATCATGCAGCCACTTCATTGGAGCTGCGTAATGCTTTATTGTCAATTTTTAAAATTTCAACAGTATAAGTATGCACAAGGAGAAAGAGTATGCACACTCCTCCCGAATAAATGTGACTGCTTGCGTTAAAGTTTCCCCATATGTTTAACATTAGAAGAGATTAAGAGATTAACCTGGATTAACGTTTCTGTCAGATTTATTCCGAAGAGTGTATATACATGCTTGAACATCAGATCAGAATAAGCAGTAAAAGCATACCCAGGTATTCTGGCCGGGAGGGTGTTTCACCCACGCTTTTTCAGACCTGATGATACGAAGGGGGTGGGGGGGGGGGGGTCACGACATCTTAAACTCTCCCCTGCATACGCCCATCACATACCCCTGCATATATGGGACCAGCATTTATACATACATAATACATAATGCATAAGACGGGGATATACCGCAAGGAAATGAAAAACCTGCACAACTATAGACTGAAAATCATCACTAAAATTGCAGGTTATTCATTTCATTTCGGTATGTACATACGTATCATACATACAGTATATACTGATGTGGGAGATTAATGCATAATATGTCATATGTGGAGATATGAGACCGATGCGGTACATATGCGTACATATGTGTGATCTCCATAAAATGAATTATGCATACGACATGAAGTCACACACAACGATTTAAAATGTCACTTCTATTGGTATTATTTGATATTATAATGAAGTGTATCTTAGTAATATTGAGTAAATACGAAACTTACATTGCTGTATTGTCGCTTGGTCGATATTTAAAGTGCAGTGAGCGAAGGTAGCAGTGACCCGACCCTCGTGGTCTTTGCGATGTTTTATGTCCACGTCTGCCGCTCGTCCATACGTCTTTAATCGTTCACGAATATTTTTCTCACTTACATCAGGTGGTAAGTTACCTAAATACATACGAGTACCATTTGTAGGTCCTGGCATTCTCACACAAAATTAATTTCACGTTTTGTTCACGTGTTTCCTCAAGTACACAATTTTACGCTCTGCGCCACATTTGTTTACATCCGTTACCAACGTAACAAAAAATTTGTAATAGGTTGCCAGCCCTGTTTAGCGCAGAATTTCAAACTCGAAATGCCTTATTGACTAATAAAGGAACAACAGTTTTAAGGCCGACTATAAGCGATTTCGGTCACATCCGCTTCCTTTTCTCCTTACTACGCATGCGCAGTAAGTCGAAACGGAAGCGGATATGAACGAAATTGCTTATAGTCAGCTTCAAAACAGTTGTTCCTTTATCAGTCAATTGCTCACAGTAGATTATCTCGACATAGAGCATAGACCCATTGCACATCCTTGCGCTTTGCGCTTTGTTGCCATGTTTGTGGTGTCTAATACATTGTCCAGCATAGGATAAACATCATTTTTCGTAATTTTTCACATAAAAATTTAAGAGTTAACTTTATTTCAACTGCATGAATTTTTCTCATATTCTTCGAGCTTATTTATAGGAGCTAGCTTATTTGATTGAGGTTTGAAGCTTCTTTTGCTATTTAAAAAAAATAATAAAAATTACGTTTTTCCTATGCTGGCCTATGTATTTCTGACCAACAAAATGGCGGCTCTTAAATATGAGTGCAACCGGCAACCGGTCCATACTGAGAGTGTCAGATCAAATGCACGCCATAATTGCGACTGGGTGAAGACTGCAGAACTAGAAGCCGTCATTTGAAGTAACGTTACACGTCTAATTCTGCAGGCTTCACCCAGTCGCAATTGTAGCGCGCATTGATCTGACATTCTCAGTATAGGAGATAACCTACTGTATAATACATACATACATACATACATACATACATACATACATACATACATACATACATACATACATACATACATACATACATACATATCATGACGCTATAAATCCCTTTCGGGGTAAGCCAACAACACAGATGTTTTATCCTGACCCAGTGATAGACCTCCACAGCTTCCTATCCTTCCTATCCTGTATAATATACTGTGCTTATTGCTTCAATGTCCCTCACTTCAATATGTCTTCCAACTCTCTATGCTAGCGCGTAGTCCAATAGAAATGACGCTTTGCCAATAGTAGTGACACCTGGAACTACAAAGCTTCGTAAGTTTAACATTGTAGTTCAGGTGTCGCATGCGATGTCACTAGTGTTGCGTGGACTACAAAAAGTGTCTGGAGATGGAACACATGTGACGGACATTGTTATTGCTTATTGCCTCTCGCCGCAAACTCAATAAAAATTTTCCTGTCGAACTGAAACTGAAACCCCTACACAGCACTACTAGTAAAAGGTCTAGGCAGGGTCTAGGTTTGACCCCCACCCACTCAACTTGCCCCACCTACATATCCATTTAGAAAAAAATATTAATAATATAAAAAATACATATACAAACAAAAAAAACTGCAACTGCACTTGATTTACATAATAATGCTGTAAACCCTGTTCTCTTGCACCAAAAAATGTGCATTCCATTTGATTAACCAAAGCTGATCGTCATTTTAGGAGCAAAGAACAGGGTTTACGAACAGCATTAATTTGAGTTAAGAATATATTAGCATAAAAATAAGTCATAAAATATATATGGTACAATCACATTTTATTATTACAGTTAAATTTGAAATAGTTTATGCATACAGAATATTACATTTTACATAATAAATTTAAAATTTAAAAAATATGACTGCGGAAAAAATATTGATGTTACATGCTTTCTTATTTGATATTAAAGCAGACAACCCTCATTAGCAATACTAAAAATATTGAAATGTGTACTGTAGTTTACTGCACTTCAAAAAAGAAATCCAAAAATCCATGAACTTCAAGTTATTTAACTGTATAAGTTTATATTTTGATGCTGTTGCGGCTAAACAACACTTATGCATCTACGTTTGTATAAAGATAGCCGTAAAAACCCACATCTACATTGATTGCAACACCAGGTATTAAACACTTCTACATAGGAAAACAGGGGTAGAAGTGTTTTATACCTGTTGTCACAATAAATGTGGATGCGTGTTTCTATGACTATCGCGACAAAATGAATTATTATGCGTTAAAGTAAGCAAACCCACTACAAATAGAATTGGGGTTTACCCAAAACAGCATCTATTTGTAATCAAATATCTTGTATTTTAGAAAAACACAATATACGTGATTTCGGATCTAAAATACTATTAAGAATGGAAATTTCAGCATTATGACAACAAGCCTAATCTATAATCTGTAACAAGCCTGCTTTATGTCCCCACAAGAAAGCATGTAATATTAAGACTATTCCACGAAATTGCCTGATAAATAGAACTAATTATACTCTTTTAGGTATTGTTAGGCAAAAGAAATTTATATTTTTTTAACTAGACTCACTTTTTGCAAGTCTTTTATTAACTTTACAGACTGAAGCAAATAAATACATTATAATTACTTAAAGAATTTACAGTGTCTACATTAAAATCATTCAGCAGAACATCATACACCTTATTTAAAGCTAATATTAACAGATATATAGGTAAAAAGCCAGTCTTAAATGCACAATGCACTCTTGGGGTCAGTTTACTTCCTTCTGTTGCCTCCTCCAGCAAGGATCATTGCAATGCGGATGAAGATATTGACAGCGTCAATGAAAATGTGCATAGACCTGTAACATCATAATATTGTGTCAAGACATATACAAGGTTATTTGAGTGCTACTGCATTCGAAATCTGCATCGCAAAGATGGAGCAATACAATAGACATGTCATCACTCCCCTCACTTAAGCCAGACCGCTGAAGACGGAGTATGAAACAAGCGATGACGTCACTATGAGCAACTTTTACCTGTATACATGGTTGATTTATTTTTTAAATCAAGTTTTGCTAAAAAAAAAAATGGGAGCACTAAAGCCTAAACTGTTGAATCAAGTAAATGATTTCAGTGTAAAATTGTAGCCTCAAAATTTACTCCTCGCCCCCTATTTGGTTAAATATTTACAGTTGTTGATTTATTTTTCCTCCACATTTTCCCTTACAATATTTTCAAGGAAACAGAAATCTACAACTCTTGATAAACTTTATCGAAAGAGATGATTTTTTGTTATAACTTTTCTTAATTTTCTCAAACTTAAATTTGCATTGCGCAGACTGTACGGTACGGTCTGTATCATTTTGTAATGTATTCGAGAGTTAATAGTGACCAATATAGCCATCTCTTGATCATAATTGAAATTAAAGTTAGTGAGGGCTTACGCATCAAATCTCGTCAGCTGTTCAGCGTGCCCTAAAGACATGAGTCAAATTGGAAAC
The DNA here is from genome assembly GCA_949318235.1 of Ecdyonurus torrentis. Classification (NCBI taxonomy): domain Eukaryota; kingdom Metazoa; phylum Arthropoda; class Insecta; order Ephemeroptera; family Heptageniidae; genus Ecdyonurus; species Ecdyonurus torrentis. The sequence continues at coordinate 46,551,895 of OX439130.1, forward strand.
AAAATTGACCCTCAAAAGTGATAAATTGGAAATATCATTTTTTGTTAATTAATTAAATTGATTTAGATTATTTTTATTACTATTTGCTGATTTTTGGAAGGAATTATAAATATTTTTTGGAAATTATCAGTCTCTCAACGGACTGTGTAGTCGCGCTCCAGGCTATCGCTGCCTGATCGCTGCGTAACCGTGTTATCATTTTTTCCCTGCAGAGGCGCTGTTTTTATTGATTATGTACTCTCGAATATTGTACAAAAAGTAAAATGCACCAAAATATTTGAAATCTTAAGGCTATTTATTTTTGCAAAGAAAATTCCATTTTAATTGACTAGTAAAATTATTTCTATAATATCTATGCATTAATGTAAGTACCCTGCTTGGGTTTTAGACTTGAACTTACTGGTTGATGGGGTCAAAGGGCACAGGGCTGTAGACTGGGTGCTGCTCGCAGTGTTTCACCACTTTCTGAGTGTCGTAGAGCAAGAAGCCAGCAAAGAGAAGCAGTCCACCGTAGATACTAATGGAGTACAGACCAGCGCCGAGAGCAGTCGAGGGAGCTAGGAACATGCTGCCTGAAATCAGTAGATAATTAAGTGGCTGTTCAATTAGAAATGAATTAAGTACATAGTTTATCAGGAAAGACCAGTGCCCAGAGCTTGCAGCGATTAACATAGTTGGCAATACAAACAAAAAGACAATAACAATAAATCAGTAGTACAACAGATATTTCTTATCATTATTTCTTATTGAAGCACTAATATCATAATTTTATTCTTTATTTTTTTACTATACTTTTTTTTTTTTTTTTTTTAATTATTATTATTATTTTTAACTGTAGTAACTTTTGTGAGTTCAAAGCAGGAAGAACTCTTTATTTTAAAAGCCTGTGACTCACCAAGAGATGCAGCAAAAACAACACCAAGTCCGACTGCTAGGGTTCCTCCCATGTAGAGGAATTTCTCGCTTGGTGCACACACTGCTACTGCAGACAATCCTCCTACCACGCCAGCAGTGTACCTGAACATGAAATTGGGCATTGAATATGTTAAGGCATGTATCACGGGGAAAAATAAGAACAACCAAGAATAATATCTGTAGCTAGGTACAGACTTTGATCGTGTGATTTGAGAGGGCTGTTTATAGTCACTCAACTAGTCAAAAGTGTTCTTTACTTATCAGTTATCACCTCCTTATTCTTAAATAATGTAACTTCATGATCTACCTTTGAAGCCAATAAAAATAAAAGAGAACCCCTACTTTCTTCCAAATATTTTCACAATAAATTATGAAGGGCATTGGTGTCTTGCTCTAGCTCAATTATGAAAGGGGTGAAAGGAGGGGGGGGGGCATAGCAAGAACTGAGTAACCTGATAGCAATTGCTACTTAAAGGCCCACAGACACTCTGGCTTTTTAGAATCTTTTAGGTACAAAAACAATTTCACAAGTTATTAAAATCTGATGCAACTATTCCTTCTAATTTAAATATTAAATTAAAGTTTGATCGTTGTTTGGCCAAACAACAATCTTTTATACTTCGATTCATGAAAGATTTTAGCTTTAATCAGCACTCAGCCACATTTTATGGTCAAAATGACAAACAGGTATTACCTTGTATGAAGCGCCAATAACTGTTAGACAGGCATGTTATTACCCGTTATGCAGTGCATGGTTTCCATCATGTAATCTGTCAGATTAAAGAATATCACGAGTGTAATGATAAATATGTTTGTTATGTGGTGGCCTATGTACTATAGGTACCACTTATTGTAATTAGTTAGGAAAGGTTAAAACCATTTCGGTTTGAATTCATAATCAAAGAAAAGGATAGGAGAAACCAACAAGCGCCTTACCACGATGAGGTCCGCAGCTCGGTGAAAATCTTGATGGCACAGGTTACACACAACCTGTGCCTGTAACCTGTGCCATCAAGATTTTCACCGAGCTGCGGACCTCATCGAGGTAAGGCACTTGTTGGTTTCTCCTATCCTTTTTATAGGTACCACTTACTTCATTGTGCATCTCAGACCCTATCATTAAGTCAATATGCAAAACTGTAGACTTATAGAGTGCAATGTAAATATATATGTATAAGTACACCTTGGTGTTTAATAAATAAAATATAAAAAATAACTGTTAATGTGATTTTGGCCACCAAAAGTGACCAGTATTGCCTTGTATGAAGCGGCAATAACTGTTAATGTCATTTTGGCCACCAAAAGTGACCAAATAGCGTGAAACGGTTCTGAAGATACGTGAAGCGGAGTACAGTATATAAGGGGGTGTGGCAAACTGATTTAATTTTTTAATTAAAAGGAAGAGGTGCACCGGCTCCATACGACATTCACAATTATTTTCATAAATAGTAGTACTAAATAGTAGATTAAGCACAACTTCAAAACATTTAGTGTCTGTGGCCCTTTAATATCTTGGGATCTGCTGCAACAAATTTCAAAACTCAAGACTTACCAGGCAGCTCTCATAAGGATGGCTCCTCCCAGAATGCTGAGGGGTGCAATAAAAGCTCCCAACACACCAGCATGCAAGGCCCAAGCCAAGTGCTTCATGTTAATTCCCGACTCGTAGGGGATGCTACGTGTGAGCATCTGTGTACCAACCATCACCGCTATGGAGCCTAGCATCATCTGAAATCATCACATCTTTCTCTTAACAATCAAATAGTGATACATTTTGGTCTTTTAAAATAGGTCTGGAATAAATGATTATTATATTAATATAATTCATTCTATCAATAAAAAATATATATCCCTATAATACTGTAATATACATTTTTGGCTGACTTGAGTACTGCAACTGGTCTAGTTGCTTTCTTAACAGATGTAAGATTTAAGTCCATTAAAGTGATAAACTAACAAGCTTTCAAGCATGACAAAGCAGTTAAGGTGGCAGACATTCTAAAACCATGTAACCATGGATTTACATTGCCATTTATTTGTTGTAAATTTGCATAGCAAATTGTTAACATTTTTTTAAATGGGATTAATTATTTTGTTGTGCAAAGTTACAAAGCAAAAACAAATGTGAATGAACCTTAATATAATAGTTTCTTTATTAACATAGTACAGTAGAATACAGTCAACCGGGGTGACTTTGAACGCCCGGGGTGACTTTGAACACCCATTTATCTCTACTTTGGGCACTCATTTCAAAATTTTGAATTATGTCATTCAGATCAAAAATAAATTTAAACAATTGTTAGATTCTTCAAATTTCTTAAATGAGGCCCCAATACAGAGATAATTGGGTGTTCAAAGTCACCCCAGTTGACTGTATAGTAAAAAATATAGAAGAGGCCATATGATACTAGTATTTTAAATAAATGCTTTGCTATTGAGTATTAGTGAAACTTTTCTCACCGGCCAGGTGTTTCTTGTCATCAGAGCCATCATCCTAGGTGAGCGCATGACTGCAGCAGCAGAGGCCACGGCAACACACGCACTGCCTGCGAAGTACAAGTATGTGTGCTTCACTCGCTGTCGCACAATCTCAGGCCAAAACCTACAATATAATACAATTACATGTAGGTTACACTCCATCACATACATACGTATATAGTATGAACCAATAAGTAATGAATACATACGCAGCTCTCTCAATAGCTCCTGGTTCATTAGCCATGCCAAGACCATAGTAACATAAAGCGCCAATACCGAGCACAGAGCCACCAGCTACTGCCAAACGTCCCATCTGGAAGGCTAAACAACACATACCATAATTATTCACATCAGTAAACTTGCAGTATACGGTAATATATGTATATCAAAATTAGTTTTTGTGTTTAAGCCAAATATAATAATGAAAATATACATATATAATCATATAATGACTAGAATGCGGAACGGAAGGTACTGGTATATATTATGTACCTGAGCCTGTCGTAGGCGCCATGGCCCTCTCTTTCAAGGTAGGACCTCGGGTGCGTGTCAGGCGAGAAGCAAAGTTGGACCTGGCATCCTGAGCCATGGTGCGACATACTGGAGCCACGAAGTGAAGAGACGGACCAACTGGTCGAGCAACTTGTACTCCGCGACACACAAACAGTCGTGCTACCGACAGCATCTTCTCTCTGTTACATGTACATGAAAATTGTTGTTACATAATACATACATAAAATGGCGTGTTAAAAACTTAAAAATCACTATAGCATAATAATGATATACATAATATTGTCAGTCAAACAGATATGTATGTACATAATACCAAAAATCTGTGGTGACTTCAAATTGAACGCACTTGCTAAGGCATGTCCTAGCTTATTAAAATTAACTGAGTTCAAAACTAAGCTAACAAATTATGGCTAATCAAGTATACTTAAAGTTAATGCTGTTGTATATAAATTAAGTTATATAACATAACAAGGTGCAATAATGAATACATACATACATATGTATGCTTCAACAACAAAAATCTGATGTAACACTTGCACACGACCCTAGACATTATTCATGATATTTCTATCTTAACAAATTGTAGTTAGGATATTTTAGATTTAAAACGACTCCCTAGTTATTACTTACTATAATTATTGAAGCTCTGGAAGATTTTCACTTCAAGAAGTGACAGAAATGGTAAAATTATGCGTGAAATGATCGAAGTTTCTCGTTCTCGTGTTGTTTTTTCAGGCCAGCTGTGATTTGTTATATGATCCAAAATACAAACTAATTAACGATTTTACGTCTATTTTATTAGGAAAATAAATATTTAAAGCATGTTTAAATAAAAATAGGATTTATTAAACATTATTTTAAAGTTCTAGTCAAATTAAGTACTTATTTTTCTTTTTTTAGAAAAAGTTTATGTTCCGCGCGTAATTTTCAAATATGAAACTCAAAGTGGGGAAAACATCAAGTTTCAAGTTCCATCGTGCTCATCATCGCTCATCGTGCTGTTCACGGAAGGCTCGTGCTTCTCGTTCTCGGCTAAGTATGCAAGCAACTAGCTGGATGCTGGATGTATGATTTTTTTTTTTTTCTCACGCCGTGCCGTGGCGTGTGCGTGCATTTGCTTGCCCCCATCCTTCCCCCTGCGGTTAATTGTCACTAAATGTCGCTAATTGTACTGAATGTCTTTTAAATTGGATTTGTCGACCATTTATATTTATTACAATTTTGTATATTATATAGATATAGACCCCTTGCACATCCTTGCGCTTTGTCGCCATGTTTGTGGTGACTAATGCATTGTCCAGCATAGGGGAAACTTCGTTTTTCCTAATTTTTCACATAAAAAATTGTTTATTTCAACTCAACAAATTTTTCTCATATCCTTCGAGCTTATTAGGAGCTAGAAATAAGGCTTTGATTGAGGTTTGAAGCTTCTTTTGCTATTACAAAAATAAAAATGACGTTTTTCCTATGCTGGCCTATGTATTCCTGACCAACAAAATGGCGGCTCTTAAATATGAGTGCAAGCGGTCTATATAAATAGATTTCACATATCGTAATTTTAAACTGCCTTTACTTATTTATTATATTTATTTTTATTATATCATTGTAGTTTATTGATTTTTAAATTATAATCAATAAATTTATCAATATATTTGTGTAATCAATGTAATCATTAATTATTGTATTATTTTTTATTTTTTTTTATTTTTTTTTTTTTTACAAGGGAAATAAGAAATAATAATATAGACAATGTATTTTAATGTTAACCAGTTTTAGCGTATAAAAAATAAAAAAGGAAACAGCCGCAAATTATTAGAATTAATATATTTTTTTACAATATTTTGTTTTTATTTTCTCATATCATACAAAGTTTTTTTTTTTTTTTTTTGCAGGTTATCATTTTTTTTTTTTTTTTTTTTTTGAACCAGCTGACAATTAAAAATTTTGACAATCAATAATCAAATCTCAAATACATAATGAATATAATAACATTTTTCTCTCTTATATTCTTACTATTCATAACATTTTTACATATTTAAACTATTTCTCAGTTCAAACCTGCATGCTTACAGAGTTGCTGTCATTCATTTAAATAATTTATTTTAAAATAATTTAATTTCATGTTAAAATAATTAAAACAACTAAATTACAAATAAAAAATTTTTAAAATACTTTGGTAAAAATAATTGCGCCCACATAAATTTTGGAATGTACACAAATGAAAAGAAAAATCCCGATGAACATAGTTCACCATTTGATCATTTAATAAAGTTTACTTGGGGGGGGGGGGGGGGGAGGAGGTGAAAATTGATGTTTGAAAATTATTAAAGCTTTCATAAAAGAGTTCCATACTATATAAATAATATTTATATAAAGTGACACATTAATTTTTGACAATATTTATTGGAGCAGCTTGCATTAGATGATTTTATTATTATGACTATCACTGAAGAAAACTTACTGATCATCAGTGATCAATTTATTATTTACTCAATGCTTTGTCATGGAGCAATAACTTTGCTTCATTTAACTTTGACACAATACTAATAATAATAATATGTAATTAATAAAGTCATCAAATCGTTAACATATCCCCCCCCCCCCCCCACCTTAATTTTCCTACATTAGGTACTGTACATTTCGAAATTTATGTTATAGGTCCTATAATTGCAAATTTCAGTGACACTCCATCAGTAACGCTACAAGCTTCTCATTGACCATTTCATTTTTATCAACAACATACATGACACAATTAATTATTGATTTTTCACATTCAAATTTAGCACGCGAATTAATTTTTAGCTGGCAGTTTATTTATTTATTTTTAAATGCAGAAAAAACATTTTTAAGATTACAAAGTTTAGGGAAACCAAAAATTGACACATTTTTTTTTATATTTATATATTTTATTAACAATTTTATTGGGTATAATATGCAAGCTCATGATAGACACATATTTTTTTTTCTTTATATAGTTAATGGTTCCCATAATTTTGGTACTTATATATAATAAAATAATTAATGGTTACATGCAAGACCTATAAAAGAGATGTTGAGAGGTTCAGAACACTTTTTTTTTTTTTTTTTTTTTTTTTTTTCTGCTTGATGTTTGTTGCTGAAAAACGTTTTGCTAATATTTATTACATATGTCATTGGCGCCACCAAAAACACAATTCTAGAAAAAATTATGGTAATTGTCATTTGAAATATGAAAAATAATTAAATTGAAATGAGCCTCTTTAACATCTCACAGGTCTCGGTTACAAGTAAGTATAATCAAAGACACTATTTATTGCTTCGTTGAGAAATTATTTTGTACTTTCTATAATCTCTAAATATAACCATATAGTTGTTGTGTTTTATTTTTTACTTTTAGAATTAGGTTGTAGCATAAATTTTAATTTGTATACTAATTAGTATACATTAAATTATCCATTAATGGATAAAAAAAAAATCCTGAACATAAACCTTTTTAAGACTTGCATAATTTAAGTTTTTTTGATGTAAAAACTTTGTTTGAAAATAACTTTGTATTCAATCTAACAATGAAAAATTCTTTGTCACATGTCACATCCTCTATATAACTTGCAACTAAATGAAATCATAAATACCCAGATTTTATACCTAATTTTTATAGGTACAGTAAAATTTGTTCAGCATTTTTTTTTTTACTATATGGTCTAATTGATACATTAATAAATTAGGAACTTTTCATAATATTAAAATATATGCTTAAAAAAACAATAAATATTAAAGATAAAATAAATGCAAACAAAAAGAGGATTTTACTATTAGATTATTATTAATTATAGAAGGCCAGCTGGTTAAAAAGTTTAGATATTTTAAATTTTTTTAGAGTATATATCACAATGCAGAATTATAACACGGAATTATATCGGTAATAATATTTAATCATTTTTAAAAGTCTTTGAACTTTTTTTTTTTTTTTTTTTTTTTTTTTTTTCGTCGTTTTATTTTTATTTATACCGAGTCTAAAAATTAAATTACTATTATTTTAGAAGCAAAATTTAGAATGATATTTTCCCACCTTTTAGTTCAAAGCTGGTCAAATTATTTTAGTCTTATATAAATATGTAGTGTCCGTGCGATTAAAAATAAAATAAAATAATATTCTAATATAGAGCAAAGTTTAAAAAAATACATAAAATACAATGGCACAATTAAATTAAAATTACTGAAATGTCATATTTTGGCTTGTGTACATTTAAATAGCTGGTACGGATTTATTGTTATTTTCGTACATTTTAATCTCGTGATTTTTGAAGTTATGATAAAAAAAAAAAAGACTAGACAATTAAACCATTATTGGGATTTAGAAAGCATAATTAAATAAAAAAAATTTAAATAATAAAATATAATTTAAAAGCTATATTATTGTTCGTCTTCTTCTTTAAAATTAAACGTTTCGAATGGTTCTGACCACTTGCTGAAAGAATCGTTACTATTCTTTGGTTTGTCATGAGAAGGTTTATTTTGCCTAACTCCTGCAGATTCTTCTACAAAAAAATCATCATCAAATGGATCACTATCTCTGGCAAAGATATTGACAGATTCTGATTTTTTTATGTTAATATTAGCCGAGTCAGTAGATCGGAACACGCCGAGTCTGTTTCTCATGCCTGCAAATTGTCGTGACGAGCTTTCAGCGCGATGTTCAGACCAGCCTCGCCGCTCAAGTCTCTTGTGATCTGAAGGCTCGGGGTCAATGTCAGGGGCATCCAGAGAGGAAGCAGGGAAGAAGACGTCGTCTGCTGCGAGGCTGCCTCCTCGTGTAGTGACCACACTGCGAGGAGTGACCAGGTCATCGTGCGGTGAGCGGCGGTGCTCACTCACATCACTAGACATGCTAGAGGCAACTCGGGCGCTACCACGCCGTGTATCTGGAGGGGTAAAGTCATCTTCAAATGGCGACTGTCTTCTGCTAGAGCCGTGCGAGGTTTTACTGTCTCTTCCTCGTGTATCCTCTTCCATGGGGCTACTAGATGGCAATTTCAACTCAGGTTCTGATAACTGACTGTCTTTCCTCCTCACTGACTCATGTTGCTGTTTTCTTGCGGCGTTTTCTGCCGAGGGCGACTCCATTGACGAAAATTCTGATGCGTGGAATGAATGTGTGGAAAAATCATCTTCAAACGGAGACTTTTGTTGCGGTGAAAAGAAATCTTCACTGGACAATCTTGTGTTACGTTTTTGTTTTTGGTTACGTCTAGAATGTAGGGTATGTGATCTTTGTTCGTATTGTTCTCGCGCTCTTTCTGCAATGTACTCTGGCTCTTGGTCGGAGTTAAAGTCGGGTTCTCCTCCACTAGGGGTTCTGAAGCGCCTCTCTTCGTCCCCGTGGTCGGGGTCGTGAGAATGAGCGCTGCCTGGAGATTGGTATCCTCGTCTAGGGGGGCCCTTCCTCACGTCACTCGCACTCGCTGGTCGTTTGGGCCATGCCCCTTTTTTCTTATACCTGCTGTCATAGCCCTCCGGGTCGTCATAGTCATAGTCAGCGGGGGGAGGTCGCTGGTCTCTGTAGTGCCAATAATGACTATCATATTGCTTTCTTCGCATGGCTGCCGCTTCTCTGTTCCGTCGTTCTTGCGATGGTTTCCTGTTACCTCTCTCTCCCCATGTTGCATACGAGCCAGGGTACTTGCTGGAGGCTGGTCGCCGAAGCTTTTCCTCTTCCTCTCTCTCCCAGCGCCGACGTTCTATGTACTCTCCCCTGCTGCCACTTCGCTCTCTCTTCTCCTCATACTCTCGACGTCCCCAGCCTACTGCACGCCTTGGTGCCCGAGGCTCGTCATAATCAGCTTCCTCATCGTCCCATGAGGGTGGTCTGCGACTTCTTCTCTCGCTTGACGAGCCTCTGATTGGTGGAGGACGTGTATAAGCCACCTCCTCATATTCCTCTACATCTCCTTCCTCATCATCATCCTCCCAGGGCGAGGTTCTACGCGGTGGTCCTCTACCCCAAGGAGATTTTTTCCTTGGTCTCCTTTCACTATCTCGCCATCCATTTTCACGATAATTTCTACCTTCCCAATCTTCATCGTCTTCATCATCTTGCCAGGGACTTTCCCGCCTTGGAGCGTGTCTGCGGCGAGAGTTAGAGCGAGGTTGAGCAGACTCAGGTGACTCTTTATATGCCTTGGTTGCGGGGAAGTCCCTGCCATCAATAGACCAGGGGGAAACTGCTTCATCATGATGACTGCGAGATTCTACTGAATCAAAGTTGGTTTCCTCAAAGTTTGCCCAACTCTCTTCTTTCTCCTGTGTGTCCGGCAACGCCAGCTCAGAGGGAGGCGCCATTCTCTCAGGCAAGGGACTTTTGCTCTCAGGAGTTATGTTACGTATTGTGTCGTCTGCAGTTTCAGTGTGTTCTTCAATTGTTTTCTCAGGAGAATCTTCTGGTTTCATGTCCTCCAGTTCCTCTGGTTCACTATTTGCATCCTCTTCTAAAATGGTACTCTCGATAATTGACTGTGCCTCTCTCACGTTCACTGCAGCCTCAAGAGTGGGGGACTCTGGGCTCTCACTTTGTTGTCTCGATAACGTCAGCAGATTGAAATCATCTTCTAGTTTCTCTGCGGCTGCTTCAGTCACGCTGTCTTCCTTGTCTGATTCCTCGTCTGCTGGTGGTGGCTCCGAGCAGATTTCCCTCAGAGCTGCGTATTTGTCGCCATCACCTCCTTCTTCACAAAACTCTTCCTCCTCTTCTTCTTCTTCCTCCTCCTCGCCTACCCGCCTACCTTCTTCTGCCATTGCGCTATCACTACGCTCAGCTACGGGGCTCTCATGCACCTCCTCTGTAACTTCTATTTCCTCAGCCACCTCCTCGCTTACAACTTCAACACCTTCTTCCTGCTCGAGCAGCTCACGGAACACAGCATACTTATCAAATGGTGCTTCCTGAAATACGTCTTCTGATTTATTATTTTCAAAGTTAACCGGAAAGTCAGTGAAGTTGTTCTCAAAGTCTGCTTTAAAGACTTCATCATCGACAGACTCTCTCAATGTCGAGTACTGGTCTCTCTTAACTGGAGTGTCATCTTGTTTATTGCTCTCAGTGGTTGATGCAGGACTTCCCTCAGTTGATACAGAGGCCAGGAAGCTTGCAAGTTCTTGTAAGGTCATCTTGGACAAATGTCCTGGTGACACATTGAGACTGGAGGCAAGCTCAGAGATGTTCATTTTAGTGAGCTGACGTAGCGTGAGGTTAGCAGCTGCTCCCGTGGACTTGAGTCTTTTCTCCTCTCTAATCACTGCAGGCGCAGGGGGAGGCGGAAGAGAGAATTGACAGCTCTCAACTGAAGAGGACTGCTGGCGAGGTCTTGAACTATCAGAACTTCGAGACTTGGGTCTTCTCACAGGTACCGGCAGTGGAGGACTCGTTGAGTCATCAGGATCTTCATGGTGATTTATATAATCATACTGCTCACTTAGCGGGGGTCTTGGGGGTGGTTTGAGAGCTAGGCCAGACTGCTGCTGACGTTTAGGGGGTAGTGGGGGTGGTTTTGAGGCATCAGGTCTAGGGGGTGGCTCAGGGGCTATGTCAGTAAGCTCTAGACTGGAACTGGATAAATGACCGTCATCAAGAATATTCCTAGGGCTAGGTGGACTTCGAGTACTTCTCATACCCGTGTCACCCAGTGTAGTTTGCTTAGCAAGGCGACGTGAGTTTCTACTCTGCATCTTGGGGCTTGGCAGTCGCACAAGGTTACTTGCTGCAGCAGCTGCACTCGCTTGCTTAGTCAGTCTAGGGGACTTCAGTTTCGACGTCGGGCCAGGTGAGGAGCGCCGACTAGATGAGGGGGGCGGGGGCAACAGGGAATCTGCAGCAGCTGCTGCAGCCCCTGCTGCTTTCTCAGCTGGTAAGCTGACTCGCAAAGGCCCATGGTAAACACTGGCAGCATTACCTTGCTTGTCTCTGCTGCCAAACATGGTGAAGTCTGCAAAGCAAGTGTCGAAGGGGTCATTGGGGTCACTGGGAAATGAGGCTGCGGCATTGGCAAGCTCCTCTTCTACAAAGGGGTCACTCTCTCCAAAGGGGTCAGTGTCTGCAAAGGGATCCAAAGCAAGGATATCTGACCGCGAGGCAGTCAAGTACGAGGGTGCGGGTGGAGAGGAAACAGCAAAAGAGGATGTGGGTCGAGTGGACGGCGACGTACTCTCGAATGTGGCATTGAAGAGAGGTGGAGGTTCATTTTCCTTGTGCTCACCAGCAAGTTCCTTCAGCACTTTCTTAGGTGGGTTTTTGAGCTCCTGGAAGAAGTCTTTCTTGTCCACATATGGCTTGATTTTACCTGTGCCCAGTGGATCCAGCTCAGTGAACACGTCAAACTGACCTCCGGTGGCGCCGCCACTGGCTTCACCCTCGTCCACCTGTCAACAAACACTTCTCTTAGCGAGACACCTCAATAATGATAAAAACAATATATTTGATGATATTTTACGCGCCCTGTAAAAAATAACGATGCTCCTTGAATTTTCAGAAAAAAAAATATAATTTTATGTATCCCCCCCCCCCCCCCCCCCCCCAGTAAATTGAAAATTGAAATAATGTGGTTTTATATTTACTAAAATAAAAACAAATAAAGGAAAATAAAATTCCATTACCTGCAAAGAATATATTAGGATATATATATATATATATATATATATATATATATATATATATATATATATATATATATATATATATATATATATATATATATATATATATATATATATATATATATATATATATATATATAGGATATATAAAATCCTATATATACAGAAGATAATAATCGTAATTGAAATCCAATGATGTAAAATCAATTCTGGAAAAAATACCGATTGCATGACTAGTGATGCTATTAATGCTATTGACTTTTTAATTTATTGTTTTTGTAGCACATGTGCTGCACTCAAAATCAATCCACGATTTTTTGGTTGAAGAAAAATATAATTCTCATACAAGAACCTGTGAATTTAGACTTTGTAAATGCCTCAAATTGTGATTATAATTAAACACTTTACAGAAATTGTACTCAAAATAAAATCAGTGTTCATGGAAATTTGAGGGTTTGGGTTTTGGAATTGAAACTTATAGGAGTGAGGTATTAAGGATAAGGTGGGTAAAGTGAAATAAGAAACCAAAAGAGTCAGCTAGGCTACGCATGAAAACACCAAAAGCAAATAAAGATATTTCTATGGGGTAAGTGATAAACACAAGTAGGTAAATAATAAAAACACCCATTCCATATATTAACACACCATGGACACTTTTTTTTTGTCTATATATACACCAACACCAAAATATAAGAACAATATAAAATTAAAGTTTTTAAAATGTTAGAAAGTGAAGAAGAGTAAATATAAGTAAATAATTACATTAAACACAAGGCACACTAAAATACTTTTGTTAGATTAAAATAAAAATAATACAAAACAACTTTAAAAAATTATTATCAATGTTCATACTGTATAATGTACTGTATGTATGTGTGTGATCACTAATAAAGATCATTTTAATTTTATGAATTGTTATTGACCTGGTGTAAGGTTTGCAATATCAAATTACTACCTTTATAGCTCTGCAACATGTTGAAGTGAATATCACAATAAAATTAATATCACAATTTGAAAAGTATTTAGAAAGAGAATGAGAGCCGAAAAATTATGTCTTCATTGGTCTATTAATTGAATATTTAGATGTATGTTGTACACACGTTGTGTTTAATAAATAAAATAAAAAATTTAAATATGAGAAAAAAAATTTAGCTGTTTAAAAATGTGAACGACAGGAAATTATATGCGCAACCCAACTCCATATTTTTTTTTCCCAAGCTTTTAACAATGCTTAATTATTTAGAAAATACTTTTGAAGTTGTGCTTTTTATTTTACTGTTATATGTGAATGACTATGTGTTCCAGAGCTTTCAAAATGAGCAACTCAACATTAAAACTTCAACTTAACATTGTGAGCGTAACACAAGACAAAAAAAAAAAAAAAAAAAAAAAAAAAAAAAGTGATCAAAGTATGACTCTTGACACTAACTTTCTGAAGTTGTCTTCAAGGTCCTATAGCACTGATTTTAAAATGTTCTCTGCCGAATAGAAAAAGGTACTGCTAAACACAAGTGTGGGCATAAAAATTGTCAAAAAAAAAAATTTCCATTGGTAAAAATTAAAATCTTGGTACAAACATCTGTGAGTCATTACAAACTCAGTTGCGACAATGAAATTTCACATTGAAGGCAATTGTAATCTTTTTGTGAACAATTTTTAAACAGAGTATTTTCAAAAAGTGCAATTTTAAAGGGTCAAAATCGTGGTTAGCAGAACTTCTTTCAACACGGAAAGAATAAACGTAATTTATGCTTAATTTATGTTACTGTAGCATAAATGATGCAAAATTTGACCAATTTAATCACTATGCTATACAACGTAATTTTGATGCTTAGCAACATAGTTATTATGAAGTATAGCATAGATTATGCCGTATCAATCAAATTATGCTGAAAATGTGCTAAATTACGTATTTATTTTGTCCGTGAATAGATACAGAACATTTAAAAAGAAATGCTAGGTAATTTGTAACATCAACACTAGGTAGGTATGTTAGAAGAGGTAGGTACATCAATTAGTAAGCCCATGTTGTGAGTGCATTGTTAGAATGTTAATTAGGTTAGCATGTATTTGCGAGAGCACTGCATTACCAACAAACATCTTTGAGGAAAAACTCAACTCAATGATTAGATTTTAGTCTGTGGACCCTAATATACAAATTTGTATTGCATATTCTGAAATTAATTAATTTTACTAAAAATATTATATTTTTTAATTATTTTAAAACCAATTTTTAATGAAATTTTTGGGAAAGAAAAAAGAAAAAAAACTGCATAAAATAGTGACTTACGATAAAACTGCCATATATAGGGTATGTTAATAGCTCCAAAATTATTAGTATTATTATTTCCGCCATTTGATGTAGCGATGAATGAAAACTAATTAAAAATACATTCAAAGCTACTTAAATTCTTAGGCACTTATGATATATATGAGCATAATAGTATGTGAATTATAATTTTAAATATCAGTTTCTAAAAATAAAAATCAATAAATTTCAATTGATTTTGAAATTCAGCCAAAAATATATAAATTTCATTGAAAATTTAATATTCTGTTAACTAATAATAAGAAGCTATAGTACAGTATATCAACTATACATATCTAACAGTAGCATGCCGTGTATGCAGCTAATTCAATTTTTTTACTTTATTTGTCCTGACTATGTAATTGTGGAGTGCTAATGCAAATACATTGTGCAGTGTGTGCACTAAGCACAGCTTGGTCTTGAATGTTATTGTACCAAGTTGTGGTCAATGCAGTCTGTATATACCACAGTCTTCTACCTGTTGAACTGACAGTGAATCAAACTCTATCATTGTAAAATGTCTGTGCGTGCTGACCATTTTTTTTAACAAAATTTTAAATTCAATGTTTATCTTTTCTTTTCTTTCTTTTTTTCTTTTTTCTTTCTTTTTTTTTTTTTTTTTTTTTTTCCTACTTGAGAATGTCAAAAACACTATAACATTTATTCACTAAAGATTTAATTAATCGGGCAGCAGACTTAAATTATTTTTATTGGAACTGCTTGGCAGTCTGGCATCAAGAGATTGTGTTAGCACACAATTCATTAAAAAAATAAGCACACAAGACAGACATTGAACAGTTAGTTTTTTTAGTAAAAGACTGTTGTTTAGACAGAAAGATGTAGCTTGAAAGAGAGAAAGAGACAGAGAGAGAGCTAGAGTTTACCTGCTCCTGCTTCTTGTTGGTTGGTGCTCCAGTAGCAGTAGCAGCAGAGGCAGTAGTAGCAGAGGTTAAGTTAACAGGTAAGTGAGTTGTGTCCCCAAAGAGAGGGTCAGATTGAGTATCAAACCAGGTCTCCGTGTTAGCAAGGGGGGCCACTGAGGCAACTGCAGGTGGACTGATAGGGGTGGAGGAATCTAAGGTTAATGTGGAGGCTGTGTGTCGCTTACTGGCACGACCTTTGGTAGAACTGGGGGGTGGTAGGAGTGCAGGGTGGTTACGACTAGAAGCACCAGGGGGTGGGGAGAAAGAATCCTCAAAGGGATCATGGAAAGTAGACGAAGCTGTATCTTTCAAAGTATTAGCATCAGGACCAAATGGATCTGATGGTGTGATCTTCTCCATTTGATGTATGCCTTGTTGAATACTGTTCAGTTCTATTTCAAGGTCGACCAGATCTGCAATCACCTCAGAGGTTTGTTGTGCTGATTTGCTAGAGTTGCCAATGCCGTTCTCTCGTAGTTCCTCGCGGGTAGAGCGACTCTTACTGCCCGAAGTACCACTTGCTTCACCGCCACTTGACGCACCGCCATGCTAAACACCATACGTCCCATGTTAATACAAGCGGCTAGCTATAGCACAACAACAACAACTCGTGTGCACTCTATTTATAAATAAGCACTGCATTGTTGCCCTCTTTATCACATTCAATGATAACAATAAATAACTTTTGTTGTTCTCACTATTTCACTGCTATAAATTCAGTGATTAAAACAATAATTCTTATGAGAAAAACACTGTGATCATTAACTTTGCGAGAATGAAAATTATAATCACCAAAGTAGTGTATACAAAATGAAATTTGCTGAGAACTGGACTAATGTGACCAAGAGACTTCTACTTATACCAGAGTGCTATTCTACAGGAAACAGATAGAAATTTTGCAGTCAAAACTGTCACTATTTGCATAACAATAAAATACCAAACAATCAGGTTTAAGTTTATATTAAATATTATTAATGCATAACTTAAAAGAGCTTATATAATTATGGATATTTTTTTATACATACTGTAATATTCTTTCCAATATTTCATAAACAATTTTACTACTTTAGATAAAACTTTAAAATTCAGCACCAAATTATCCCTTTCAAATTAATCTACTGTATTAACTATATATTTTTATGACTACAAAAGCTACACAGGGTTTGCGCATAACTAACTATGTCAGATTAACTATGTCAGATTAAAGAATATCACGAGTGTAATGATAAATGTGTATGTTTGTTATGTGGTGGCCTATGTACTAGGTAACACTTATACTTCATTGTCCATCTCGGACCCTATCATTAAGTCAATATGCCAAAATGTAGACGTATAGAGTGCAATGTAAATATATGTATAAGTACACCTTGGTGTTTAATAAATAAAATAATAAATTATAATATAAGTATCACAGCTATATGATTTTATCACAACTGTACTGTAATAGTTGTCTTTTTAACTAAACATAATTTTAAAATGTGATATTTTGTACATTCTACAAGTGACTTATAGGTGTATTAAACACCTTGAACAAAAAACATGTCTAACATCCTAAAGGCATAGAAAACCTTGAAAAAAAATACTTGCCTAATATTCATACCTAAATATCAACGTTAATTTGGCTGGAGTCATTGATTTCTAAATTATTTTCCACTCACAAAATGTTAGATGCGGGTTTATAACGTCACAGCTCACTGGTTCATGTGCACGGAAACAGGTGAGCTGTGACATCATAAACCCGCATCTGACATTTTGTGAATGGAAAATAAATTAGAAATCAATGACTCCTCTCAAATTAACGTTGATAATTAGGTATGTTAGGATATTAGGCATGTTTTTTTTCCAAGGTGTTCTACGCCTTAAGATACCTGAAAATCAACGTTGCTTTGACCGGTTTTGAGTAATTTATTTCTAATTTATTTTCCGTTCACAAAATGTTTCGTGTGGACAGTGATGTCACAGTTCTCTTATTTTACGCGCGCGTGGACCAGGCGAGCTGTGACGTCACTGTCCAAACGCACCTTTTCTTGAATGGAAAATAAATTAAAATCAATTACTTTCAGCCAAATCAACGTTGATATTTAGGTATGTTAGGATATTAGACATGTTTTTCATTCTAGGTGTTCTACAACTTTATGGTGGAACAAAATCAAAATATTAAAAAATCGAATACTGTATTTAACATCTTTCCACACAACTTAAAAAATACTTTTAGTGCCCTAAAAATTATAAATAACTTTTTAAAAAATTAAGCTCTTTTAAAAAATGCTTTTTATTATTATTATTATTTAATTTCTGCATTACATTATTTTTAATATTTTCTCAAGTTGAAATCTTTGGTAACGTTCAACCTGTTTGCTTTTGAAAGTTTTGAGAAAAATGATAGAAATCATTCAAGGCAGTCGCTCGATATACACACACATATAGATACAAGATGAAATGACATGGAGAGGATACACGGGTTTTTGCAGGGTTAGATGTAAAATATACACGGTAGTCAAAGAGTCATGGTCATTACGAGAGAACGAACGAAATACATAAATGACCTTTTAGTCTTATCATCAGAGTAATGTACGTTCATGAAATTATGTAATATTATCGTCAAGATAGCAAATTTAAACTTGAAAATTACTCAAGTCAATAATAATTGCGCAGTTACCATCATTAGCAGTATTTAATTATATTTACAAAATAAAACATGCAATGAATAGGCTCTGTATGCTAGATTTGAAAAAGGGAAATTAAACGTTTTAGATTTTAATGTAAAAAATATGAACTCTTTGCTTTGCTATGAAATAAATATGAATAAATACATACATAGATACATACACACATATATATATATATATATATATATATATATATATATATATATATATATATATATATATATATATATATATATAATGCTGTTTTTAAGTACAGTTTCTTTTTCCAAAAATTTGAAAGAAAGGAGATAAATTACATACAATTAGGATAATTATTTTATTAAAGGCATAGACAACATGAAAATATAAGCATTTACATCACAAAATACTTGATGGGACTTACATAAATAACATTAATTGGTCTTAACACAGAACTGTAACGCCGTAGCAGTGATCAGAAAATTTCGATTTATGCAACCCGCACAACATTTTCATACTAATTTTTGCCTGTTTCTGACGTCATAAACAAAAATATTCACGCAAATTGCATACTTAACATTTTTTTTAACGCTCTCTTGTGGGGCCACATTTACATTCTGGTAAAAATTATCATCAGTTTTGTAGATCCCATTTTGTGTTTAATGATTAAAAAGTACATGTTGCTTCATGTTTTCTATGCCTTTAAATTCAGCGCGCGTTTTTCCCGTACGAATAACATTGTATAAAACGAAGAGATTTTTTTTTATTGGTAAAAGAATATTTTATCATCGTCGTTTGTACAATATTCAGCCGCAATGAAGACATCCAGTTCTAGTATTTGCAGTATCTTGAAGTCGATTATCGAAATTCGATATATAAAACGATAAATGGTTAAAGATGTGTTATAAAGATAGACTATTTTAAAAATAACCCTTATCGTGTTATATATAGGTATCAAAAATTGCAACGATTATTTGATAACAATAATTCGAACCTCCATTTGAGATTCTTTTCGCTAGTAACAAAACAATATATTGTTTTGTTCATACTGTGCAATATTTTTAATAGCTAAGAAATTTCCACATGCTCAAAAATACATTGCACCGTGTGAATAGCCTAAATCTAAAGCTAAAAATACGCGAATAAAACTTATAAGGAAAGTAAATTTAAAACTATTGTCACAACAAACTTATAAGAGGTGACATTTGATCTCAAGCCGAAATTACATATAGACAATAAAGCAGGTACGTTATCATTGCAGTCATGATCATAAATTATTGATTTAAAAACTTATTGCTATAGGGTTGACTATTAATTAATTAAAATCCCATGAGTTGTTAAGACTAACTTTAGCCTTTTTAAAAAGAAATATATCGTTTATAGTTATCGTGTGAAGTCAAATAATTGAAGTTAACTTATTGTTATAATTGAAGTATCTACTAAAACACTGAAACTCGGTGTATCATACGGAATAATAAATATCGTATCGTTATACTAATTTTAAATTTAAAATAACGTTATAATTATATAGTTAATATTGTGTAAAGTGAAAATAAATCGTAAAATTTGAAATATCGTGAAGAAAGATTGCTCGAGTTGTCTTACCTTAGAGTAGACAAGGTTCTCCAGTGACTTGCCGGCGGAGAACTTGCTCTGTTGCTGCTCTATGTGTTGCTTCGCCAGCTCGATCTCCTTCTTCTTCAGTTCAAACACAACTTGGAACAAATCTCGCATAGCCACCACAACCTGGAGCAAAACAACATCGGAAAATTAAAATCATGGAAATGCATTTATTGCATTTAGGTTTGCAATATTACAAGCAGAATTTAAAAATTCAATATTGGATGAAAAAAACTATTTTTGAAATTTGCCCTTATAATTTAATGCAATTAGTGACTTTCCAGCTTTCAATGGAGAACATTCATATTATAATAATTGGCAATAAAGTGGCTACGTAATTTCAACAATTAATTTAATTAATTAATTTTTATGCGCCCAGTGTTTTAGAAAATCTGAAAATATTGCCAATAAAAATCAATAATTTAAAAATAAGAACAAAATATGTTTGATGATAATGAGAAAATAACAATATTTGTTATAGAATTTTGGTTTAAAATTAATTAAAATACTTAACCAACACACTTATAACAGCATCTAAGAAATTATAGAAAAATATTAATGTAACTTTTATTACTATTACTTTTGATTTATTAAATGTTATTTTTGTTTTTTCATCTGCCAACGTCTGTAATTGATTTTTTTTATTGAGCTATCTTGATTCCATCTATACTACGCAGAGTATGTACTGTATGTGGTACAAGTTGCTATTGAAATTGAATACCAATTAAGCAACTACAAATCGACGTATAAGATGAGTGATGTAGATTATTTTAGTAATTATACTGTATTATTATTATATTACATTATATATTATACTGTTAGAATTGTGCAATTTTTTTGGCACAAAATAATAAAGTCCATGCACGTGCGTAATTTAATGCTATAGCAACATTTCAGCAACATATTAAAAAAATACTTAATTTATGCTATTGTAAAATATAAAAAAAAAACTATAACAATTACATAAATAATTATTAGTGATATGCTATATTATAGTGTAAAATATTGTACAGCATATAATTATTAAACAATTTCAACATGCCACCATTCATGATTATATAACAGATTCACTGCATATTTATATTTTATTTTATTTTTAATTACTACGGTGCTAGTTAAAACAAAGATGTTTAATTAATTGACGCTTATAGAACGTGTAATATGAAATATATATTAATATTTGTTATTGTTAATGGAGAAACAATAAATTTCTCAGCGTTCGTGTTTTCTCCAAATATCAACTTTTGTTCTCTCGACCTTCCTCAAGGTTGCCGGCTTGCTGACGCGTCCTGTGAATGTTCTCACATATATGCATATATCACGTGTGTCTCATTGGCTCAGAGTAATTGATTATCACAAGCAACAATTGAGATTTCAATCAATACAAAACTTGCAAAAGTAGGTTTAATGAATAAACTAACACAATGCTAATAATAAAAATAGAAACGAACGAACGAACAAATTGCTGTACCAAACGATTTTGTGACCCTATCTTAATTGATTTTACGTACTTTCGTAAGACAAAATAAAGCAGATAATAAGTCATGTAAAAAATCTGTAATGTGATCATAGCTCCCGTGGTCTAAAGTATTTGTTTTCCTTCATTTTTAAGTGTTTTGAATATATACACAAATTTTTAAGATACACAGCTTAAAAAAAAAAAAAAAAAAAAGGGGGGGGGGGCAAGGAAAAAAAAGTTATGGCTATTTTATATCTTCACAACATCGAGACCATGAAATCGTCTGATAAATATGTTGTTGGAGAGTTGCGTTAGTTTGTTCGTGCTTCTTTTTTTTTTTTTTTTTTTTTTTTTTTTTTTTTTTTTTTACAGTGATTAATTACAGAAAACATAAGACAGTTAAGTCCCAAAATTTTAATTCTGAAGCTCACAATTTTTTTACCTTTAAGTTTCTTTAACCCATAAGCAAAACATCATCGGAAAATTACTATCAAGGCAATTTTTAAGGCTGTAGGAGAAACTGTATACTGTAGGAGATTCTGTAATTTTTAAGCTTTTCACATGAATATGCTTTAGTGATAGCATAAGAGAAAAATGCGAATTATTATTAGAAAATTTATGCAAAATTTTAAAGATATTCAAAATTGCATTTGTTGAAAAAATAAGTCAAAATATATTGACTGTTGAGAGAAGTTTGATTGAGAAGGACCCAAGAATGTTACTTACTGTCTCGTAGTACTGTCAAGATACAACTAACACTTTTATGTAGTTGTTAATTGGAATATTTAAATACGTCGTTATCAGATTTAAGTTCATAAATACATTCACTGATAAGGTATAATCACATGCGACTCTAAGTAAACAAGACAATGTAAATATCTTAGTTAATATCCTTGCTCAGTAAACGGTGCTTTTTTGCGCGTCAATTATACACATAATGATGTTTTACTTTTTCGTCTCGGTGATTTTTTTTTTTTTTTTTTTTTCCCATTACTGTATAATTAGTATTAATAATTCTGTAGTTCACAGAAGAACTGCATATCAGTAGTATTATTAGAATTTATTCTGCATCGCATATATGGTTTGCAATAACATTTATTTGTCCCCTATGCTCCCTATAATAATAGACGATTTTGCAACTAAAAGTAAACCAAATTTCCCATGCAACTAAAATTAAGGGACAAAAAAAAACTAATTTATAGCCTCTTTTTTTTTTTAGCCCGAAATTCCCCGTTTAAATTTGCCAAATTTGATGTTTACATGTACGTTTAAATTCTTATATTTTTATGATTTATTTTTGCATAGAAAATTTAATTACTATGACAGAAAAATTTAATAGAGATATGTGTCGCCTGCCGCCTATGATATGACGATATGACATAATAAAAAACACGCGATTACTCATTGCTTATACGTAATTTACTTTTGACAGTCATAAATGAGCAGGAAAACCGCATGTATAAACAATTATGTAATATACTATACGGTACTTGATGAATGAGGATGTTTGAGAATAGTTACAATCAACTTTTATACAGAATTTCTTTCGGATATAATTCTGGTCTGAGTAAAATCTATAGTTAGTTATAAATTTAACTAAGAATTTTAACATCAGTACCTCAAGTACAGGCGATTCAAGAAAAAAAAACATTTTGGCATTAAGAAACTTTTTTCCGTCAATTTTTGAAAAATATATTTCATAAAAGACTAATTTTAACTTACAACTCTTACAAGTATACTAGACACGCTTTTACATGTTTTAAGCTACTGTACTAAAAAAGTTAACATAATATATTGACAATATGTGCTAGAATTTTATTAGTAGCCTATTACTATATATTTTATATATGTATATATTTAAGTAAACGATATTCTTTTTTTGGGTAATCAAACGATCAGGTACTCACCTGTCCAGCCGCCTTATCAGTCTTGATGCCAAAGAAACGATGTCCAGTGTCCGGTGAGCCAAAGATGTATCCAAATGCCCTCGAGTCCGTCATATCCTGCGCGATGAACGAGATTTTGTGCACGGGGTGATGATAGAGACAATCCTGAGACACAAAGACATCGCCTTAATAATTAACCTCGACGTAACAAATTAACACTGAAGTCAAATACATTAACATATTATTATTCTGGTACCAAATATTTGAAAAAAGCGTATAAATTTGAGCGAGTATAACAGTTGATTTAAAACTTACGAAAATGTATGATATTTTAATTATTCTGGTAGTAGTTGTTTTTTTCAGCACCGCCTTTGATTGGCTACCAATAAACTTCATTAAAAAAATAATTTAGTCGTCAATGTAATACGCTATTTTCAAATAAATTATCAGAATTCTCGCAGTGTTTCTCATTACCATGGTTTTCTCGTCTCTGAGACGCAGACCATCGATGGCGATGTTGATGGTGATCCTCTGCTTATGTTCGCCTGCTGCGCGGATCGCCATCTTAAGGTCTGCAAGTGCTTCCTGACACATCCTGTCACCTCGAGCCTCACCCACCTCCAGGATACCAATCAGCTTAGCTTTGAAACTGACCCCGTCACCCAGGAACCTCGAAGGCTCGTTCTTATCTGCAAACAAACAAATACCAAAAGTTAATAATATACTCGTTAACAATAAAGCTGGGTTGGTTAAAAAAATATATATAAAAAAAAAAAAGAAGTTTAGTGAGGAAATGCAAAAAATACAACAAAATACAGATCAAGTTAAAATTTAAGAATTATTAATTTAAAAAATTTTAAACTTTTGATTATGAAATACTGCATTTCCTTTTCATCTTGTACAATTACAACTGTGCATGGTACTGTTTCTGTAGACTACAAATTTCTTTCGTTAGGTTAAATTTCTGCTATAAATATGAGCACGCACACTGCAAATTATGTTTATTCTCAATGCGGGTGGGTTGAGTTGCCTACATACAGAGTATTAATTTCAAATGCAGAGAGACAAAAGTGCACGTCGGGGCATTTGACACTCGATATTCCCTTATGAAGCCTCCCTATAAATCACTTGATTCGCCCACTCATTTCGGAGGAAAATTACAAATTCCATGAATAACTGAAATACACGATTATACATTTATTTTATTGATATTTTCTTTCTCTTACGTACATAAAACAATCATCGTCTTACAGTGAGGTAATTTAAAAGGATATAGTCGCAACAGCAAAGCTTAAATAGATCACAATACAATCATAAATCATCATTGGTATGTTTAGCGTCACATGGTTGTAGTATGTATGACAAGTTATACAAAATACACCACTTGTGTGTATCACTCGAATCGTCAACTGAAAAATATTGTTTACAATACATAAGATTTTTAAAGCATTTTAAACAATATTCAATGTTTTTATTTCAGTTACGCAATTGACCACTTGCAATGAACGAACTTTTTAAAATAATTTGAATAATTCTTAATGCATTTCTTATGTAAAAATCATTTTCACTTACTTGCTGCAACAATTAAAAACATTTTATTGCAAGTGGTCCATTAAGGCAAGATGCATAGTGCTGACCGAGTGAAACTCCAGCCGCATGACACAATCAAGACAAAAATACGATTTTTAACTGAATCGTGGAATAGTTCTATGAAAATACAAATTTTATATTTTTTTAATATTTATTCTTTAGTTTTTGTCATTTCAAACAGCTATAGCTGAGAATATGTTATAGCCTTTGTCTCCTGCTAAAGTCAATG
Organism: Ecdyonurus torrentis; assembly: GCA_949318235.1. Taxonomy (NCBI): domain Eukaryota; kingdom Metazoa; phylum Arthropoda; class Insecta; order Ephemeroptera; family Heptageniidae; genus Ecdyonurus; species Ecdyonurus torrentis. The sequence goes on from OX439130.1 coordinate 46,577,068, forward strand.
AATAAATGTTGAAAATTGTAAAAATCTAGAAAAAAAAGAGTCAACTTTCAGGTATATTCTTTGTTTATCTTGCTAAAATAAAGTAATACAAATTTAAGCCTAAGGTAAAAAGAGAGAGAAGCGTATATATAATCACTCATGAATCATGCTAGAAGCACGGTAGGTTGCAAGCTTGAACGACGGCAATAAAAATCAGCAGTATTAATTTGCATATTATCTAGATCAAACACGAAACACTCACTATCAGTCTAGAATACAGCAGTTAAATACAACGAAATATACAGCAAGACACTGCAGACATGCACTCAAGCTTTATTGCTCAAATCATAGGTGATTTTTGTAAAAGAAAACAAAAATCAGATAAACACAATTTTGAGACCGTAAAATTTGTTATTATTATATTTAATTTTGTTTGCATAACATCTTGGTACATGATTATTATAGTTATAGCAAATTAAAATTCAATTTCAGTAACAAAATTTTATTGACTGTATAATGAAAAGCAATATGTGTCTACTCCACTAGATAAATAAATATAAATTTATATATAAATAAAAAAATAGCACGTTTTTTTATTATTTATTTATGCGTGCTTGATTTGTATATTGGTTGTTGTTTTTCTATTTACTTGGTGTACATTTTAATAATAAGTATGTTATAAACAATATAAATAAGTTATCGATACTATATATATAAATGACTGCGTATACTTATGTCTCTCAAATATTATATTAAAAATTAACTTAAAAAAAAGAAGAAAAAATGTGTATATATTTAGATGTAATGAAACTATTGCAAATTGTTTTAAAGAAAGTCAGAGGACCATGTAAGTGGGTTTGTACCTTTTTTTGGCCTCTAATAAAAACCATTTATTATTATTATTATTAATTTAAAAAATTAAAGACAGTTATCCAAAGAAAAACATCTTACGCAATAACATCATTATTCAATTTCACATTTCACAAGTCAAGAATAAATAAAAATTAAATTTAAGTAACAACAAAATGTTAATAAAAAATACTTACATAAATTATTAACTCTGCTACGATATTAAAATATAAAATAAAATATTCACTAAATTGTTACAGCGTAGAAATAATTATAATCAATAATTATTATTTTAGTCGAAATATATATTTATATTAAATAAAACAAAATCATTGAATTTTTTTAGTAAATTTATGGACTTTATAAGAAACCCCCAATAAGAAACAGAAGACAAAAGTTGTAAAATTGAATTAAATCGTGACGCTAGTGAGTTGCAGTCATTCGCAATTATGCAAGTGTTATATCAAGACTATGTGAGAAGACATGCAAGGTCTAGGTACAAAATAAATAGCCCCCATCAACCACAATACTACAACACAATGTTATGTATAACAGTCTTGATTTTACAAGTTTTTGTATGCAGAAATGAAACGATTACATTACCTATAATGGTAGAATTTTTATTGGTGCTGAAATTATTTTTCTTTTCAAAAAGCATTTCTTTCCTTAATTGCTTCACTTATTTTATAAATATTAAAGTAAATTGTTGTGTTGTATTTATGGATTTTAAAAACTTTACAGTAAGAGTTTTCAAAATCGAGAAATAGCTGCGAGTTATAACTGTTTCATTGTCCTATAATAAGAAAGCAATTAAAATTGCGACTGTATACCACAAAGTCGTCTGCTGGCAAATTTTTAAGAACTGTTGGGTTCTAAGTTTATTTATTAAATTTATTATTAATTATTATTCCTTCCCCCTCAATCTACTTCTGCAAAGTCTTTTAATGAATATCGGTGACTATATAGGTCGGTATAATTTCAAGATACATAAAGAGACACTTACATTTGCAGGGACTGCTGCGCTTCCTCAAAGTGTTCATTATCGTCGAGTAAATGTTTTCGTCTTTTCAATCGTCTCCACACTTACATTTATATTATCAAATACTTATATGTTAACTCACTTATATACGCCAAGCAAAATAAATTCTCTCATTTTTCAGTCAGGCCTGACATTTTATTGCACTTAGACACACATGCTATTGATTTCTCAATTGTATTCAATCTCATTTTTTTATGTTGTTATACTAAAATTTAATTATTATTATTAATTATGATAATAACATATTGATCATATTTACAATTAACAAAGGTAATTTGTTTTTTCAGTTAAAAAATCTTATATGATTTTGTTACGAGTATAAATTTAAAGGAACCTTCACAGACACCCCATTGATCCACCACTGGAGGGGAAGGAGGGAAAGAAAGAGGGGGTGCGGTGTACCCACCCTCCCTTATACCCCCAGTGGATCAATACGCGGGTAATAGTGCGCCGCCGCAAGGTTGTCGCGACAACCCCGGTTCTCACTCTCTCTCTTTCTCTAATACTGCGCAACTTCAAAAATATATAAACCTACTTCGCGTTTTTGTTTTTATACTGATTTGTTTTGTTTTCTAAAAATGATGTTTAAGTCAAATATACGAAGTGGATATTATATGTATTTTTTTTCGAGTGTTTTGTGTCTGAAAGCAAGATGGACTTTGTGAACAACTTGTGGTTAATTTCACCCGCACTATACATTCGACCGCAGAGAGTGTTTCGATCCAATATTTCCACCATAGCTCTTGTTCACTGCATCGCTTTTCCTTAATATATTATGTCAGCTTTGTGAAGTTCATTAAGTCCATACAAAATCGGAAATATGTAAGAAAAAATATCTGCTGAAAATGAAATTTGGCCATGAAAATTGTTAACTTAGCATACGTAAAATCTGATTATTATGAACAGCAATGAAAGTTGTTGAGAATCCACAGTTAAAATATTAAAAAAATTTAATGTTCTTCTGGAGCAGTTTATTATATTTTTTTTATTAAAAAACACAAAAAAAATATATAACTTTCAGAATCGACTTTGCATATTCAGTATGTTTTTATTCATTTAGTTCAGTATAGCATTTACTTTTCAAAATTTACTTTAAAGCCCCATACACTTAACACATAGAAGTACACAAATTTCAAATGTCCCCGAGGATTCATGCTTGAAAATAATTAATATAATACAAAAATCTGTTAGAAAGATATTTAAAACTTCCTGAATCAATAGTTGCTTATTCTTATTGTAACAAATACGCAATGATTATATTACATATTGCGGATATAACAGCAGGTAAAGAATACAAAATGAAAAGTTCATATATTGATATTTTGATGATATACTGTATATTAAAACCGTGTGTATGCGCAAAAAGTTTATTTTCTAATATTAATAATTTATTATTCTTTGTTTTATTTACTTTAGTTTGCTTGTTTATTCATTTATTTTATTAAATCATACATTATATATTTGTAAAATTCATGGTATATTTTTCACGTGATATTTAAATTGGCTCAGCTTATTTAAATTAAAACAATAAAAATAGTTGTTTTTTTATACTCATTTGACAAGAGTTTCAACAATTGGTATACGAGCGTTAATTGTACACTGCCCGCTCCCGCACTTTAAGATGTTTGTCAATGACATTATAAAACACAAACTTTATTGTGATCAAGGCAGTGTATATAGTAGTTAAGTGTAACAAGCAGGCAGGCAGGCAAGGACGAGCTTAATTTATGCGAATAAAATATAAAAGTAGGCGTGGTCGGTGTGGTTCTATCATGGATATAAATAGCTACAGACAAAATAATAATCATGCCATGCATGTATTTCTCAGCTCAATTAGAAACTGCGACTTTTTGGCACTCCAGAACAAATAAAACTAAAGAATTATAAAATTTATAAACAGATTCAAATGGTAAATAAAATAAATGACAAAAAAGTTAATTTTACTTATCTACAAAATTGATGTTATTTATCTTGAAAGAATGATTCCGCATTTTTTATATTATTGAAATGAGCCAAATTGTTTGTTATCAATCCCTTATTGTATATATATATATAGGCCTATATATATATATATATATATATATATATATATATATATATATATATATATATATATATATATATATATATATATATATATATATATATATATATATATATATATATACATACATATATATATATATATATATATATATATATATATATATATTATTTATTATTATATGATGTGCATGATCCAATTTTACCTGACAGGAATTTTTCTATTGTGAAATATTATAAGAATCAAAATGTCAGTGCTAAAAGTGCTTAGCATTTTTTACTACTGTATTATTATTTTAAATAAAAGACTCATAAAGGTAACAGAACTAAATCTGGGCACTTAAAAGTGCACTAGATTGCCCATTGGACTCTATATTATTTGTAATCAAAGTAACTAAATTTATAATTGTCACTTTTTTCATTGTCGCAGACAATGTATTTGTTTCATATTAGAACTGCCCAGGACTGGAATGGGCTTGATGGAGATATGGTTTAACGTACCGTGAATAGCAGAAAATCTGCTGTTAATTTTTAAAACTATCAATGTCATGTGTAGGATCCTCTTTTTTAAAAGCAGAATTTACATATTCATAAACTTTGCACATAAAGGTTTTTTACGAATGCCTGGTTGCACTGAGCGATACAGTATTTACCTATTGAACAATACATAGTTTCATTGCACATAACTTCAATACTTTCAAATTAATTTCATACAATCAAATTTATTGCATAATGAAACAAAATACTGCTCCATGAGAGTATGTTTTTATAGTCCGGTACTGGCCGTAAAACATACAGTACGGTACATAGAATGTGTGCAGTAAGTTTCCACACAAAAATTAAGTACCCGTTTCACGCAGTTTTCATACGGTATACAAGTTTAATAAAAAAAAATTGCGTTACTTCAAAAGATAAACTAACCTGGTGTGTTCTGTGTTTGCTGCTGTTGTTGTTGCTGCTGAAGTTTCTTAGGAGATGCAAGGGTCAAGAAGTTAGTCATCTTGGGTAAAGTGATGGTGAGACGACGTGAGGTGGGGGTGTCATTTGAACTCGACATGGGGGGTCCCGCGGGGCCAGCTTGTGATCGTCGCAGCCGCGGGGACTCGACTGACGACAGAGATGAAGAGGAGGGGGTCTGCATCGCGGCACTCTTGTGCTCGATCTCGCGGTCCCCCTCGGCAGAGCTCTCCTCTTAATTAATTATGTAGTATGTATATGTGACCCTAGTTATTTTGTTTCTGAAACACAGCATTGATAACACAAATAAAATACAAAACTCAGTCAATACAGTCGGTAAAATCTGTGAATCACAATCACCACTCCCAGTTTGCAGAATTATGTATGTAATGCGTACGGTTATATGATATGTATGATTTTTATATTGCATGATGATACACAAACAATTTTGAATTTTATTTTTAAAAAAATGAGCCTTAAATTTTATACTCAATTATCTTAACAAAAACCATGTTTGCTTAAAATGATCATCTTAGTATTATTGAAACAAAAGTACAAAAGGAAACATTAAGAAAACAATTTCCGTTCATTGACAGAAAAGCATGCATATAAACAGAGCCGCGCCTTCATTGCAAGTTTTACCTTAATACACACTAATTATTAATAATTACCTCATGAATATTGCTCTGCATTCATCACTATTATATTAGATTTCTATCACACACTTATAATACATTTTTATCAATGTAATTTATTGACAAATTATGAAAAAATAAACTATAAACAATCTCACTCACTCATTAAAAAAAAAATTATGAACAGCTGGAGTTTGTTGACTACGCGCGAAACACTTACTTATTTTCAAATAAGAAATATTTTTGTAGATGAGCTGCGTCCACAGTATATTATACAGTAGTCACAGTAGATGGTACAGTAGTCCATCTCCTATAGCGGGAATGTCAGATCGAATGCGCGCCATAATTCCGACTGGGTGAAGGTGACAGAACTAGAAGCCGTAATTTGAAGTAATGGTACATGTAGTTCTGACAACTTCACCCAGTCGGAATTATGGCGCGCATTCGATCTGACATTCCCGCTATAGGAGATGGACTACTGTATAATATACTGTGTACAGTAGTCCATCTCCTATAGCGGGAATGTCAGATCGAATGCGCGCCATAATTCCGACTGGGTGAAGTTGTCAGAACTACATGTACCATTAGACCATTACTTCAAATTACGGCTTCTAGTTCTGTCACCTTCACCCAGTCGGAATTATGGCGCGCATTCGATCTGACATTCCCGCTATAGGAGATGGACTACTGTACCATCTACTGTGAGCTGCGTCGTTTGTAGATCAGTGTTTTGCGGACGTAGCATGGGTAGACCCCTGCGCCGCCGCGCCACGCCGCGCCACGCCGACTAAAATCGGCTCGCCGATCACGCCGCCGCCGAAGGGTCTAAACAACGGCGTGACCTTTCCCCTCCCTTCCCTTGATACCCTTAATGGAAGAACCCAACGTAAACCCTCTAACACCGTCCTCTAGCTCTCAAAACGCGATCTCTGGACCCTCGAAATCGCCTTAGTGCCCCCCTCTTTGTCAATCTTTCGGCACGCCGATTTCGCCGCCGCCGCCGATTGATTTTATGACGCCGATCACGCCGCCGCCGGTACCCTTATTACTGAACCTATAATAGTATATATAGCAACTATAATAGTATAAATAATTGATTAAATATCTATAAAAAAAATAGAGCGACAACGTTTATATTATAATGATCTGAAATTGTACTTTCAAAAATTAAAAAATCAAAACCGTGTTCTAATTATACAAATCACTGTTCAACTGCTACCATCAAGATTTAGTCCCAAAGTTACCATAGATTTTTATTTTATTATTTAGCAGCTGCAGAGGCTAATAGAATTGAGAGAAAGAGAATTAAGAATTAAGGATTTCTTTAAAATTTTACAAATCATTAATTAAATAAAAATAAAACAAATTATAATTTTACATATTTTATTTTTCCATATAATATACATTATAGTATAAAATTTTTTTGTTCATAAAAGTTTGACTGCTGAATATAAATCATTATTGGCCAAAAACTTTTATTTATGCTGCCATTTAGTTTACACTTTTATTATGAAGATTATCTTACATCTATATTCTTAAATTTAATTAAACATAAATATATATATTGGACTACATGGGTAATTATACAATATATTTTATTTCTTTAGCCCCACATTTAGATGAAATAATTAATTAAACATAAAATTATGGAGAAAAAATTTAAGATCAAAGGAGAGTTGAAAATAATTTCTGTTAAATCTCTTACTTGAAATAAACCAGTTTCAAAACCACCCCAAAAAAAAAAAAAAAAAAAAAAAAAAAAAAAGCAAGAAAGAAAAAACAAGAAAAAAATGCACAACAAAATGAAGAAGATTTTTAGCTCCACGTTTTTTAAATTAATTTTTCTGCAAATTTAATATTTAACATAAATAAAATTTATAATTTTTGATGGCCATTGAGAATGCATAAATTTGTTTATTATATTATGATGACTTTTGAAACAGGTCCATTAAATAATATGGCACATTTAGTGTAATTTCTATAGGTATATTGTTTAAGTTTAATATTATGACACCAGTATTTTACAAGGTCCCAGCACACAATTTATTAGAAACCAGAAGAAAAAAAAATGGAATCAGGAGGTTGATTTTGTTTCTTTTTTGCTTTGTTGGCAATAAACAAATTTGCATTACAAATCGAATAATTTTGTACATTATATAAATTACAGAATCAGCCCCCATGCTCATGAAATTTTTCCACAATTGCCATCTTAATTGAATCTTAATATGATCATAATTACCAGCAAGGAACAATAATTTGACATTTTAAACAAATTTTTGTTATCAAGCTAATAAATCATAAATTTGTGTAAAGATAAATATTGAGTTAAGCTTGACTTTTTCTATGTACCTTAATATACACAATATGACACCAATATCATAAAACCTTTTAAGCATCTGTATTTGCCTTGCATTGCCTTGTATTTTTTTTTTTTTTTTTTTTTAATATTAGTAGGTATTATTACAATTTATTGATTTTTAGAGTGGCGCACAGTTATTAGATTCAAACTGTTAATGCTAGGACCTTAGTTACAAAATTTGATGCTCATATGAAAGCACAACAAACACAGATTAATTAATAGCAGACTTGCAAAAGTGGGTTTAGTGAAAAAAAAAATGCAATAAAACCCAACACGCAACAATACTACATAACTATGTGCTAGCAAATGATTTTGATGTTGACATATAAAATTGGTGGAGCATATTAGACAATCACAAGCTGCCCCAGATATGAATAATACATTGAGGATTTAACATTGCAGGACACCATTGTTAGCAATTTCAGGTATAACTAACACAGCGAGACCATATATGTTTAATAAAGGGATATGAGACTCACATTTAAGAAGTATTTTCCACCAATAAAAAAAAAATCAGTATTTTTAATCTAATTCTAAAATACAGCTGCTTCATTTCATTCATAAAAAAACATGGAGAATGAAGACTTGTACCCAAAGTTATCTGCTAGCACTCTATTAAATATATTATTAATATACTTTGGGTATGTATCAGAAATTTTTTTTAACCAAACTCACTAGCAAATCTGTTTATTGCACATTTATTTATAAAAAAGTGGTGATTATTAATGCCAGCTATGATAACTTGTTATACTAAATGATGCTATAAAGAGATGTGTTTACTAGTATATGTCTAAAATATATGAAGTACAGTAAACTGTGATTAGCAGCCATAATACAAAGACACCCATATAGAGTATTTGAAGAACAAGTAGTAATTAATTTGTTTCAGTCTCGGCCAAATATGCATAGAAAAACAATTTCAATATTATTCATATTGGCACATACATTGATACATCAACGCACTATGTCACACACGATTCAAATTTTGACTGTTTAATATTTGTTTCTAAAGTAAATTTACATGCTTCAAACTATGATAAAAATAAAAAGTGAGATAGTATATCGATGGCTCCGCGGAAAACTGAACTATCTATAGTCTCCGTGCACCTCAAATTTAGAACAGCTGCGCTCTCCGCCTCTCCCGACTTTGAAGCATCTCTTACCAGCGCTCCATTACAGGTGCTTCAATTTTGGTAGAGGCGGAGAGCGCAGATGTTCCAAATTTTAGGCGCGTGGAGACTATACATAGTTCAGTTTTCCGCGGAGCCATCGATATTATAATAGCTTTGTTCGTAAATCCTATACCTCTTTCCCACAAAAAAAGCACAATCCCAAGCAAAAGCATTAGGTGATTGTCATTTTTTGTGTTTCAGAAAATTAGGGTTTACAAACACCCTAAACGAAATTTACTTGTGTTGCAAGTTAGCCAATCAAATGTGGCATGGAAGAAATAAAAGATACTTCTATAAAACTTGCTATCCCTTAACATCATGAGGCAAACTTTTTAGCTTTTCTTAAAGAAAAATGTATCATAAAGACTATAAAAATGTAAACGAGAGATACTAGACACTTTTACAAGTTTTATTACACGACACAATTCAATCCAGGATTTACCTTAGAAACCTTGGCAACACTAGTCAGTCTAAATTTGAAGCAGTATGTGATATTGTAAGCTATGTATCTCAAGCTTCAAGTCACAAGAAGTTTTTGGCAAAAATTAAGAGAGAAAAGAAAGCAAACAATTTTGTGCCTACAATTAATTTTCTCACGTTCTAATTTTTTTATTTTTTCAAAAATTAATTTTAGTATCAAAACATTAGTATAAAAAACGTGTTTTGAAATTTTATTTACCAAATGTCATCTCAAATAAAAAAGGCACATGTATAATCACTAATTATTATTAAATATTTACATTTTATACCAAAATTTTATTTTGTCTTGTTTTTGTTTTTTTAATCTAAAAGTATCAAAATTTGCATTTTACAACATTGTTTTATTTTTGTCTGTTATGTTTATTTCATAACATTTTTTAAGCATGTAGAAAGTAAACTTAATATTAAATTTTATAAATGTATAAAATTTCAGTTTTTACAAAATTTCGATTTCAAATTGATATAAAGTATATAAATTAGTTATCGTTGCCAATCAAGAATTTCATTATTATATAAAATTTTAACTGATAGTTACACAAACACAAAGCAAATAATTTTGCCACTCAAATCTTATCAGCACCTTCTTAATTCCAGTCCAATTTGCCAATCAATCAATCAATTGGCAACAAAATCTTCGTTCAATCTAGCAATATAGTTGCAAAGTATACCTATTATTATAATATATAAAACAAAAAATATATAACAGCTTAAATTTCAGTTTTCTGATTTTAAGTCCTAGCATAAGAAAATTTTATTGCAAATTCTGAAAATGTTTAATTGATATTATCAAGACTATTAAAAAAAAAAAGTTTATGTTTTCTATTTTTAATCCAAAATACAATTCATAATTAGAAGACTGTTGACCAGTGTATTAAATAGGTAAACAGTCTAAGAAACTCTGATTAAATATGTATTTTTGAAATCATACATTTTGCACATTTTAACTTATAGTAGAACTGACAACAAAAAAAAAAAAAAAAAAAAAAAAAAAAAAAAAAAAAAAAACATAAATCCATGACAAATTAAACTCGTTCAGAAATAGAAATAATATGTTTTTATGCCAGAAGCTGCCCCTACTCTTTTTCCAATTACAGAATAAAATTCTTTAATTCAAATTATTTTTTCATAGCTACAAAATAGCTGCGTAGTAAGAGCTACAATTTAAATGAGAGCAAAACTGACAATTTTGTGTCTGAACATAGTAAATATTAGTTATAATATAAAACATATAGCTAGGTTTGCTGTACAGTAGAGACATACATATTATAGGAGTAAGAATGATCTATACGGCTACATATTTATATCCCACAATATGCAGAGAGACATAACCTCATGCACCCCTAATAACAGGTCATTTAGTTCGCTCAAAGTACCCCTTTTTTTTCTTGGTTCGTAATTATTGGACCAAAAAAAAAATATCTCAGCTCATTATTAGAACATTAAAGTTAATGTTGTGGAAATTTCAAACATATCAAAAAATTGAAAATTGAAATAAAATTATGAAGGGTACCTTATGTGAGACAATAAAAAATCTGTACATAGGAGTGTAATTAATCTGCTGCGTACTGGACATACAGCAGGCAACGTGCACATCTTTGGCAGACACATTTACTTATAAGAGATAAGAAAGCAGAGTTGCTCCGTGCTTTCACGTCAAGCGTGATTACAGACGATAAACTAAATTATAAAGGAACTAGCATAAATCACAAGTATGATAGAGAATATCCTGCTCTTTGCAGAACTAATGTCATTTAAAAAAAAAAACTTGTACAACGAGAAATCAAATAAATACAGCACCTAATTACACTCTGAAGTTCTTTTTACATGCTCTTTTTATAGGGAAATGGAGCATATTAGCATTATACACTGAATTTCTTTTTATTTTTTTACTCTGAGTGCTCAGCTTAAAGAAGTTTTTATTTTCAATTTAAAGTTTTTTTTAATTAAATAAAAAATAAAATAAATGCTTTGAGATCTAAAAGTGTCAGTATTAGAAAAAATTCTAGCATCAGTTCTTGCTTTCATTTCCTTGCAAAAAAGAAAAAAAAAAGAAAGAAAGAAAAAAAAAAAAAAAAAAGCATGTAAAATCAAAACAGAGCCAACATGTCATTTGCTAATATCGTTGTCAATAGAATTGGTATATTTTTTATTTATTGAATCCCTTTGTCATGTCTTGTGTCAGTTTAAATTGACATTGGCACAAAAAAATACTTAATTATTATTATTGATTAAAGATAATTTAACCAACAATTTTTTTTCATGTTTAAATTGCTATGAGCTATGATGAAGGCAGATTTTCTATGTACAAGTGATGATTTATGCTAGACCTAAGTGTACAGGACTACTGGCAATTTTTCTATACAACAATTGATAGACTAAGGTAACACAAGGAGAGATATTTGCTTGAGCACGGAGCAGATCACTCACACAACACAGCGCAGACGTCTAGAAGTTAGGGTTGTACGCAGACTGCTTGGCGTACATCTGATTTGTACCTACCTCGTTGTATGGTGGAGGTTGCTGACCTGAATATAAAATAAAACATACCATTATTTGTTACTGATAACAAACAAACAAATGAGTCTACCAGTTCCAAAACCCGCTTCTTCCATTTTCAACAAAGGTGATATCTTACCTGATAGTTATAAGTTATAAGAAACTCGCCATTATTGAAAAGGTAAGAAGTGGGTTTTGGAACTAATAGACTCAAATACTAACAGATAATTCTATGCCCCCCCCCCCCCTAATCCCTGCAAACTCTACTGCCTATTCTGTGATCTTTTTATCAGTAAATTATCGCAAAGTTGATTTTTTTTTGTTAATTATAAACCAGCTCATAGGTTGCTTTTTTTTTTTTTTTTTTTTTTTTTTTTTTTTTTCATTTTGATGCTTCTACATTTTCCAGTTTTGCGACAAAACGACTATCTACACTTTCCGCCATTGAGCATCTGCAATGTTAAGTTAATGGCCGCTAGTCCAGTTTCTGTGCTGCTTGGAAAGTGTAGCTAGTCGTTTTGTCATAAACTAAAAAGTGTAGATGCTCTCTTTTGATGCGGAAACATCCATTTCTTGCTTATGTGTTGCCCATATTACCTTATATCTTTATTTTATTTTGTCTCATCTTTACTTTAAATCCCTGACTTGTTATGTAGTGCAGTGAACAATAATTATCTTGAAATTTAATAACAATAACTCCAACTTTCATTTGAGAAATATCTCAGGTAAAAATTAACCTTCGCAACAAAAACTATAAACAAATATAGGCAATAAAATTTATGACTCGAGTAAAAGAGCAACTGATTCATCTGAATACTTTCATTAAAAGCTTTTTTTCCCCTTTGTTGTCTATGAAAACGTTAAAAAAAAGTTATCATTTGTTATCAGTTCATTTACAGTCATCTTTATCATATGTTCAAATTTAAAAACTACAGTATTTATTATTTATTAGTTACTATCTGAAATCACTCTTTTTAATTTATCCTTTATTTGAAGAAATTTTAGATAATGATGGCAGCACTGTAACAAACATAATGGAAATTTGCCATTAAGCTGCTACTAGGTTCAGATTGCACAAATATTTACATTGGTTCAAGATTATTGTTTCTTGCACTCTAGCAAGTAGTTGAGGATCTTATCCAACAAAAATATTTGTATAATCTGTGCCATTAAGATCTCCACCTAGCTAAAGACATCATCTTATTATTCTTATCTTTTACTCTGGTAATATAATTATCTAAAACCACAGTGGTTCCAATTTTTCATTAAATGAAATGTAATAAGAAGAGAGCAACTCACCATGAGGGGGCACTGCTGGAGGCTCCTGAGGGGGGTAGTGCTGATGTGGAGGTGGATATGGCATGGAAGGGGGATACTGCTGATGTGAGGGCATACCATGAGGAGGTACAGGTGGGTACATGTTGGGACCTTGAGGCATCTGAGGGTATGGCATGGCGCTCGGCATCACAGGGTATGGTGGAGGTTGTTGTTGGTATACGTCAGAGTGGGGGCCATGGGGAGGCACAGCAGGCTGCTGCATTGCCACTGTCACTGGAGGTACGTCTGCAAACACATCATATCAATAAATACACAAGTTCTAAGTCATCAACCATCTACAGCTCCAAGGAATAGGACTGGCATTTTGTCTCCATATTTTATTTACTATAATCATGTACAAATGTTTGAGATATTATATTTTATCTTTTTAATGTATTGCATATTTTTCTCATAAGAATGATATTGTAAATCAAGTGTGAGTTTTTGAATAGTAAAAAATAATATCACAATTTTGAGCACAGCTCTGGCCAAAAGTTCCCAAACGATTTGTATAGGCAACCCAAAACCACACTATGTTATCTTTATGAGAAAAGGCAGCGGCCGCCCTGTTTGGGAACTTTTGGCCAGAGCTGTACATTCTTTAAATTACTGACTAAATATTTATTATTATGGAACAGCAAAATGTATTAGTAACATGGAAATGATTACCTAATGAGGAAAAGCCCATTGCTGTTGGATAACATGATAACAAATTCAAAGAAAATAACAGTAAAAAAAAAAAAGCCCACAATCAAACAGCTATAATGCAAACGTAGGTAATAGAATAATGAAAGAAAGAAAGTCAAAAATTGGCTTTTAGCAGGCCTGTCCATCGCAACAATTTCAAATTTACTGTTGTCCCATTGCAACTCTATTTTTGGGTTTCTTTCAAGGCGTAGAACACCTTGAACAAAAACCATGTCTAATATCCTAACATGCCTAAATATCAACGTTGATTTGGCCAGAGTCACTGATTTCTAATTTATTTTCAATTCTCAAATTGGCAGCTGCGGGTTTGTGACGTCAAAGCTCACTAGTCCACGTGTACAGAAACAGGCGAGCTGTGACGCCACAAACCCACAGCTGTGATTTTGTGAATGGAAAATAAATTAGAAATCAATGACTCCGGCCTAATCAACGTTGATATTCAGGTATTTTAGGGTATTACACATGTGTTTTTTTTTTTCAAGGTGTTCTACGCCTTTCATTATTCTATGACCTAAGTTTGCATTATAGTTTTTTTTTTTTTTTTTTTTTACATTGTAGCTGTGTAATAATGGTCTTTTTTTACTATCCTTTTCTTTAAATTTGGAAATGCTTATCTACATGGTGTCATATAACTCATATTTGATTATTCTTGTTCTGACATTTAAATACATTACATACATACATTAATAATTACACACAGCAATTAATAATTTTTGTGTTTCATTAACTTTCAATTTAACGTGCTCTAATCATTCTACATACTATAGGCTATTCTTTATTGTACTTTATTTTAAAATTACTAATCAATAGGATAGAAATAGTACGAGAGAAACTAGAGCACTTTGTATTGAAAAGTAATGCAGAGCGAAATTCTCTAATTTTGATAGAATAATGGGAATGGGATTCAAATTAATTCACTAGTATTGTTACTAGGACGTTTTTTAATGAAAGAAATTAAAAGGATGGGTTTTCTGTGCAAAAATTAGCCATACGTACCACAAATATCGTCACGACCCAACTCTCGCGATCTGGCTGGACGCGTTTCGTCCATATCCGTTCCGAATTTTGTGCATTAATAAATCAATGCATAAAAAACATCGCGGGTCTCGGGACTCTTCAGCAGCCCACAGTAGTACAATATGCTCACCCATACCAAGCATCACCGCTATGGTACGTGTGGTTCATACTGCTCTCTGTGCGATAGTGAGAGACGGGGCAGCAACGCCTGTTGAGCGGTGACCGCCCGCCCCCCTCTCCACATTCCCCAATATGAAGAAGCAAGCGGTCGGCCACCACCCTGCACGTCGTCACCTGCCGTGATACATACTTGTGTACATGGCAATTTTTGCACAGAGGGGAGGAAAAAGTAAAAGACGACAGAGGTTAGAGATAGAAATATAAAATGCAACCAAATGTTGCATTTTTTGTATGCACTTACGTAGCTTTCGCTCTGGCATATAACTCGAATAGAATGTGAAAAATATTATTTACAATATTATTTACAAAATATTATTTATCGAAGTTTTTTTCATATATTTATTTTAAAATTGTTTAACATTTATATATAACAACCGCGATGCCCCCCCCCCCTAAATATATACATATATTAATTAAGAATGCTTTATTATAGTGAAAATAGAATAACTAGGCTTAGTAGCACATTTATACTTTAAATTGAAACTTTTGCTTGTAATATTTTTTTGTTTGATTCCCAAGTAAATATAAATTCATTGATTACATTGTATATAATAATCAATAAAAGTCTTCAATTAAAAAAACAAAACAAAAAAACAACAAGTAAAGACATTGTGAGCTACTTAAATTTGCATACTGGCCGATCACTTTAATTTATTTACTGTACATAGTTTTATGATAACTGCTTGTATGCATACTCAAAGTCAATAAGTAGGTGACCTTTGAACTCTAAAATTAAATTAGATTACATTATGAAAATGAACAGATCCCACTTTAAAACTTGAATAATATGCATACAAGTTCCGACAATAAATACAAGCAACACAATTTTGACTCTGAAAAACTCATTGTTTTCACCAATAATAAATACATAACAAATCACTATAGCAAATGAATTCTTCATGGCTTGCATAGTACTAATGTATATATCCACGCATTCTATCAAAGTTTCACATATAAAAACATTTCCACAAAAATACAACCCAACCTAATTGGTGTAAAATTAGACCCAATTGTGTTCAGCTAAAAATGAGATTGCGAAAGTAAAGGATTTCGCAAGCTCAGTGTTACACACAATAATGGATCACTTGCAATGAACATTTTTTTAACTGTTGTAATGTATTTATGATAATGATTTTTCCATTTAAATGCAATAAGAATGTTTAGATTTATTTGAAATAGTTCATGCACAGCAATTGGTCCAAATTACGCTTTTTTTTTTTTTTTTTTTTTTAAGGCATCTAGCTAAAATTTAATTAGAGACTTTTCATCAAAAATATAGTTTTTCCAATAGTAATCAAACTTAATTGTCAACTTGTATTAAAAAAATTACAATCTTGCAAACTTAGTAATCAACTTGATTTATCCATAAGAAAAAAAAACGTTGATGAAAATAAAGCAATAAATAAATTTTATATTCTATATTTTAGAAAAAAAAAATGTTTCTAATGTACGTAAATCGAAGAAACAAAAATAGACAATCAAGTAAAGCACATTCCATGAATTAGTTAGTAGGAAATACTTAATTTTCTATTCAATGTGTTTCACTTTTTTCAACCATTTTCTTTCATTGATAAGTTTGTATCAATGAAAAATTTTCTAATGCAGGTTGTTAATTACAAGAGAAGGTCCTATTTAAGTCTTTAAAAAAATAATAATAACAACAACATGTGTAGTTGCTTTTCACTTTAAAATCAATTAGTACAGTTTCATGTTTTCTTTAAATTATTGTTTATTATTTATTTGTAGTTTGGCTGCAGATATCTTCCATATTATATTTAAATTATATTCATGCATAGTACAGGAGAGAAAAAAAATGTTTAAGCATTTGAGTGTTTAAAAAAAAAAAAAAAAAAAAAAAAAACTGCATTTTTCTCTGCATGATATACAGATGATTAACTGTAGTCCGTGTGTCCTGGCTCAGAAACTTATACAGTACAACATGAAACCTTGCAATGCAGGTGAGCAATCAATGAAGCATTCATTCAATCAGGCAGCAAAGTCAGCACAACCAATGACCTTTATAATGTGACTAATCAAGTGTGCAAAGTTTTAAATTACAAATACTTAATTACTATATTCACAAATATTATGAACCAATAACTTAAAATTTATTGCCCTAAGGTACATAAACAGAATCATAATCCTATTATAATTAACATGTACAGAGTTAATTAATAACCAGGTTAATAATTATTAATTAATACACCTTGCTCACGTGTAAGTAAAATGACTAATCCAGTTGGATGTAAGGAAAATCATATTTGGTTTACTTGCATGATTGCTATTTTATACTGTAATTTATATAGGGTGTATGCGCATGACGTCATATTTATTGCGCTTGGAGGCCATACTGGAGTAGTGAATAACATTGCTCAGCATAGGACAAACTTCATTTAAGCTAATTTTCTTTAGGAAATTGGTTAATGTTTTGTTATGTGTCATTTTTCTTACATACTTGAGATACTAATTCAACATATTTACAGCATCAATTCTCTCAAAAATATTGCATAGTGTTTTTAAACTTTCAAAATGATTTTTTTTCCTATGCCACCCATGTTATTGAGTTATCCAACATAGCGTCTACTTTAACATGAATGCATACACCCTATATGAACAGCTCTGGACAAAAGTATGAGAGTGATTTGTACAGGCAACTCACACCCACGCTATGGCCTCCTCAATCCCGTTCTTACACTTTTGTCCAGAGATGAACACCCTACCCTCCAAATCAGACCGTAGTGTTCTTGTCTCTGAATGGCATATTTATATAGGGAGACTTTCACGCAGGCAATCAGATTTTAATATTGATTTTAGACTCGAGTGATGACAATTTGCGTAAGTGTCGGCTCTCCACATAACCAGTTTTTTCTAGGTTTACATTTCCGAATTGCAGGTCACGGCTACTATATACCTCCCATCCTTTCACTAAATCTGAAGTATTATTCATATCGATGCCTCCGCGTCAAAAGCGAGCATCTACACTTTCCAGATTTCCGACAAAACGATTATCTACACTTTCCGCCGCCGAGCATCTGCAATGTTAAGCTTATGGCCGCTAGTCGCGTTACAGTGCTGCTCGGAAAGTGTAGATAGTCGTTTTGTCGGAAATCTGGAAAGTGTAGATGCTCGCTTTTGACGCGGAGGCATCGATATGTAACATAAAAGTATAAAAGTTATGTGCGTCAACGGATAAAGTTAAAACAATTTTACCAAATGGAGCCGTTTACATCTAATTTTCAAAAACAATGTGAACGGCTCCATTTGTTTATATTGTTCCAACTTTGTTTTGACGCGTGTGGACGCAAGTGATACAAGTAAACAATAATTAAATGCCAGGTTCAAATTATGGTATATATCTTTCAACCCTCATAAACATGGGCTATATATGTTGCCTACCTCCATATCACTATCAAATACAACACGGTTCTTGAATTCAGGGAACTAGTACAAGACATACAGAAACACTCTATTTTAACTTTTCATTTAAATGAATCTTTAGTTTTTAGATTGTCATATTTATTGGTCTACAGTTACTTACTGTTATATACGGTGCCTCGGTGACGCCTCTTATACCACAAGCAGCATGGGCAGCACAAACAACAAACGCAGCAAACCACGCACATGGCCACAAACAATGACACCAGGATCGGCATAACGAAGCCAATTCTACAAAAATGAATATCCATTTTAAACATACATACATACAACTAGAGATTTTTGTAAAATATATAATTTAATTACCCAGTTTGTTCGATAAATTCAGAGGCATCACAACAGTACATGGAGCTATCACCTCGCATACAACAAAATTTATCTTCATCGTCGCCAAAAACAGGTGGACAAGTTATGGTATTGGTGTCTATTACTGAAACCAGGAACTTTTTTCTGTTGCTCTCACATTTCATACCGTTTCTACCTCCTAAAATATCAACATACATTAATGAGCATACAAAATTTCATCGTTGTTTTTTGACGAAATTAACGCAAACTTTCAATTTTCATTGATGCAATAACATTTCACTTACCAAGAGTTTGACCAAGAATAGGTTGAAAAACAACCAAAATAGTGAAAATACAAATAAAATATTTTCTGTTAAACATTGTAAAAATATGTGGATTGCTTCCTAACATTCCCTTCCTGATGGTAGGGAAGAAATAAAAGTAAACTCGGAAATTTTCGACGGATGATTCACCACCCACTGCTGAAAACCCAAGGTCGGTGTGTTTGTTTTTGATACAACGCCCAAGGTTTTCCTTTCTCGAGAAAAGGAAACTCCTCCAAGAGGTAGCGACATTTGCGGCAAAATTTAGAACTACGTAGTAAAACATCTGATCATAAGCGGAAAAATCAAATTTTCACAACTTCAGTAAGTTTCAAGAAAAATAGAAAAGTGAAAATGAGTTCCACTGCAATATTTAGAAATATTTGGGTAAGATAAAAATATGATGCTAAAGTTAAAAACAAGATTATTAAAAATCGTATTAATTAAAACCATATTTTCCAACTAAAATTGTGTAAATGTTTACCTTTACTGGGTAAAAAAAGAGGTCATATGTACATCATACACACATATTACCGTACATGTTTCATCACTATGAATGTGCAAGAAGCTTATGAATTAACTTTTGAAATTATATTATGCGTTCTATATGTTTGAAAAAGCTGCAGTCTGTTTCCTAGAATGTACAAATGTATTATATGCATAGGTACTTTTTTTTTAATTCAATGAAAAATTGCATTCTGATAAAATACATCATATATATACCATGTACCGTGTTAGTGTTTTATGTATTTTTCGTTCTGCAGTGCATGCCTTGATGTATTTAAAAGGTTTATTTCAACTGGTGACCCAGAGCCTGGGTCATTCATTACTTGCTATGTTATTCACGCCGATACAGCGTTTACACAATGCTATTAGGCCATGTCTCGGAGCATTATGCAACTCGGTTTCATGGTATAGTTTTTTACTATCCATTTAAAATATTGCTCAGTTTATTTCCAACAAACAAACTTTGTGGTTAAAATATATTGTACTTAATTTGATTTTTTGTTCATAAATATAATTTCATGTTGCAGCGAAGCACGAAGCCAGTGCTAAGTGGTCGAGTGCTGCACACGAGTGCCAGACGAACATTACCTCTTGTACCAATTGTAATTGAGCAGACTGGCAGAGGAGAGAGAGCCTACGACATTTTCTCTCGACTGCTCAAAGAGAGGATCATTTGCGTAATGGGACCAGTGAGTACAGTACAAATAGCTAAATGTTGTGATGTGTGATTATAATACCTGTGTATTTTGCAGATTCACGATGAGCTAGCTTCTCTGGTCGTGGCACAACTTCTCTTCCTGCAGTCAGAGAGCATCAAGAAGCCAGTTCATATGTATATCAATAGGTGAGAACTTTCAGCATAGAGACTTCAGCTTCTCAGCTTCTCAGTTAACTTACCAACTTTGTTATTGTAAAATGTTTCTCACGTGAAGAATATTTAGATATTTGATTTAATACGGATGACATTATAAGCAAAATAGATTTTTCATTTGCCTCAAGTTGATTTGCTTATTTACATATTGTCAGTTTAAAGTGTAAACCTCATATCTGGGGAAGGGGGGGGGGGGGGGGGGCGTGATGATTATGTAGTTTCAAACATTACATAAAAAACTAAGATTTTTTTTTTTTTTTTTTTTTTTAGATACGAGGTTTATACTTTAAGCCGACAAATAAAAAAGTGGCTAAATAACTGCTTATAAGTGCTCAGAACTGTTCAATAATTGATATCTTTACACCGCAGTTTTCAACATTTTACGGAATAGAAATAACATTGTATTTTGTTCAATTGATACAGTCCAGGTGGGAGTGTGACAGCAGGACTTGGTATTTACGATACTATGCAGTACGTGTTGCCTCCAATCTCCACGTGGTGTGTGGGTCAAGCCTGTAGCATGGCCAGCCTACTTCTTGCCTCGGGATCTCCTGGCATGAGGCATTCACTGCCCAATGCTCGCATCATGGTACATCAGCCATCAGGAGGTGCACAGGTGAGTGAACAATTCGGTCTTCGACAAATATTCTGCTCTCTGTCACTGTTGCTGGTGTGGACTCTATTTAACATAATATATCATTAAAACAGTGCACTACATGTGTTTCAAGAATTATTCTGCACCACAAGAACAGGAATATGTAAATTAGGAATTAGGCAGCACTCCCCCTTTCCCCCCCCCCCCCCCCAACAGTATTAGTCTAGGACTATCAATTTTTCAATAATTTTGACACTTATATAAGACGATGACTTTTAGGTTTAGTACTAAAAGTATGTAAAAGAGGCATGGGGAAAATATAGGGGAATATTATACAACTATATTAATTTTTCTATGTTGCCCAAAGCTATTGTTTTATTTTATTTTTATCTTTTAATTCTATTATTTTCTACCCTCCCCCCCCCCCCCCCCCCCCCAATTTTTTAGGTACCTGTCATTACTTGTTAGTCTCATAATAAAGAGGTCTAAATCTAGTACAGTTAACACAGTATTGGCATTATTAAATGTGTATTTCAGGGTCAAGCAACAGACATTCAAATTCAGGCTGCAGAAATTCTCAAGATCAAGAGACAGATCAATGGTCTTTACGTCAAACACACAGGACTTCCTCTGGAGACAATTGGTATGTGACAAAGCTAACACAATATCTCATACATGGCATTTGCTTTTCTTCCTTGATCACAAATCAAACATATGATTTTTTTTTTTTTTTTTTTTTTTTCAGGAATTAGATTCCAGCATTAATGTTGGAAATTTACTCAAACTAATAGGGGCTTCAGGGGAGTAGTTTACTCTGATAAAAAAAGAAATAAAAAAATAAAAAAGCACAAGTTTGTTGAAAGAATTTAAATATATATAAAAGTAGAGACATTTCTAATAAATTTTATATTTTGTTTGGGGTGAAAAAAAAATAAAGCAACTGAGATAATTGTGTCTAAAACATTAGCATTTTGGCAAATGTCTACATTTTTGCACCCATTGTGTTTGTGCCAACTCACTGATTTTTTTACTGTCATCTTGCTGTTAGTCAAATTTTACTAATAGTTCATGGTTTTTCATAACGATTGGCAAAAAATTGCAGTATTAATTTTTTTTTTTTTTTTTTTTTTTTTTTTTTTTAGAAAAACACATACATCAGAAAGTTTGGAGATTATCAATTTTCGCAGTTGATTTTTTCCTTAAAGCCATAGACCACATAAAACAACATGTGCTTTTTAATGAATAAACACGAAATGGGATCTTCAAAACTGATGACAATTTTTACCAGAATGATAATGTAGCCCCACGAGAGAGAGCAAAAAATTTGTAAAGTATGCAATTTGCATAACAATTCATGTTTATGACGTCAGAAACATGCAAAAATTAGTATGAAAATGTTGTGCAGGTTGCATAAATCGAATTTTCTGATCACTGCTACGGGGATACTTTTGGGTTTTGAGACAAACTAATGTTATTTATGTAAATCCCATCAAGTATTTTGTGATATAAATGCTTATGTTTTTCTCTGTTCTATTCCTTTAAGGGAGTAGGGTAACGACCTTATATCTCAAAAACTAAACTGTGTTTTGGGTCTAAATTTTGTGTCATTGTGAAGCTAAGGGTTACACCTAGCCGTGATAAAAATTTCAAGATGTTTGACCGTCCCAAAAAAAAGACAAAATTATTGAAATTAACATTGGGCCTTATGGGAATTTCAAAAAATCATATAAAATTAATTTGCATGGTGACACCCCAACATTTTTATATATTTGAAATTGTCTCAAGCTGAAGGATCACTGCAAAATTTCAGATTTTTTTTGACGAGAAAAGTTGGGGTCTAATGGCTGACGTCAGTACCCTACTCCCTTAATATTTAGTAATTAAAAAAAAAAAAAAAGGCAAATAAATTATTTTCAAATTCTTTCAATCAATCACAATGATGTATTAAAAAATTAAAGTGCAACTATTTCTATGTTTAAATTTAGGTTCAGGGAGAAACTAATTATGCTAATTTATTGTTCATTTATATTATAATATAGCTTTAGTGGTTAAATTGTTGAATTTATTTATTGTCAAATATAAATATTAGGCTATATTTATTACTTGAATGACTGAATGTATGTTTCAGAGTCTAGTATGGAGCGTGACAAGTTTATGTCAGCAAAGGAGGCCAAGGACTTTGGCATCATTGACAAAATTCTTGAGCATCCCCCACAAATGGGAGAGGATTCACCTGCAGGACAAACCTAGAGGTCACCTAGGCAAGTGACTTTTAACCTCGCCTTGTTTCTTTCTCAAATCAAAGTTTATCAAAATCACGTATTTATTACTCAAACTCATCAGTTAACTGTTTCCAGATCTGTTATTTTTGTCAAAGACAAAGAAGCTTATTTTGTGTTTTCAATTTTTTAATGAAACACTTAAAACAGTTTGATCATATTTTATTAGTTTTTCTTCTTCTCCAACAATTTGCCTGTATTCCATTTTGCAGATTTAATAATAATAAAATATAATGCCTCCGTAAATATATATTGTGTGAACGCTATTGAAAGTCACAATATTTAACATTGTACTTTCATTATTTATTAAAATTTTTACTCAAATATTTATACAGCCAGGACTATACATCAGTGTCTCCCTAGAACCAACCTCTGTACTTGAACTGGGAACCAAGTACAATCTCTAGTTTTTAGCAGAGTTAGATTTATTAACACATTTTGTGCAAAAGGTTTTTTCATGTTTATTATAAGAAATTTAACTGCACAAAGTTAAAAATAAAAATAATAAAAATCAAAGAGGAATTTGAGTTTAAAAATCATGGTACTTTAAAATTGTAGTAAGCTTCATCACATAAACAAAATTACTAAAAAACAACAAAAACCTGCCTCGGACAGGCAGCGTTATGGTGAGCAACGGTGTCTGAAATCGGACGGCTCACCAGCAGGACTTGACTTGGCGCGATCTTGGTTAATTGGTACATGGAATGTGAGAGGAGTCAGTGGTAAGGAGCAAGAGTTGGTGAGTGTGATGTGTGAAAGAGGATTAGATGTATTGTGTGTAACTGAGACAAAGAGGAAAGGGAAAGATGTGAGTAATATTCGTGCACTTGGTAGTGGTAGAGAGAAGGATGTGAGTGGAATGGATGACGGGTTTTTAGCATTATGGTCTGGGGTGGGTTCAGATGAGCATGGAAGTCAAGGGGTTGGGATAATTTTAAGTAACAGAGTAAAAAGTATGATGAGAAATTATGAATGTGTGTCCCCAAGGTTGATGTGGATGAGAATGAAAGTGGGTATTACTAGGGTTGTGTTTGTGGTATGTTATGCACCAGTGGATGGAGAGGATGATGATGTAAAGGATGAGTTTTGGAGGCAGTTGAGTACTGTCCTAAGTGAATGTGAAAAGGGAGAGCGAATTATTGTGTTAGGAGATATGAATGGTTGGGTGGGTAGGAAAAGAAGTGGTTTGGAAGATGTGGTTGGTAGATTTGGTGACTCTAGAGTGAATGGTAATGGTGAAAGTATCGTAAATTTCTGTGTGGAACATGAGTTGTTTGTATCGAATACATGGTTTAAGCATAAAAGAATACATGAGTATACATGGGTGCGCAATGAGCAGAAAAGTATGATTGACTTAATTCTGTATGATAACAGACTGAAAGGAAAGGTGAAAGATACAAGAGTGTGTAGAGGAAGTGAATGTGGTACAGATCATTTTTTGGTTGTGTCTAGAGTAGATCTAGGAAATAAATGGATTGAGCATAAGAAGGTAAAAGTGGTACAAAAGAGAATAAAAGTGGAAAAATTACAGGAGGTGGAGGAGAGAAGGATGTATACAAAGGGGATGAACGAGAGGTTATTTCTGGTAACAAAAGAGTGGGAGAAAAAGGTTATGACTGACTATGATGTTGAATGGGGGTATAAGGTAATTAAAGAAGCTTGTGTGGAGACTGCAAGGAAAGTATGTGGTGAGGCTGTGGTTGGTCGTATAGCTGGGGATGCATGGTGGAATGATGAGGTACGAGAGGCTATTGAGGAGAAAAAGAGAGCATATTTGAAGATGATTGATGCAAAAAATGAATTAGAAAAAAAGGAGTTATTTATAGTGTATAAAAAGAAAAGAATGAATGCAAAAAAGAGTGTGCTAGAGAGTAAGTTGAATGCAAGGAGAGAATTTGAAGAGAAAATGCAAAATGAATTTATGGGTAATAGAAAAATGTACTGGAAGATGGTGAATCAAGTGAGAAAAGGAAGTAATAGTAAAAGTGCAGGCGGAGTAAAGAATGAAAGAGGAGAAATTGTGTGGGATGAAGAGAAGGGAAGAGAATGTTGGCGAAAGTATTTTATGAATCTGTTTTTGGATGGAGGGGAAAGGGAAGAAAGAATGGAGGAGGAAAAGGAGAATGAATCAAACGGAGTAAATGAGGAGATGATTGAGTTTCGATTGAATGATTTAAAGAATACTGTAAAAAAGTTAAAAAATGGCAAGGCAGCTGGAGTAGATGGAGTAACAAGTGAAATGGTAAAGTATGGAGGAGCGTCTCTGGAAGTAAAAATGTTACAGTTATTTAATATGTGTTACAAATGTGGTAGAGTACCTGAAGACTGGGTATGTGCTGTGATTGTTCCGTTATATAAGGGGAAAGGGGATAAGTATGACTGTAAAAATCATCGTGGAATTAGTTTGTTAAGTATACCTGGTAAAATGTACGGGGGGATGGTGATTGATAAGGTGCAAAAGGTTACACAGGGTCATATCTCAGAAGTGCAATGTGGTTTTATGCCCGGCAGGGGCTGCACTGATCAGATTTTCACTGTGCAGCAGTTGATTGAGAAATGTATGGACGCAAGAAAGAAAGTATTTGCTGTGTTTGTAGATCTAGAGAAAGCATATGATCGAGTGAACAGAAGTATGATGTGGAGTGTATTAGATGAATATGGGGTGAGAGGGAAGTTACTTGAGGGTGTGAAAGCCATGTATGCAGGTAGTAAGGCATGTGTGAGAGTAAACGGAAAGTTGAGTGAGTGGTTTAAAGTGGGTAGAGGCGTTAGGCAAGGATGTGTGATGTCGCCGTGGTTATTCAATATTTTCATGGATAAATGTATAAAGTTGGCTGAAAAGTATGGAAGTGGAGTAAACGTAGGTTTGTTAATGGTGTGGATGTTGTTGTACGCTGATGATGCGTTGATGGTGGCTGAGAGTGAGGAAGAATTGCAAGAGATGATTGATAGGTTGGAAGAAAGCACAGAACAAATGGATCTGAGAATAAATGTTGGGAAAACTAAAGTAATGGTATTTGGTGGAGAAAAGGATGATGGAAATGAATTCACACTGAATGGAGAAAAGCTGGAAAGAGTGAAAGAGTTTGTATATTTGGGAAGATTATATCAAGAGAATGGAAGTATAGATGGGGAGATTGAGAGGAGAGTGGCGGCAGGTAGGAAAGTAGTTGGCAGCATGGCAGGATTGGCCAAGAGTGATGCTTTATCAAACAAAGCAAAACTTACAGTGTACAATTCTGTCTTACTCCCAACTATCTTATATGGTTCTGAATCATGGGTATGTCAGAGTAGGCATATGAGTAGGGTGAATGCTGTTGGTATGAGTTTTCTCAGAAGTATGTGTGGTAAAACAAGATTAGATAGGGTAAGGAATACTTGGGTGTTGGAGAAATGTGGAGTAAAAGAAACTGTGACTGAGAAGTATGAGAACAGTGTATTACGATGGTTTGGTCATGTTGAGAGAATGGGTGATGAAAGAATAGCAAAGCAGGTATTTCATAGTAGAGTGGATGGAAGGAGAGATAGAGGCAGGCCTAAAACATCATGGTCTGAGGTGGTTGGAAGATGTTTGAAAAATAAGAATGTACGCAGTATGAAATGCAAAAGGAAATGTATGAAACAAGGTATGAGACTGGCGGAAGCAAGTGAAGTATGTCAGGATAGGAAGTTGTGGAGGTCTATCACTGGGTCAGGATAAAACATCTGTGTTGTTGGCTTACCCCGAAAGGGATTAATAGCGTCATGATATGTATGTATGTATGTATGTATGATTTGATAAGATTTTTTTCCTGAACATAATATAATTATAATCAGGACAACTATAAATTAAGAATGAACACAAAAGTAATATTCAATATTAATGAAAAATTGACTACAATAATTGACAATTAAAAAGAGTTGATAGAAAAACACAGATAGATTAGGAAAAATTGGGATGAGCTCAGTATCTCCCTTTTCCCAATTTTATTGTAACCTATCTATGTGTTTGTCTATCAGTCTATCACAATCTCTTCAATTATTAAACAAAACAAAAAGAAAAGACCAAAAACTTTTAAGTGTGTGTGTTTTACAGCTATACAGTCACAATTGCATTTTTTTTTAATGATTTGATATTATTGATTTGAAAGCAGAGAAACTAAAGTGCGTGTCTGATCGATGCTCCCATGGTTTAGGTATTTTAATTATAAATCCATCAAATTTATTTTTTCTGCATTTCTTAAAATTGAAAGCCAAAAATCATTGTTGATTTTGTGTCTCGATCAATGCTTTTATTTATTTGAATTTTCTTTGGAATAAAAATGTAAATAACGGCATTCAAATTCAAATAAATAAAATGTTTCTGTTATTTTATTTCTTAATTATATTAATAAAAAGTTAATAAATGAACTTTTATAGAAAAAAAGTATGTTTTATTGTTATTTTTAGAGGCCCTGGAAATAAAATTGAGCACAAAAACATTTATTACTAACTATAATGAAATGATGTAAATTAAATACTACTACTAGCCCCCCCCCCCCCCCCTATAAAACAAATCAATTTAAGCAAATACAGATGTTGGGTTCCCGAATAAAAAATATTCGTTTCTATATGAATTCTTTTTTAAAAAATAAATATTCATTGAGAAGCGCTTCTAAATATTTTTTTTATAAAAAATCTTTTAAAACTGTTTTTATTTTTATTTAATTTTATGTTTTTGGAACTCTTTTAGAACTTTATTCCCACGGTAATTATATTTACATCCCGTGATGCATTCTACTTGGGTTCTTTTTAAATAAAAATTAAAAAAGTTCTCTTTGAGTTCTTTTTAAATAAAAATAAAAAAAGTTCTTTTTGAGTTCCTTGCTTATTATATTTTATTTATTATTATTTTGATACCTCCCAATAGCTCCCTGCCTTATATATAATATAGTCAAAAATATTTAAGCTCGTGTAGCTCGTGCTCGTGCTGCATTCCCAGCGGAACGAATCTGATCTTAGAATCATCTTTCGATTTCCTGTCGTTTGGCGCTAATTTGGAGGCTCTATCTTTAATAGTTTCCGAGAAAATAGTACTTTTTGGACCAGATTTCAGGTTAAAGGGGTGAAGGAGGCGGAATATTAAAATTCTGACGAGTTCATACAGGTAGATCTCGACGAGATATAATCGTGTCCAAAATATGAAACTGATCGTTTGAAAATTGGAGGAGTGGCAACTCCGAAGGGAAACTAAAATTTTAAGATGATTTTTGTATTGCATACAGTCTGGAATAAATTTATGTTAAATCGCATTAAAAAAATAACTAATTTTTTTAATTAACTGACGAAATTAATTATCAATCAAAATTTAAAATTTCGCGCATTTATAATAAAAAAATTAAATGAATAGAATGTATTTAGAAATCATTTTTAACAAATAATTTAGTGGAACTCTTTTGGAATGCATTTTATTTAAAAAGAACTCAAAAAGAATTGTTAGAAAATTTCCCAAATAAAATTAACTATTTTAGAACTCTTATAGAATTCAACATGATTTATAGACCCCATTTTCAAAATAAAAAAGAACTCAAAAAGAACTTTGTTGAAAATGATTATTTATTATTATTTTTTTATATTCAATTGGAATCGTTTTCTAAATAAAAAATTCATTTAGAACTGTGAGCAAAATAAATAATAAAAAAAAACTTATGGGGAATTCATTATAAAAATAGACTTCATTTAGAACTGTTTCATTTTATTTATTTTTATTTATTAAATTTTAGAGAATTTATATAGAACTGTAAAATATAAAAAGAAGTTAAATAGAACGGTGCTGAAAATTTCTATTTAATGTTAGAACTGTTTAGAACTGCTTTTTTATTAAAAACAATGTAAAAGAATTCAAATTTATTGAAAAAAAAAACTAAAAGAACTCATTTAAAATTTATATAGAACTGGTATATTTTTATGCGTGTTACGCAATGTAGAAAATGAAATATGAAACACAGAACTCGTCTTTAAAGAAGGGTATAAAGCTAATCAAGTGATCAGTATAGCAAAGTTAATGGTTAATTATAGCCTAGTAGTATACATAGGACTTACTATTCTTGTATAATTATATACAATACCTATGCTTTCAAAATGTCCCAAAAAGTATTGTGAATTTTAGGTCAACCTGCAGGGTTAATCTATCAATGGGGCTTACCAAAATGTAAAATGTAACACACAAGCCAATCCAGGGCGGGTAGGAAGGGACCATTTTATTTCCTACCCTATTATATAATCCCGAAAAATTTTAAACGACGCACTACATGTCATTAAAAGTGATCGTCTCAATTCTTGATAAATGCAAGCTACTATAACTTAAGATGATTTAAGGTTTTCTATATTTCCGTTCGTCATTCCAGGTGAATATACCAGCGTGAGTATATACTTTCTTTGTTAATATAATAATAATAATCTTTATTAAGGCGCACAGAGCTATTTCAGCCATATCACATGAACCTTGGCCATAAGATGAGATCCAGTGGTAAAATAAAAAAATATAATATATATAAACAAAACAAAAAAACAAGTACAGAAAAAAAAAGAAAAAAATCAGCCTGCATGTTTCTAATATAGGCAACCCTTTGAGCAGGCATGCAATGCGGGACCAAGGAAAGCATAACCTGCAGGCTCTCCATTAAAATATACAATATTATATAACGCCTATTTTGAATTGAATATTACTTAAATGTGTAAAACATTGGAATTTATGATTTAATAATATATAATCAATAAATTTAAAAAAATGAAAAGTAACAAGCAATTTTGCTTTTTACTTTTCATGAATGAATGGATATATGAATTCATGATCAAACTGGCAAAATTAACGATCGATATTCATTTCGGTGGATGTATTGTTGACGCGCAATGAAGTATAAAAAAAGTTAATAATTTGCAAATTGAAAAATATGAATGAATAAATATGCCTCGAAGATTAGAACTTATAACATAACGTTTGTAGAGTTTGAAATTATTTCTAATTAAAAAATAATATAATAAAAAAAAGGCATAATTTAATCAAAATGTATTGTACTTTTTTTTTTCTTTTGCGTTTGAGATGATGAAACGATACTCTGTTCAAATTGTAATTAACCTCTCTGCTATTTAATTACAACTATACTTACATATAGGCTTATGTCTTAAAGCCATAGACCACATAAAACAACATGTGCTTTTTAATGAATAAACACGAAATGGGTGATAAGTATGCAATTTGCGTGAAAATTCATGTTTATGACGTCAGAAACATGCAAAAATTAGTATGAAAATGTTGTGCGGGTTGCATAAATTGAAATTTCTTATCTGATTTCTACGGGGCTACAATTTAGTTTTGAGTTTTGAGACAAAACTAATGTTATTTATGTAAGTCCCAGCAAGTGTTTTGTGATATAAATGCTTGTTTTTCTCTGGTCTATTCCTTTAATACATTATTTAATTTGCTTAATTTGTTATATTGTAATTAATTATTGGAAAAAATATGACCTTCATTCATCCTACATATACTTTAAAATGCTTAAATTTTCTTAAAATTTATTTAATTATAATATTCCTTTAAAAAACAAATCTTTCACTTAAAGTATTTGAATGATTATGTTACAATGCGACGAGGCTATTTTAATAAACAACTTTATGTTGAAAGCCTGCCCTATTGTGCATAATATGCACTATATTAAAAATTGCAAATTGCATGCAGTATTAGTAGAGTAGAAGTATTTGAATGTGATTTTTAGTGTCATGCCTAATTTTTCACTATATATAGTTACTTAAAAAAGGGAGAAGGAAACAAAACCTTTAAAATGTTTTCATTTTTCAGTGCGATTACAAAAAATTATAATTTTTTTTGTCAATATTTATATTTATCAATTAATACAGCAGCACTACATTAGCTACTTTTATTTATTCTTACAGAACTTATTTGTTTATTATTATTATTATATATACAACAGTAAATAATTTTATTCTTTTTTCTTTCTTTCTTTCTTTCTTTCTTTCTTTCTTTCTTTCTTTCTTTCTTTCTTTCTTTCTTTCTTTCTTTCTTTCTTCTTTCTTCTTCTTTTTTTTTTTTTTTTTTTTTTGCTAGAAATAGAAGCTGTCTATATAGTCAGGAGAACTTTAGTTTGCTTTATCGCCCACATAAATATTGCCCATATCAACACATTTATTCTTGGCTAATTACACGATCATTTAAAAGTAAATAAATTAAATTAAAAAAAAACTCGCATAAGAGATATAGCATATTTCAAGAGCTCCGCGCGTTAAAGTCTCTGCAATATTCTGATCTGTGGAATATTTTGATGGTGCGCACTTTGAAAGTTTGCAAACTTAATAATTTTGCCCTCGACTCAACGTATATGATTTTTTTTTTTTGTGCTACAATAAATTTTTGTGTGTCGTTACTTTACCCGAGCGCAATGCAGACACAGGAAGAACATAATTAAATCAAATCCCGCCGCAAAGAGGACAAAAAAGCAAAGTAATTTTTTTACACAATGTGACGTCATTAATAATTAATGAACTATCAGATTTATCACATGTAAAATAAAACAATTGAACTTAAAATTTAAAAAAATTAAATTATCAGTTGTTAAGAAAATAATTTTAATTATAACTTGAGTGAAATTGAAGCTAAATTGCGGACTATTTTGCTGTACTGGCGGATGTATATTTGAGCGGTGGGTCAGGTACTCAGGTGTTGTGTGCTCTCTCGCTCTCAGGTGTACTAGCTTACTCAGGGCAGGAGGAGAGGGAGGGAGGGGAGGGACATCATTACACACAAGCAAGGAGCAGCGGCAGCGGGCGGCGGGGAGAAGAGAGAGAAAAAGAAAAAAATATATAAAAAAAAGTGGAGGAGGTTTCGAGTGGTGGTGGAAAGTTCGTCAGTCAGTCAGCCTGCAACCGGCAAAGTAAAGCGATCGATCGATCAAGCGTTGCATCTGCAGTGATTTTATTTATTGATATCTGATGCATGAGGTGTGAATTAATAAGTGTGAATTAAAGTGACTTATGAGGGCCCCTGCAGCCACTAGCCGTGTTGGAACGGTCCCGGTCCCCGATATGCAATCCGCAACAATGGCCACCCACCTCCTCTCAGCTAAAACCAAC
Organism: Ecdyonurus torrentis; assembly: GCA_949318235.1. Lineage (NCBI taxonomy): Eukaryota > Metazoa > Arthropoda > Insecta > Ephemeroptera > Heptageniidae > Ecdyonurus > Ecdyonurus torrentis. Next base: position 46,609,699 of record OX439130.1, read on the forward strand.
AATAATAACAATAATAATAATAACAATAACAATAATAAGGGGTCAGCGGCTCTCGCCCCCGCGGTCACAGCTATCAGACACATGGCGGGCAGTGTCCCGGACGCCAGAGCTAAGCAGATCTTGAAGGAAGCAGTTGATGCCGTGGTTAATAGTTTTGCCAAGCATACACAGGGATACGGCAGAGGTAAGTCTCATTATTGCACTATTTCATTGTCATCATAGGCGGGGGAAATTGATACAAGTTGTATGGAAAAGTTTTGTCCAACAGCTGCAATACTATAATGTTGTATGTCAAAGATTTTCAAGGTATAAAAAAATGACATTTAAGCACATTTTCTGAATTTTATTTTTGTGCATAATATTAAATGTTATAAAAAAATAAAAGTATGTAAAAAAAAAAGCAATCTTTGATAATTCGAAATTTTTAAAAAGGGTCAAATATCATCGTATTTTATATATATAAAATACCGCTGAAATATATAACCTTTTTTAAATCAATTAAGTTACAATTTGTTAAAATATTTTATTATAATTTCTTTTATTATTATTGTCTCCGCAAAACTGATAATTTTTATTCAAGACCATACATAAAGAAAACAAAATTATTATTTATATTATTACTTTTGAACTCGACCACAGCATAACTACAGCAGTATTTAAAAGCAATAAATTTGATATTTGTATACTCACGTAGTGAAGAACAAATAAAAGTGCAAACACTCTTGCAATGCGAGCTAGCAATACACTGCGGTGCCTATATACTTCAATGATTGGCATTTTTTGTCTCTTCTCGCGAGACAGCGATAATCAAACATTTTGACGTTCCTATACAACAATAGTCAGCATTGCATAATGTTGACAACAAATTAGCATAAATTCTTCATTGTTGTCTTGCATACTTTTTTTTTTTTTTTTTCGTACAAATATTTTCAATAGACGTGACTTTCAGCATTAGAAACTTATCATTATAAAAAAAATTAGTGGTCGTCATATTGATTTCTTCAAGAGAAAAGCATTTTTGATTTCATATTAATTGTGAAGTATAATTTAGAATTTTAATTTAAAATTTAATTATAACTTTTAAAATTAATTAAAATATCTCAACAGTATATGGAAAATGATTACAATTATATATATGCCCCATTATATCAATACATATTATAAAATTATTTATTTCACTTTAGTTTGGTCTTTCCAAACAATATTTTAAAATTTTTTAAATGAAGTCTTCTATTTGATATAATTTTAAAAGTGTTATTTTGCACACTAATGACACTATATTGACTTTATGTAATAGAACTATCATTTGGCAGTAAATTTTTATTGTTCTCGTGTATATAATGTAAATAATAATACAAGTCTTTTTATAATTAAAAAAACGTATTTTCTTTTTTAACTAATCTAAAAATTAAAAAGCTTTTTTTCTTTTTTAAATATGTTATTATTTCTATGAAAAGACTATATAATAATTGTCGTAAAAGTACATGGCAAGTACATGCGATCAGTTTTCAATAATAGTATAAAGTTGCAGTTACAGCAGCAAGTCATGCTATACAGAAGAGAGCTGCATGCATGCTTCAGGGATTAAATATAAATAAATAAATTATGATATTCTTACATGCATATGCAGCGAGAAAATAATAATTTATGTTTTATTACAACGAGAGCGAGAGAAAGAGAGAGCTGCTGCCCTGCAAGCATTGCATGTGCATAGAAATGCATTGAAAACTGCATTCTCAATGCAACTGCAATGCTCAGCCTTGTACACATTTCACTTAATATATAACTAAAATAAAAGAAAATTATAAAGTGAGTTCAATTGCTATTAATTCTATAATTTATTATAGTTTGAGGGAATTTGTGCACTTTATATTATGTTTTGTATCTACATTATTTTATATATAATTTTTGAAATTATTTTTAAATACGTAAATTATTTTGGCCTCAATATAAAAGTTTTTTAATTACTATACTATATTTCATTCCTAGTATTAAGAATTTTCATATTTTCTACGTTTATTAATTGTGACATTAAATTAAGTTGATATGATTGAATGCCGCAGCATGCATATTGGTTTTCAGCTATGTGTATACGCGCAGTTATGGTATTGAAACTATTGAACATGATAGATGTAAAATAATGTCAACATATAAAAATATTTCATAGTGTGATCTTTTTTTCTTTATTTAGCTACAAAATTCTGTTCTCTACAAACTCTGAAACAATTTTCTTTTATTTTAATGCCTTATGGACATACTGTGTATGCGACATGTATTTATACATATAAATTACTAAACGCTATAATTAAAATTGAAATCTGCATTGCATATAAATTGCATTACTGTGCATGTTCGTAATAAGGCGGTGCAACGTAATAAAATATTATAGTGTTTGTATTTAATGATTAAAAAAAATTTATATACTGTTTGATTATTTAAACTATGAAAATTGAATGATTTTATTTGATAAAGTAATTCCTGGCTTAATTACTTTTCAGGATGAAATCAGAACTAATTCAACCACTCTAAAATTTACTTAAAATTATTAATGTTATTTTACTGTTACAGTACACTGGCGTAATATTATATTAAAAATAAAAGAATTATTGTAACTCAAAAGTTAAAATACAGATTTACAAGATTTATTATAGACTGAATTTTTTGACTATGTACAGTTATTTTACATACATATAAAAGATTTTCGTTAAAAAAAAAAAAAAAAAAAAAAAAGCTTATATTTCAAACAATAGTATATTGTGTCTTGAAATTCGAAGCAGGCGGTGAAATATATATTATAATATATAAGAACAGCCGGAACTCAGTTGTATAAATAATATAAAATATTTAAAATTTCAGCAGCTGTTAGTTCTTATATTATACCTTGGTCAAAAAAAAAAAAAAAAAAAAAAAAAAAAATGCAGGTGCTACATTTTGAATTTCAAATTCAGCTTAACTTTTTTGCCGTTAACTTTTAAAAATAAAAAAGAACCACATGTAATTCTACGAAAATAAAAATTTAAATATTTTATAAAAAATAATTATATTAAGATACATTGTAAGTGCAATTATCAAGTACATGTCCCAACTATAAACTTGTATTATAAAATAATCGCATATAAAATTATTAATATCATAATAGTATTAAAAAAAAAACTTGTATAATGTAGAAGGCATTTACACTACAAATTTATACAGGACAATTATATTTAATTTGCTTGAAAAAACGAATATTTTAAATGGCAACTCTCGTATAAATTACGTTAGATGTTAAAAAAAAAAAAAAAAAAAAATCATTGGTTTTTTATTCTTTTTATACACCGAAAAAAAAAGTGCAGAAATTAATGATGTCATTTAAGATTATATATATCGTACATATATGCAGGCTCGGACTGGCCATAAGAGCAAGTCCGCAATTGCGGACGTGGCCCCCCCTGTTTGGAGGCCCCTAAGACCCAAAAAGGGGCGTAACTAGGGTGTTACACCTCCTTTGTGGCCCCTAATGAGGGTGTTACACCCCTTTTGCGGACGAGGCCCCATTATTGTCAGTCCGACCCTGTGATATATGTGAATGAAAAGAGTAAAGACCATTATCTATTGTGTCACTATCATTATCCTCAATTTAAAATTAGTAAATTACAGTACTGGGCAATCATAACCGTTTATGCCTTTTATAAATTATAATTGCATGGGCTACCATGGTGTATAAACAGAGTTGACAAATTTGACAACAGTTACATAATAATTTATATTGAATATGGACTTAAATGATTGCCATATTTACCTCCCCCTCCCTCAAATCCAAGCATGAAGATGAGTAACGAAAACCTAATATGAGTTACATCAACCCATCATTTTTTTTTACAGTGTACTTTAAAAATAAGATATATATATATATATATATATATATATATATATATATATATATATATATATTATATATATATATATATATATATATATATATATATATATATATATATATATATAATATATATAATATATATATATATATATATATATATATATATATATATATATATATGATACGTAATGTTTTGTTTGATATTAAAATTACGCAGCTTTGTGTCCGCATCTACTCATAAGATATTAGTTTTTAATCTGTGATTATTAAGATCCTCTCGCTGATATAATTATTTAACAAGTAACACCTGCTCAACCAGCCAGCCTGGCAAATATATATTGCTTGCTCTTGCTTTTCTTAGCTTTTATTTGATCATTCGGCGACTACAATGTGTAATATTTTGAATTGTTGTACGTTGCAGAAACCTTATTATTGTCTTCAATATTATACATAAAATAATATTTATTTAATTGTGTGAATTTTATCTGTAAAAAAAAAAAAAAAAAAAAAAAAAAATACGCACTGCATCTATGCACTTTTTATTTAATAATTCATTTAATAAAAAACTATTATCTACAGATTTATTTTACTAAATTAATACAACATATTACTTTATTAAAGTCTATATACACACTATAGGACATATGGATTATTTATTATTAACATTTAATTATTTAATTTATGAATATGTAATTTTAAAGGATATACTGCTGTGTACAGCTAAAATTGTTACTCCTTGTTCATAAATTTAATTATAGGAAAGAAAAAAAAAACTTCCTGTGCACCAACATTCCTTATAGCTACCACTTCCCGTCTCACCAGAGTTTAAGACCTTATAGCTCTTTATTGCCATTACCTTGCTTGTACACTTTTATATCGTGAAGAAATCTGGGAAGTAGCGACGAATTTTGATCAAGTCTTTTCTTACTTTGAGTATTTGCCAGCTAGACGTTTGTACAAGCTGGGAGTTTTCAGGCAAAGCCAAAGACAATGGTGGCGCGTGAGAACCACTGCAAGCCACTTTACCACGCTCTCTCTCTCTCTCTCTCTCTCTCTCTCTCTCTCTCTCTCTCTCTCTCTCTCTCTTTCAGTGCTGCCAAAATATTCATTACCACATTTATAAATTCAAATCGGATATCATACAAGAAAAAAAAATCCCATATAGTTTTCGTTTCTCCACCCTCCAATTACATACGTATACGTACACATTATATACTTTTAGACGTAGGATGATCGAATCATGAATAAAATTTGCAGCTCACGAAATGTATGTTATGTCCTCGCTATATATACAACGCGTACTTTTTACCAACATAATAATATATTATATCATCCTTAAGTGAAAGACAGAGAATGTGTCGGATAACAGTAATATATATATTTACAGACGCTGCAGCAGCGTGATAAAATATTATATTCTTATTTTTTTTTAGTATTTATGGAGCAATACATAAAATGAAATTTCCATACAAATGCAATATTATTTTCTAAATAATAAACTAATATATCTAATAAAATTTAATATCACTATCGCAGTATCTATAAATCTATATACATCACTAAATAGTAAAAGTTAAAAATTGGATCGTGAAACTCTCTCTCTCTCTCTCTCTCTCTCTCTCCATTCGCTTCTTATAATGATTACCCGATGATACCAAAAGTTCAATACTTATATCATATTTCATCCTTTCAAATCGTTTATTTACATAGTTAGAAATATTTAAGACAACGAAAGAACATTAAACACTTTTACAAAAAGTGCGCATAGGCAAACGATTGAGCGCTGCAAGCCCGAGGCTGCTCTTGATTTAATTTCAATGAGTGCTTTGTTTTTATTACAATAGGTTTGTATGCCGCGAGGCATCACTTTGCTTTGATTTCAATTGATTGGAAATCGATCAGCACTTGACTACTCAACATAACATTTGATCATGACGTCAATCATTTTAATTACGTGTATTGACGACTTCTTATTTTCCGAGTTTAATTTATATTTTGCTATCTGGTAAATTTTATTCTGAAAAATTTGATCTTTATAATAAGTTCTAAAAGAAATATTTAAGTTTTATTCAAATTATAGAGACAGATTTTTATATTATAGAACAATAATTATTTAAATTTTAAAAGTTGCTCCAAATTGATAAATTGATTGCCTGCTAATTTGTTCATTACTGTAATATGTCACCGCAAGATGAGTAAAATATCATTTTTATAATAAAAATATAACTCTTTGTATAACTATTAGCAGATTATAGACTAATAATATAGTTCATAATAGCTATGTACCTACATTACAGAGTGTTTTAAATAAACAACACAATATTCTTATAAATTGAAAATAAAAAAGCTTGGTTATTATAAAAATAACACAAAATATATTTTTTAGATAAATCAATTTAAAAAGTTGATGCTATAAACTATAGGACGTAATTTTGCAGCCAGTTGATAAAATTGAGGGGAAAACTAGTAGCTAAATGCTATATTTCTCTGTTCTTATATTAAACAATGTAAATTACAATTTTGTGCAATGATTGGTATACGTGGTGCGGGAGTCACGATTAAATTGCTTTGAAAGCTTTGCACTTTGACCGCGCGATGGAACTCTTTGGGTACTTGCGTGCAGACTATAGCTACCCGGCTTGGAGCACGAGACCAAAATAATCACTCCATTTCTAACCCGATCTCCAGATCACGCCTCTTTTGTTGAATATTACAGCTTATAACAAATAATTAACCTTTTTTTATTGCCTTAAAAACAAAGATTATATATAATATTCCTTATTTAAAATAATAATAATAAATCTGCCGACATCGGAGCGGCAGTTTTTTCAAAAATACATTTAAAACAGTTTTTTTTATGGCTTGAGTCTCTGTTCATTTCCCACACCAAGTACACATATACAGTGAATACAATTACTCATGATATTTATCATTATTACATTGCATTCCATGTGTACAAAAGAATTCACACATATATAAAAAAATAATAATCAAAATATATATCTGATAAAATATTACCTAGTTGGTATTTTTATTGGTACGATTATTGGCGCAATGAATGTTGAAATATGTACCGTGTCGAGCGGGCGGGCAGGGAGAGAGAGAGAGAGGAGATGAGTGCATGCTGCAGGGTTGAATAGCCTCTCTCTGCAGTATGGACCAGTCAGATAGCCATGCAGCATCCTCGTGCTCGAAAAGAGAACATACAGACATAAATAGTGAAGCAGCGAGTGCAATGTTATCATCCGAGCACGACATGCACGGAAACACGTCAATCCAACCACGCAGAAAAAAAAATAACAATATTTCCTTCCATCTTAAAATTAAAATATACAGTACAATCAGCTTATTAGGTTTACGTTGTTTCTTCCCAAAGCAATTCAATAAATAAATATTTCGAAGCAAATAAACACATTTACATAATTTATTCAATTCAATATTGTAGAATATTATTGTAGAATATTTTAATAAAAAATATACAATTGATTTAATCCTCGTAATTAAAAAATTCATCATTTTTTAATAGTATATACATACATTGCACATTTGCATATTGCATTATTTGTATAATTATATGAGTAAAACAAAAATCTTAAGAATTAGTTTTGCAATCTGTACAGACGCATGAATAGTACGCCAACATTAGTGGTCTCATTTTATTTTATTAATTATTTTATTATTAAATATTTTTATTTCATAATGATTAATGATTATCATAAATGGTAATTATAAATTTATAATTTATTTCGAGAAAAAAACAACAAGCAAAAGATGCTTTGTATACCGATTGAATTTGTAAATATATTTATAAGAAAGAGTTTGGTAATGATAATGATAATCTACCCCTATAATGTCATTTGAAATTATTTATTAAAACAAATGTATTTTGACCTAAAAGTTGTAAATGTTATAATATACTATTCAAGCTATATTTATAGTGGTATTCTTTTAAAAATAATGCTATGTATATATTTTGTCATTCATACACTATAATTAATTTGTCCTCCAATGCAAAATATTTGTTTATTTCACAAATCTATTAAATTCAGGGTCGAGATTTCCCTTATTTCAAATGAAGTAAAAAAGAGTGTTTTTAGGACGTTATCAACTCTATTTACTCTCAAAACAGGTGGGAGGTGAACCTATGCTATATAGCTCTTAATAATATGCAGTCATGTATTATCTGTGGTCATTTGTTCTCATCTAATACAGTAACATATAGCCAGTTTATAATGCAACATTTTAATAAAAAAACTAAAACTCATAGTTATTGAAGTTTTATTATTAATATTCTCTCTCTCTCTCTCTCTCTCTCTCTCTCTCTCTCTCTCTCTCTCTCTCTCTCTCTCTCTCTCTCTCTCTCAATATCTATTTATCTATCTCTCTGCTTTAAAAATTGTAAGAAAAAAAATTATAAAAAATTATGAATGTAAAGTATATGCATCTAAAAAAGACGATAAATGTCAATATTATATACGTTCTAATTTATTTGATTGAACGAGGATAATATTTTTCGTAATTTCTAACATGAGAGAGAGAGAGAGAGAGAGAGAGAGAGAGTTCACGGTATACGTGTACCTTGAGCCATGCATTAATTATTGTTGATAATAGTTTCCAGCATTTTTTTTCCCCAACGTTATGTCGTAAAATTTAATCGCTCAAACACGTGTATTAATTAACCTGAACCTACATACCTGTATAATATACCATGTACTTATACCATGTATAGTATATACCAAGTATGTGGTATATATATAATTCACACACACACACATACATAATATATATATATATATATATATATATATATATATATATATATATATATATATATATATATATATATATATATATATACTCTGCTTGTACACGTACTAAAGTTTAAATCTTTACATTTTATTTGCCTCTTAATAAAAATGAAATTGTCTCGTATATGGAAACAGTAATAATTTTTGTATGCCTTGTATAGATATAAATATAAAAACAAGGCATTTCCATATAAGATAAAATGGAATAAAGATATAAATGTTACTTACGGTACGCATATATGTAATACGACTTATTGCTATTTTATAGTTTTCTGTATAATTATTGTCATCTCATTGCAAGCTCTCTCTCTCTCCCCCCCCCCTCTCTCTCTCCCCCCCCCCCCCCTCTCTCTCTCTCACTCCATCATGTTTATAATCTTTTTTTTTATTGTTTTATTTTTATATTCGCAGAAATAGAACAAAAATATTTATTAAAATAAACTATTATTTTTTTATTACCTCCTAGAAATACTATAAAAATGAAAACGAAATATATAAAAATGAAATAAATTTTAATAATTTATAATTTTAAGCTACCGTTTATTTTAATTTAACTGCTACTTAAGTCAGACCTGTTAAGAAATGTTGTTTGTATATATATATATATATATATATATATATATTTTTCGTTTATAATTTGAATACTCATGATATATATTCTTGGCAGTAAGTTAATTGTCGTAAATTTTACAAAGCCTTGCTATATTTTGTACATGTCCATACAGCCATGAACTTTTAAACGTTTTTCGCTCCGATCGATTTTGTTAAACTAAATAAAGTGTTCAAAATATTTTTACATAGAGGTATTGCCATATTATCATCGTTATTATCACCCACATCCATATCCTTTAATTACCGTGTGGTAATATCCGGATCCCGACTTAGATCCGCGCCTATACATAATTTTCAGTTTTCATATAGTTCCCCAAACTGTGTTTTTCAATTTACGAGATGGGAAATAAAACTCGTAATACTCAAGAACTATATAATAGTGTTCCACAATTTAAATAGTTTCTAGGTGTGCTAATACACAGGGATTACTGCAGTGACGGATGGGTAACATCATATAGGCATAATTTTCCCCGTTCCTTTACTTATAGTATAATATACGACAAATACTGGGGTAGTTATGTAATAAGAGTTTTGATTTTCAAGGTTCCTAGCTATGCTAAAAGGTAAATGCTGGGTTACAACACAACTGCGAGATGAAAACAAATTATAAGGAGCAACGTGTGCCTGCTTCTCATCAGATTGCTATACGGTGTATATGCGGGTGCCAACAATAGCATATTAAAATTTGATATTAAATCGATGCATGGTGAGAAAGAGAGAGAGAGAGACTGATGCTGGCTAAGATTTAGGCTTGCGAGATGTTGGTAGCGGGCAGCCAGGTTACTCTCCGCGGTTGCTGCTGGTCGCAAGAAAGCGTACGTATGTCCCTCCCTCCTCCCCGCGCCTGTAATTGCTCTGTAATTGGCCTGCTTCGAGATGAACCATCCATCAACCTCTCTCTCTCTCTCTCTCTCTCTCTCTCTCTCTCTCTCAACATTTTTTACGTCATTATATAAAAATATTCTTCTCGTTTCGTCTCGACAACCAAGCAAGCACAATTGCAAAAAATAAAAAATAATAAAAATGCTACATTTTTATATAAAAATTATAATCCATCTTTTATGTTATATTTTACATTGAAAAAAAATCTTCTATGAAATAAGATATTTTTCTCTCAGAAAACATTTTTGTTAATTTGAATGTAATTGGGAAGAAATTCTGCATTTAACAGTATGATCAAAATTCATCACTCTGATGTTTCTTGAAGTAAAATTAATATTGAACACATTTTGAACTCATTACAAATTACTAACATTTGTTGGTACTGCATAGTAATTTAGCAATAAAAACAAAATAGATTCAAAATAATAATTTCTTACATTTTTTTTTTATTTAATTTTTTTTTTTTTTTTTTTTTTAAGTTCTCAAATAATTTTCGATACGTTAATTTTGAACTCCAAAGAAGTGTTTCTCCTGTGGAAATTAAACACTAGAAAGACGAAAAAAATGAATAGAAAAAGTGTCAATAGGACGCCAGAATTGCAATAACAATGTTATACACATTATTATTACAAAAATTAAATTGATTTCATTTCAAGTTTTATTTAGCTTATACTATATATACGTATATACTGAGACAAACAGAACATAATTGTACAAAGCAAACATTGACTTTTAAGAAATATGACATCATTCATATATAGGTATTGTCAGAAGTCAAAATACACATTTTTTATTTTGCAATGAGTCAATCAGTTCATATAAAGAAACGTCGTTCTTGTCAAAAGTTGAAATATATTCAATATAATAATATATATATATATATATATATATATATATATATATATATATATATATATATATATATATATATAATTGAAAAAGAGTAATAAAAATGTATCATCGTTGATGAGAGAAAAAGGTTCAACATTCTTTTCATCGCCGAAAGCAGAATGTAGTAAATTACTATTTAAATTGCATTGAAGTTGCATATATTTCACGCATACAAATATTTATACCATTGGTATCAGATTTTTCAGAGGGAGAGAGAGAGAGAGAGAGAGAGAGAGAGAGAGAGAGAGAGAGAGAGAGAGAGAGAGAGAGAGAGAGAGAGAGAGAGAGAGAGAGAGAGAGAGAGAGAGAGAGAGAGAGAGAGAGAGTAAAATTGAATACCTCATTTAAAATATTCGGTATACAAAACTAGCACTATTATAGACTACAAAAACGTTAAAAAGTGTAAACTGCTAAGGGGTATAGCTACAAATGTATAGAGATTCTTAGGTTATTCTAGCGCCAAATGTGATTGTCTAGTCCTATATGTAGGCAATCCACCTATAAAGTCCTTCAAAAAAAAAAGTCTCAAATTATAAGTTTAAAGCAATAATAAACATGTGACTTGAAGTTAATTAAAATAACAAAACTTTTCATCTCTCTCCTCTTTTTTTTCTTTTCTCTTATAGAAACCTCAAACCGTTTGGACACGACAAATAAATAAAAACAACTCGTTTTCCTCTGTTTCTTTTGTATTTTTTAACATCATTTTTATTGATGCAATTAAATTTAAACTTTTTTTATATGTTACAAAGAGAGAGAGAGAGAGAGAGAGAGAGAGAGAGAGAGAGAGAGAGAGAGAGAGAGAGAGAGAGAGAGAATTCATGAGAAATATTCATTTTGTTATTTTTAGTAAATAAAAGCTGTGTAGTGGTTCAGACATACAATATTATGTTGATAATTACCAACAAGATGCACACATATACCAAACAATGTAAAACAATAAAAATACTTCATCTTATCTCTTTTCCTGGAACTAACAAAAAAAAAAAAAAAAATATATATATATATATATATATATATATATATATATATATATATATATATATATATATATATATATATATATATATTATTATTTTTTTTATTATTATCTTTTATGTTATATAGCGGCATTAAAAACAAAGAAGAGAATTGAATGCGAAGTTATGTTTTTATTTGTTGTTTCCGAGTTGTAAGTTACCTTACTTGGACAACTCCAGTCTCATATAGGACTTTATACACGACACCATTCCTTTGGGTTTATCATACACGTATGTAGTTTGTACTGTATATGTACTCGCGGCTAATTACACGAGCGACCAACTGTAAAACTTGTCTTAAATTCGAGAAAATAGGTCCTAAGAGCATAAAACATTTTAATGATTCTAAAAGTGCTTATATTTTATTTTCAATCATTTATTTTATTTTCAATCATTTATTTTATTTTTTTAAATATAATAGTATTTATTATTATTATTACCAATACTTAATATACGTGGATCTATAGGGTGGGAGAGCTTGCAGGAACACTGAAGCCTTTTCGAAAATTGGTTAAAATACATTTAAGGTGTTACCACCCACCACCCACTGCTTAGCTAGTTAACATTGCAGGACATGGCTAAGCTTCCTCCGAAATACCAGCCTGCATTCGCTTGTACCGAAACGAAATGAATAACTTTCAATTTTAGTAATGCTTTTCAGTGTAGTTGTGAAATTTTATGATTTCGTTGCGGTATCTTATCACAAACTATTTAAGTCAAAATATTTTCGTTGAAAAATAGTACCATTGTATTTTAGTAGTTGGCAAATTTTTTTATATGATCATAATAAAAATTTATAAATTTCTTTAAAAAAAAAAAAACTGTGAAAAAAATAACAATGAATAATATATTTTAACTTCTGCGATAAAAAAAATTACACCTATAATTGGACGTATACTCTGATTATCAACAAACACAATCTATACAAGAAAACAATTGATTTCAAGTCAAATAACTTGTATATCCCCTCTCCTCTCTCCCTGAGAACTTTTTTTTTATTATTATTATTTTTAGGTGTCACATCTGTTAAGGTGATTCATATTATGAATAACAGCAAGAATGTTAAATTCTGAAATTAATTTTGCATAACAGTCTTATAATATACATATATGAGTTAAATTAAAATATCAAAATGTTTACATAAGTTGGCAGCAATTAATTATAAATATAAATGAATTGACATAAAATTTTGACAGTTATGACCTTTGACCTTGCCAGACACCAGAGGATATAGTCATAAATGTCAAATTATAACTACGGCACGTTGCTGATTATGAAATAAAATAAAAGGTAAATTTTGTGTTTTAATGCAGGTGCTACCAAAAAAACCAAGTCTCAGCTTTTTTTATATAAATAATGTATATACATATTTTGTATAAATATAGAGAAACGAGTGGATGTAGTTGTTCTGAGAAATTGTCAACAAAAATGGCGAGGAGTTCGAGTGGAGACCGCGGTGGTGGGTGAAGAGTATGTGAGTGTGTGTGTATAATATGTACTGTATAAAATAAAAATATATAAAGTTACCAGGTTTCTCTCTCTCTCTCTCTCTCTCTCTCTCTCTCTCTCTCTCTCTCTCTCTCTCTTTCACGTGACGTAGCAGTATGAGTGTAATCGATTTCCTAATACATCGATCTTTATCTTTTGAATTTAAAGTAACTTTTATTGATACTAAATTTACCACATAATGTCGTTAACCGTATTTTTCACCCTTTTTTCTACATAAATCAATGATTATATCTAAATCATAAAATAAGAGAGAGAGAGAGAGAGAGAGAGAGAGAGAGAGAGAGAGAGAGAGAGAGAGAGAGAGAGAGAGAGAGAGAGAGAGAAGAGGATGAAGGGATGAAGGGATGAAAAAAAAGTAAATTTACATTTTGCGTGACAAAAAATCGCTAGTTAGCAGCAATGAATAATTAGACGAAAATGCAACAGATTGAATGCGAGTTTAAAGGTGTAGCACAACAATCATGATCAATGGGTTATTTATTAATATGTAACAACGGAAAAAGAAATCTTGATATATTTTTTAGGTATACATGAACTTGCAATTTTAATAATGCAGCTATTTTATAATTTAGAAACTGTTAGTACTGTGGAAAGATTAATATAAAACAATAATGAAGTATAATGGCAAGGCCAGTGTCAGGATACAATTTTTATACTGACAATTTTGTGTTCTATATAATAAGCCGCATCTATGTAACATAAAGTATACTAATTTTGGGAAAAGGTGACTCCCCTTTCCGTTAAATAAATTTTGATTACTTATTTATTTATTTATTTATTTATTTTTTTTTTTGTCCAAAAGATGTTCACTTATATATAATATAATCACAGGCATATTGCGGGAGTTCCAGTGCAGTTGATCAAATACTTATCTTGCTATAATATAAATAATAATAAAATAATAATAATAAAAAGTTCCAATTTGCATTATATAACGTTCCTTTTCTTACAGTAAATTAATATACAATGTGTTAATGATAAACGATGTCCTGAAATAATTGTATTATTATTATTCAAATTGTGTTTACACCATCAAGAAAACAAAGTTGGTTTGGAATGACATACACTTGTTATACTCGACATTAAATCCAGATTTGAGATTTTACAAATCGATTGCGATGTGATAAAATATCGACAACGCAGGCTATATAGTCAGTCAGTTGAGTATATATATATATATTTATATATATATATATATATATATATATATATATATATATATATATATATATATATATATATATATATATATATATATATATATATAAATTGTCTAAAAAAACAGGTTGGTCTCTTGTGACAACTTACATTGCTATAAATGATGTAAAACAAACCTCACAAAAAATATGCAGCACCAAATAAATAAAAAAATATATATGTACTTGCTTGATATACTAAGAAATATGTCTCGTTTGATGACGAGAGAGAGAGAGAGAGAGAGAGAGAGAGAGAGAGAGAGAGAGAGAGAGAGAGAGAGAGAGAGTTATACGGTAAAGCAGATCTAGTTTGGCAGCTAAAGTTATTGATGGAAAGAAGTTTCGTACAAAAACGCCCAAACCAAAAAGTATATATCATGATGGATAACTAAAAATTTTATATCTGACATTTTTAATATTTATTTTATATAGAAAAATGATCTATACGCTTTAATTTTATATAATTTTATAGTTTTGTTTTATCTTATACGATTACTATATACATTCAATTGTAAAAATATTTGCATGTATCCTATATGTCAATATATTCTTTCTATTTTAATAACATACGAATAAAGGAGAAACATATTTACAGAAAACATGCAGAGTTCTTATAGGGGGATGGGGGATGTGTATTGTGCTTATGGCTGCAGTGATAAATGCTGGTGAATGCTTTTGCATAAACCATGTTCAATGCTGAACATTAACAATAATGGTCTCCGTTAGCATGCAACCATAACTCTATGGTGCAAGGCAAGTATAGGGAGGAAATTATAAATTCTCAACGTAAGCTGCAACTGAAAATTTTAATATTCTCAAAGTTTTCATCGTATATAGTTTTATTCGTTTATTTATACATGAATTTATAAATGTTACATAATTATTGTGCAATGGACCAGAATAGTTATATATATAAGAGAGAAAATTCTTATACAGAGTTCATAATTATAATGTAACTCTATAATATAAATATTATATATATATATATATATATATATATATATATATATATATATATATATATATATATATATATATATATATATATATATATAAGTTCTCATTATAAATAAATGTGATCCCAAGATTTTATTAATTCTTTAAGATAATATATATTGTTTGTATAAAAGAAACAGTAAAACACAATACTAAAAGTGGCGAAAGATTTGAGATTCTATACCTATTATTAATTAATTTCTCACAACTAATTTTAAAATCAAGATAATGCCAATAACACAAAAATTAGTTATGAACTGTACAATTTTCATTAACATATTTGTAAAATATAGTTAATCTCAAGACAGCTGCACAATGAGCACCAAACAGTTGACACATGAGGTAGGTGGGCTTTGCAATGATGAGGTCATGTCTCCACCTGGAGACCTTCAACAAATAAACTATAATGTGCAATTAATTGCCCGCCTCTTCATGCAGTTCTAACAGCAATTACTCCGACATGTCATTTGCTTTCAAATTTTAATGTATATCAGACAATCGTATATAAAATTGCTAAAATATTCTATGCTTCTGCAGTATTATAAATATACTTATTATGTTATACTGCATGTATAGGAGACTTTAACGCTCGGAGCCCCACGCGTTAAAGTCTCCCATTCACAATATTTTTATGTATTTCCGTGTACGATTGCCAAAAATGATTATAATGATATCAAATTTATAAAATGTATTACTTACATTTGTTACATTCTGCTGGTTATATAGTTAATGTAATTTATTAACTCTCTTAAATTATAAGAAATAAGAAGAAGAAGAAGAAGAAGAAGAAGAAGAAGAAGAAGAAAAAAAAAAAAACAAGAAAAAAACATGGTTATTCAAAGAAAAGAAAATTAAATAAAAATTATTATATATATATATATATATATATATATATATATATATATATATATATATATATATATATATATATATATATATATATATATACATATCATAATATTTTAATTTTACTTGATACAAAAATTTAAATCATGTATATAATTGTCTCATTTTAGCCATAAAGGGAAAATTTGAATTTTGATGTTTTACTTTGGATATTATTTATTTTTTATGAACCTAATTTTTCTAAACTTGAATATAACAACCAAGAAATTATTAAAAAATTTAGGATATTTAGATGTGCTCCGAGAATTCAATTTAAGTTTTTCTTATTTTCTGAGTTTTGAAATATCTATAATTAAAATTTATATTTAAACTATTTGCCATGAAACTATAATACCAGACAGACTCTTTTTTTTATTTTTAAAAAATATGTAATAATATAATATATCAATATATCAGTTTTCATTTGTCTGCTGCGTTTAATGTCAATCAATATAGCCTCAAACAACTATAGTGTTCAACTTATACACGAATGTGTATCATGTGTCACTTTTTGTATACCACAAGTGCATCGGTGCATGGTCAATCACAACGTATACAGTATAATACTTTGTCTATCATCGAACAAATATTACAGTATTTTAATCTCTCATAGCAATAGGTTCTATACAGCATAAAATTTGAAAATTATAGTTGGAAAAATCACGTTGCATATGAATTCGGAACTAAAGTATCAATTAATTTAACGGATGTAGTTTTCAAAGCATTTTCATTATTATTATTAATTACAACTAAATTTTTAAAGGATTTGGTATATTATTTTCTTATAGTAATTATTATAATAATTTATTTTTATTATTTATCATATATAACGTTCAAATTCATGGTGATATAAGTATAGGAGTTTATCTACATTATGTGATTTAAAATATTGTCTGAGACCTATTGAAAAAAAAAAATCTAAAAAGTTAAAAGTTTTGTTTCTGTGCAGCGTAATACATGCGGCAATGTCAGTTATTTCATTTTTTTTATTATATCTCATCAAATGCATATGAAATGTATTGGCCATATTGATAATTGTTGATATTGGTGTATAAATAAACATACCAAATGCATACAGGGTGCGAGACATAACATTTTGTTAGCGATTGTGATCATATAGCATCGTGAATTTGTTTCATACTCGGCCAGTACCAAAATATTATAATATAAAACACCTATATAAGGGATTATATAAAATTGAAATTGTCGCAGTGTATCTTGATTCTTGTGTTCACTCACCTCGTTATTTTATTTTTTTTTATCTTCCAAAGCATCAAAGCTCATCAATAATTTTTACCTCTCTTTCAACACGACGAGCCTGATTTAATAAGTTGAAGCAACTATAGAAACTATAGAATGTAATATTACCGATGCATCAAATATCTGTAATATTTAAATTAATTAAAAAGAAACATCGATCAATAAATAAGTGATTGGTAAGAACCATCATTCTCTAACTAATTATTATGAATGTCTAATGAAAAAGGTTTTCATGAAAATAATTGTTTTTTAATTTGAAATCTCATTGAATATATATATATATATCTATATATATATATATATATATATATATATATATATATATATATATATATATATATATATATATATATATATATATATATATATATATATATATATTTATATAATTAAGGCACTGTACTAATAGCAATCAAATCTGAAGGATTTGAAGATTTTGATGGGAATCGTTCCTCTTTTTGACACACTGGGAAAAAAATGAAAACTTTCAACCCAAGTTTTCGATTAATTGATTTATAAATGAGTAGGTAGAAACCACGTATATAATTGACGCAACTTAAATAGCTCGTTTTATTATATATATATATATATATATATATATATATATATATATATATATATATATATATATACATCAACTATTATATATGTTTGTTTTTATGTATTCATTTATTAATCCATAGATTCATGTGTATACCTCTATATTTTTTTATTTTTTTTTAGTGTGCGTGGTGATGCGAACGACTGTGTTTGTGTCAAATGATGCATGTTTTGTATGATGTAAATGTGTGATAAAGAGTCTACAATTTGCACCACTGCTTTGCTTGTTTTTATCTGTAGATCTTCATGTTTCTGGTCTCGCAAATTAGACTGGTACACTTACTCAGGCAGTGAGAGCACATGAACTAAGGCGGGCGGAGGAGATATTGATACGTATCACTGAAGTATATATATATATATATATATATATATATATATATATATATATATATATATATATATATATATATAATATAAATACGTATACATACGCTGTGAGCTGCGGTGATGGATAGTTTTCTACCCCGTGCAAGAGGTGATCAGTCTCAAATGTCACTTGACTTGAACGAGCCAGCCAGACTGCGGTCACCTCACCTCACTAATTTTATAGCAAAAAAATAAAATAAAAACTCATTTCTCACTGGCTTCTCATTACACTCGTTATACATAGCAACGATGGGAACCTAATTATCTCTTGCAAAAAGTTTCAAATAAACAGGGGTGGATCCAAAGGGAGGAGGAAGCTCCCTCTTAAAGTCACTCAAAATATAATGCACCATATACCCACCACCCTTTGACCCGAATTGTTTATCACCATTATCACCCTTTCTAAAATACTGATCGACCTCTTCAATGTGTCAAATATATGTAAAGTCTCCAAATAAATTTGGTGTACTGGCGTATTGGTGACAAATTTTACTTAAATCTAACATAAAAATTACAACTTACAAATACTATAAATATAGTGGCTTATTGGATATTCTGAAAGTCTATTAATTTTGAAAAAAAAAAAAAAAAACTATTGGTATATTTTTTGTGTTAAATTTTATATAGGGTACCTTGTACGCGACACTTAAAATTGAAGGAAAACGATGAATCCATTATGATACGTGATACAACTACCCTTATAAAACTAAAAGGGCAAAAAAACGTTGCTATAATCTCATTTTTTTAACCATTTTAACTAACCATAAAAAGTTCTCTTTGTAATATCAAAATATGTCCAAAAAGTTGACTTTTATCACCGACAACAATAAAAACCTCAAATTTTTATTCTTATAACGACAGAATTCTTAACACTCGTCATGACTTATTATACTATTATTTTTATTACTACTTGGAACTTTTTTTTTAAAAATCAATAAATTTTAATTACGCATGATCAGATACAATATATATATATTTTGTGTTTTAAAAATCAATAAAAAATAAATTTAAGTATTATAATTTGAATGTAAATCTTCATTTGGTAATCTGTAAAAGAACTTGCTGCCTAGCTGGGTGTTAAAAGAGATTAGGCTTAAGAAATATATGTACCATAAATATTATTGTAAGCTATATTGAGAGAGGGAGAGGAGGGGGTAAAAAAAAAACTCTGCTCTGCGGAGCTTGAGAGAGAGAGAGAGAGTATCTCGAAATTTATTGATAAAGCAGTCATTACAAACAAATAAACTTTTAATTTAATATAACCAATTTGACGAGTTAATTATTTACTCAAATTTATTATATTTGTTCCACTATATAATTCAGTAATAATAACAACTTAATATATATATATATATATATATATATATATATATATATATATATATATAAGATAAATAATCATTTCTTTAGTAATATTTTGATCAGTATAAGCTTGTTAAAATTTAATGTCAAAATTAATTGTTGTATAATTGAAAGAGAAAGATAGATAGATGTATTTTTTAGAAGTGACCGCGTGCGCGTATGCTTCAAAAAACTTAATATATTTATTTTATTTGAAGGTTTGATAATTTATTACACATATTCGATTGTGACTAATTTATTTTTCTTACCTGCTTATAGCTTTCTCTTTCTCTTGTACGTACTCAAATTATCATATTTTATCCTTCTCTCTCTCTCTCTCTCTCTCTCTCTCTCTCTCTCTCTCTCTCTCTCTCTCTCTCTCTCTCTCTCTCTCTCTCTCTCTCTCCCTCTCCCTCTCTCTCTCTCTCTCATGCACAATGCAATACCCATGTTGTCACAAATTATCAAATACCGTTTCTGAAGAGAGGAATATGCAATAAAAATACTTACAATGTTAAATAAAAATTGTTTTTACCGTTTGTTCTCTACTAGATATATAGCAGGCACCTTCTAAATAAGATGGCCCTCAAATATATAGTGTTGTAAAATTTAAATTTTTATAAACGTTAACAAAAGAGGGGTTAAGATTGAAATCTTTTTACTTTACACTTGAAATGTGTTTTTTGTATTTATTTATCACTACCGCCCAGGCATTGTATGTACATCACACAAATACGTACATAAAAGTCATTTGAAATTTAGATTACAATTTACATATGGTCATCTGAAGCTCGCAGGAGAATTCAAAATGAAAATTATTTACAATGAGGTTTAAAACTTATGCCAAAACAACGTCTTTCCCGCCAAAAGCTGCATCCGGGGTGCTAAGCCAATCAGAGTGTGTGTTATAAACCTACTAGCCAATCATACTTGACTTTACATAGTTAATTACACTACATCCGCTCAAATTAGTATTGGGAGAATTGTATAATGTAACTTACTGAGGGTGCTTTGTCAATAATAACAAAATTGGCGTTGTATAGACATGCTGATGTTTATCACAAGAAATTATGTAGAAAATTATACCTCATTTAAAATTACTGCAGAGGTATTTTTTCATGTGATTTATTCATTTATTTATAATTATATTATTACACAATAATAGCAAGATTTTAGCTTTATATTTCTTAAATGATTTTTTTTAATAAATACGATTATTTATAACATAAGAGTTATATAATTATTATAATTGTGTCATTTTTGTGAGATACTCCAGATACTGTTGTTTAAAATATTGTTTTAAAATAATTTAATAGACCAAATGTTATACAAGCTAGCTTCAGACAGCAATAACATCAAAGAACCAATGTATTGAGTACCTTTTGTAACCTCTCAATAAAAAAATATTGATTTGGAAACATTTTATAATAAAATGCATAGAAAATGTTCACTATAAATTTAGAAAATACGGTGTTCATAAATTACGAAAGAAGAAGAACAAGAAGAAGAAGAAGAAGAAAAAAAATCAAGTGCTGAAAAGTGAAAAATGACTCGCAAAATATTGTTGTTGCCTTGAAATGAGCAGAGCGTTCCAAATTGCATCTCAGTCAGTGAGCAATGAAGCTGCAATCGATTGTGAGGTAGAGTGAAAAATGAAGCCGCAGTGTTACCTGGGCTAAGGTAGTCTGCACCCCTGGGGCCCGGGGGATGATGACCACACATGTATCGTTGCAGCAGACAAACGTGGGAACTTTCGCCTGCATGTGGTGTCACAAATTAGCCGTGATTTCCTCTCCTGTTCATTTGAAGTTGTGAGCAATTACTGCTCTATATGGTTTGTCAAAGCTGAAATATTTATGACTTTCTTTTAGAAATATTGCAAGCCACAGGTGAATCAATTTGACGATATAGCATCAAAAATGCATTTTATTATTATTATTTTTAAATCTACAATGAAATATAAGTAATTTTTATTATTATTTTGTAAAAATAACTTTAGTATTACCACCAGTGATATACAGTATATATAGCCTTTAAAAATTCTGTTGTATTATATAACGAAATTTTTAAATTTGAATTGTCATGGAGAGACGATGAAAATTGCTTTACGAAAAAATAATAATAATAATAACAATAATAATAAAAAATAACGAAAAATAGCTCTAGCTGAGTTTTTATTATTTATATGATTATATTTATACCAATTCTAAATTTGGTGATATTGATGTCATGATGCATGCAATATACTGCTTGATCAAATTTAGAAATTTTCTCTCTTTAATTTTATTTATTTATTTATTTATTTTATTTACATTTATATTTATTTGTCGTTTGATTTATTAAAATTAAGTATTTTTTACAAGCTTCTAATGCTAAATATTCGTTTATACCGAAACATTTTCTGTGGCTAATTGAAATTTTTTAATTGTTTTTTTATTATTGTATAACATAAGTTGTAAATGTATATTTTGAAAAGACCAACTCTTTGTTACTATGAAGTGCCTGGGTTTATAAAAAAAAAAAAAAAAAAAAACTTATTTCTTATTTTTATAGGACCTTTTCAAAAGCACAAAAATTTGCAAATTTGATAGCATTAAGTTTTAATGATTTTAAATAGAGATTGTCTATGCAATCTAATTTATTGCAAACTGAAAATATTGTTCTACTAGAAAGAGCCTAAAACTTTTTTTTTTTTTTTTTTTTCACATTAGAAAACTAAAATTATTTATGGTTGAATTTGTATTAATCTTGATTTTTCAATTCTGCAGGAGTATATTTTTTAAATGAATTTACTTTAAATATATGAACCAAAATGTTTAATCTTAAAAAGGGATCAAAATTCAGGATTCCCACATTTTTAAGTTATGTTTTTTTTTTGTTTTTTTTTTGCTATAACGAAAAAAAATTCATGAGATTTATTAAAAGTTAAATATAGGTACTCTTACGCCAATAAAATACAAAGAATGAGACCGGAACCTCGTTTTAAAACAATATGCGTAAATACGTTCCTCAACACTTTTTTTTTCTTTTTAATATTTATTGACGAAATATTAAATATTTATTAGCTCTAGAAACCATAGCACCAACTTATTTGCTTATAATTTTTTTATTTGACATCCCTCAAATCAAATATAAATTTTTAAAGTCTCTCTTTACAAAGAAGACGTGCGCACGGACAGTGGCAATTACTGCTCAGGTAATAATAATCAATAATATTAGAAGAAAGTAAAAAAAAAAAAAAAAGGAGCCGCCCCCTCATATTTCCTGTATGTATGTATACACAGTACACACAACTGCTTATTATCTTACTCTCTATAGTGTTATTTTATATTTTGTGAGTGGCGGCATGGAGGCAAGTACTTGAGGTTGGCCAGGTCACGACCCTTGCCTCAGGTCAGCTCGCTCTTACTCGCGCCGCCGCGTGTTGCAGTCAATAAAATTCATTCATTGAGCTTCATAGCAGCGAGAGCGTTTTTTTTTTTATCAGTAATCACTTACACGCCGCTTGCCACTGCAGTTTAATTTATTATACCTTAAATTATTGTTTTATGAGTATACTTTTATTATTTTTGTATATATAAAATTGACTTAACACGATTTGTTTGTATAAGCAAAAGATTTTGGAATGTTTGATGAATACATTCATGCTATGGGAAATTCTTGTGAATGAAGCATATTTTATTGAATATTATACCTATAATACATTCAATAAATTATAAAATTCAATTAAGGATTGCATTTTCAAAAATTATATATTTATAACACAAAAGTTAACTTCATTGTTGTCATTTGAAAGTTTATATGGTTGCACATATATTTACAAAATGTAAGAGCCAATGACGCACATCAAATGAAAGAAAGAAAGGAAAATAAATTATTGCAATTATTGTGATGCTTGCAGCCTAAAGAAGATGTCACTATGAACGCAAGATTTTACGTAAATCAACGTATTTTTCATTGTAAGAACTGAGGAATCATATATATTTTTTTTACATACAATCTTTTACGTCTATTTGTGAGAACTAGCTTTATATGACCTATTCACAGGAGCAATACTTGCATTATGCAATAAATTTAAATGCATGAAAACTTCAGTGGTTTTGATGATACATGCACAGTCAAATTCATAACATTCTAAAAATATTGTTTCATATATACACGGAAAAAAAATACTGTATTCTATATAATTCTTATAAATTGCAATATACATGAACAGCGAGGGTCAGGTATTGATGTACTACAACTACAATAATATACCTAATGCAAGTAAAACATACTGTAATATATTGCTGAATTACCTGACATTTCGTTTAGACTAGGTGACATTGTAGTTCATCAATACCTGTTTCAGGTTAATTTTTACCTAGTGGAATTACAGGATTCACGTATACCTTAATCCATTTGCATAGTTTTTTTTTTTTTTTTTTTTTTTTTTTTTGGTACCTGTTATTAGAAACCTTTTTGACCGTGAACAGGACTTTATGGCTTCTTCACAAAGGGTTATATCCATCGTTAAATAAATTGATTGTATATATGCAATCGCAATCTCCATTAAAAAAAAATGCATTTTATTGCTTCATGTGAACTCAAGTGGACCTACAGGTAAAGCTTGTAATTTTTCATCCTTACAATATTTTTTAATTAATATTTTGCATTTGTCTCATTCTGAAATAGATTGCTCTGCCTTTATGACTTTTGATCAGCAGTACAACTGATACCAGTTGTAATAAAGGCAATATGAAAACAAAAATTGAAACTACATATTTGTAAGTTTTTGTATTCTATAGACTAAAAATTGAAATGTAATTTATGATGACGGCATAGTTTAAAGAGATTAAAACAAGGATAAATTCTTATTTATGTTTTTCATTTTATCACCGTGGAATGCCCCGTCACTTTTTGTAAGAAATCACTAAAAAAATATATATATCCAATTTGCAATGTTTTTTTTTTTTTTTTTTTTTTTACAGAAGTAATGGTGTGCTTTTCCGGGGGTATAATACAGAAAACGTAAATGAAAATATAAATGGGTCTCATATCGGTAGTGTGCGCTAGACAATTACTGGAAGGAGAATATAGATCGGTGAGAAGAACCCATATGTAATTGCTTATTCTTTATTATTTCGAAACCCTGATTTTTTTCTTTGATTTTAGAGAAAACTAAACATACTGCACTGAGTAGAGGCAAGAAATTTTGTGATCATTTTTTTTTTCTTGAAACCTAAATATATAAAATTACAACAATTATAATATATACTTTAAGCTGTCGCATTTGTTTTGTGCATGCAGTTTAGTTGAGAATGTATGTGAGTCACGACATTTTTACGTGTGCAAGTCATTTTGTGCATCCGTGACGTCAGCAGCTCGTCTGTATGTCTGTCTGTCCCTCTGTCTCACACACTTGAGCAAGAGAGAGAGAGAGAGAGAGAGAGAGAGAGAGAGAGATCTTTACGAGCGATGCAAGGTCGAGAGCAAACAATGAGACTAAAAAAACATAAAACCCAAGCAAGCTTTGGTGTTTTTTCATTATGGTGATGAAAAAAAGAAAAGGTATTTGACCCAGTATTTGCCTTATAGCTATAATAAACCGTAGAAAATTCACACTAAATTTTATATTACTCTGATTTATTTATTTTTATTACCATTATATATTTAAATGTTTTTATAAATCTGATCAATTTGAATATGTTTACTATAATACATTATATTTTGAATCTTTTTTGACCAAATATTCCATACAGTGTTACTGGGATAAAATAATCCCCTTTTCAAACACGTTCAGTTTGTAAACAACAACAAAAATCTTGATAAAAACAATATGACTTTTTAAAATAATTTTTAATTATCTTATAAAAAAAATCATTAAATTGTAATATATACAGTATAATGTATATAAATATATGTTGAATGTTGTCACCATTCAAAATTGAATTAAAAAAAAAAAAGAGTTAAAATAAAATTTTAAATTTTGGTAAAACTGAATAGTTTGAAGTGTCAAAATAATGTAATACCATACAAGTTATTTCGGAATATGATTATATGAACGGATAAAAATAAATAAGTATTATGCTAATTCAATGCAGTAACAATTTTGTATAAAATATAATTTATACTGTATTGTAAGAAGTAACATGGTATAAAAAGTTTAGATGTTCAGCATAATATTATTTATGTTTTTACATTTTGTGCTCTACAATGTAGAAATTGTTCAATGCAGCATAAATTACTTATACTTTTTTTTTCAGTGTGAATACAGACACTGTGACATCAAACGTTGCTATATTATTTGCCTAATGGATCAAATACCATGTATTTATATGGAGAAATATATACGTTAATTTAAGTCTATATTTGAATGTATTATATTGACATAAAGTGTTAGAGTAAAATTTTATATAATATTGTCTGTATCAAACAAATAATATAACTCGCAGTAGTGTGATGATATTAAGAAAAAGTTTCTCTACCCATGCATTGTTGTAACAATAATCATTGTTTCCGCTGTATGCACACGCAAAATACACAAAGTTTCTATATAGACTATAAGTTTTACTGCGATACGCTGAATATAGCATTTTCTATAAACTTTACCTTTTTTTTTTTCCCCCCCTTTCTTAATTTAGATTTTAAAGTTAAATATATTATATATTAATAATAAAACTCTTATAATAAACTTTTGTTATGGTATTTTTGATTGACTTTGTTTACTGTGATAGTATTTTTTTTTATCTCGTTGTGAGCAGTATTTTTGAAGTAAATTATAACATAATTTTTATAAAAATATATTGGGCATACATCAATTTTTGAAGGGTTCATGAATTTAACACAACTCAAATGTTTTACATAATAAGTCAGCATAGATAATACTATTTTTGACATCGATACAATTAAAAAACAGCAACCAACAACAACGGGCGTTCCTGATTCCGATTACTATTATCA